>JBCFYV010000012.1:71002632-71016840 GCA_039000515.1 Timema cristinae | reverse complement strand
CCTCTTTCTCCTAAACCACATCTTAAATATCCCCCTTTCTTCTAAACCACATATTTCCATTTCCTTCTCTCCTAAACCAAATATTGCCACTTCCCCTCTCTACTAAGCCCCATATTTCCGCTCTCCCTTCCTCCTAAACCACATATTGCCACTTCCCCTCTCTACTAAGCCCCATATTTCCGTTCTCCCTATCTCCTAAACCACATATTTGTGCTCCTCCTTTACCTAAATCACACATTTCCACTCCCTTTCTCTTTTAAGCCACACATTTCCTCTTCAACTCTATGGCTACATACTGTATTTCCTTTCCCTATGTCCCTCAAACCACATCATTCTGCTACCCTCTCTCCTGAACTACATATTTTCACTCCCCTCTCGGCTAAACTACATCTTGCCACTCCCCCTTTCCCTGGTTATCTGTTTGGTCTATTAAAGTTTACAGCTTGTTATTATGACCGGGTCCAAATAACCTATTAGACCGGCCGTATATAAGTAGGTGATGGCTTAGATACATATTGAGTATTGATTAACCACATTGATTCCGTGTAGTGAAGGAGCGTTCATTGAATTTATCCAATACGACCCTTCCTACCGACAAGTGATCCTTGAAATGTACTTATGAGTGATGTTGTGAAAACCATGTATATATTTTATTCGTGTTGGTTGACAATACACCTGATTATTATCAGTAATTCAACAAAAGGCGACAGAAGGTTAGAAAAAAAACTAGTTAAAAACTAATGGCGTGAGGTGGAAGCTGCTGGTATGTTTCAGATCGAAGGGTGCTTTGGGGGTAGATCCGGTTCCTGGTTGTGCCTATAATTAGATCAAGATAAGAATAAACCAAGGCTACTATAGTTATAAAGGCCTCAAAGTTCGTTTCATGACGTCACAGCACGTGCCAGACCAGCCGCCATTAACTGCATGGCAGTGTAGGCTATGTGCGCCAGTACTGGTGGCGCGACTCGTGATGACTTCGTAAGTTCTTACAGGGAAGATCTGATCGGCATCATATTTACCGCAATCAATTACTCGAAAACCCTAAAACATAACTCAACGTTTCTCGTAAACTACTTGGACAATCACAGTAGTTGTTTCAAAATTTGTTATAAGAACCTTAACGAACTTGAGGATATTATTAAAATTCCCATATTACAATTAATTTGCTTTAAAAAATTGTTTTCTAATGAAAGAACTATAAGGAGGTTCTTAGTGCAGACATATTTTCACTCTGTGTAAAAGTTATTTTTCCTAATTGAGATAGATGGGTATTAAGTGTACGAAATGATCATCATAAACTGAATTTTATTTTGATATAAGATTCATTACTCTAACACCAATACTTTTCACAATTTGATGTGTTTAGTTACGAGCTCTTCACGCTCGCCTTTAATTAGATAAAAAAATTGTCAAATCAAAATAATTGTAATAAGGGAATTTTAATAATATCCTCATGTCTTTTAAGATGTTTATAACGAATTCTGAGAAGAAAAAAAACAAGTAGTTTACGAGAAATGGTGAGTTATGTTTTAAGATGTTCGAGTATTTGATTGCGGTAAACATGATGCCACCCAGATTTACCCTGCAAGAACTTAAAAAGGTGGCCGTCCTGCGCGCTTGTGTCGTGAATTCAAATATCGTCTGCACTTTGCACGGTGCCTATATTGCCCTCTCGTGTTCTGGTCACACAATTCTATACACTTTAATTTAAGCATTAATATTTAATAATTTCACTTTTGCTGTATTGTCTTACTTCTTGTGTTAGATAAATTATAAATATTTAGGGGGTAATAAAGCCAATATTTTGAACTAAACAAACAAGTTGTCATCCGTCCTTATACAAACAATTTGTTATTGTGCAATATTTATAATAACATTTAATTTAAATTCAATCAATGAATAGGCTAGTTACAAAATATATAATGATAAAAAGCTAATTAATTACAAATACATTTTAAAGTACCTTTTGTTTGTAAGCCAACACAAATGCAGTTTTTTAAACAATCAAACTATGAACTGAATTTTTCAAACTTTTTTTTGGTGATTTATATTTTGTATCCGAGGACCTATGTTTGGCTGCTAACATTTTCGCCTTAACTTAATCATTGCTGTAAATGTTTAGTAATACTTTACTAAAAAACTAAAACACATTTCTCAATAAAAACTTCATAGCTTGTTCCACTAGTTTTAGAGGACTCAGTATTTACATTTTTTTAAGTGTGACGTTGTCACAGACATAATGCAAACATGGCTCACCTGATCTGGTCCCCTTTGACTGGGCTGGATCTCGACTTCATGAAACACGCACACTCAACTCCACTCAACATCACGCGGCTTACTGACCGCCCGTGGCTCAAGGCCCGATTAGAGCAAGACTCGGACAATTGAACATCAAGATGCGCTAACCCGTATGCGCTGACGGTTGTGTTCGAGTGAAACAAGACTCATCCACCGGCGCGTGATTTGAAATTATCACGAGAATCGTCGAGACTTCTCCCGAAGCGACGTACACCCCTCTCCCTTCACCCCAGTGTGATTCCCGCCGTTTGTGAACACGTGATTGACTTTGTACAGTATATAACGGCTGGACTGTGTAGTGATGTCACTCATTTCTCTGCACTCGATTAGGTGAGACACTTGTCTTAGATTTAGACGTAGGTTGCTGTTCGACGTATTCTAAATTATGTTTGGGTTAAATTGTTCAAAATTTAAGTTTCGACTTTAAATATATATCATGATTACTAATAGCTATATTTCTCTGAGACTGCAGGATTTGCCTGTCAGCCATTATGGTTTATGCTCTAGCTTTTTCTTGGTACTTAACGTTGTGTCCGCCTCACGGACGGGTTGGAACTTTGGCATGGCGCCATCTTAGGGCGCTAATGGAACTTTAGCATGTCGCCATCTTGGGGCGCTAATTATTTCTGTTTAACGTGTAACTTACTTAAAATAATTATTCTGCTTGCTAAAGGTTAAAGGTTTGTTACGATTGTAATTGTTATTCAACTCGGGGGGCGCGAGCCCGTGCACCCAGCACATTGGTCATTATAATAATAATAATTAGATTGAACTAATTTGATTAGGAACTATTGTAACAGGTTAGGTTTAGGTTAATCATTTTCTCTGTTGCGCCTTATAATGGCAGTCTATTATAAAACTTCATACTTATGTCAATGTAGTGTTACCATCGCCAGGTCGTGTAGACCTATACATATTACTTGTATTTAACTTTCCTGCTAGGTTAGTCGCCTTCTGCGAGGGTCAATTTAATTATGACTACGTTGGTATTAATCGTTCTGTTTTCTCTTAACGACTTGGGGTCTTGCCCCTTTATTTATTGTTTATTTCGGCCCTTATCGGCCAGTCACTCGACTTTCCTAGAGTGCCTCGCTCTTGTATGTCTGCGAGTTGTTTGTAGAATAAAATAAACTCTCTTGTAACTAACCTACCTTTTATTTATTGTAATATGAACCTATCAGATCATATGAAGGGGGGTTACAAGAGAGAAGCGGCGCCACTCTGCTCTCGCAGAGTTGAGTGGGGCACTTAATAGGATATTAGGTATAGTTAGGAGAGAAAATAGGGTCCGCCGGTCTGCAGTATTGTTGGATGATTGATATTGTATTGATTCTTGTTTGTTTATGTTTCATGACTCCGTGACCATGGAGACCACTCCTGCAACTGCCAGGTCCACTTTGACCACATCTAAGACTGCTGTCTACCGCCTGAGCCGGGACGAGTTGACAGCTGAGCTGACTTCAAGGGGCGTCTCCTTCCCTCCCAATGCTACTGTGGGTGAGCTCAGATCTAAGCTGTGTGGGGAGATTAGCGGGACTGGGGAGGCTGAGACTGACTCGGGTATGGACAGGATTGAGGATGGGAATCCACCCCCTTTAGCGCCAACCGCTCCTCCTCCACCCCCTTCACTAGTTAAATATCAGAACAAAGTACTTATGGAGATTTTGAATCGGACCCCTGTTTGCGACGGTCAAGATCACGCTACTCTGTTTAAATTTATGGTTGAGATCAACAGAGCATATTGTCTAAAGTTAGCGAGTGATAGTGAATTTTTGATTCTGTGTTTGGCCAAAACTTCTGGTTTTTTAACCCAGCTGTTCTCCCGTGGGATTCAAAATGGTTTATCTTGGAGATCACTTACTGACCTCATTTTAGAAGCGCTGTTACCCAGTAGGGCTAGAGAAAGGTTATATAAGGAAGTTATTCACAGGTTTCAATATCCCCACGAACCGTTGAGAGATTTTATTTTATCTATCACAGAGGCAGCTCAAGTTCTCAATAGTGGTCTGGGGGAAAGTCAGATCGTTGATATTATTCTTGAGAATGTGTCGCCCCTCACCCGGCGACATTTTGTATTTACATGTAAGCCCTGTACGGTACTTGAACTTTTCTCTCTAGCATCTTCGATTGAAAACACCCTGCTCGCCGAACAGGAGTATTTAAGTGCGCATGCGCCCGCGGCATTAAACCGCAGACGCACGGGTTCAACTCCCGAACCTATGAATACGGCCTTGTCATTAGCGCCTGTACTACCGGGCGATCGCGATGCTAGCACTCCTAGGGACAACTTCAGGCCTTCGGGTTCTGACAACCGTGCGCCCCGCGACCTCTCGCGCATGAGATGTTTTCGGTGTAGAAGACTGGGTCACGTACAGAGACAGTGTAGATCGGGAAACTTATAGGGCGCGCTCGTAGTCGTGGTCCGGTCGTGCCCACTTGTATAAAACCACATGCTCCTACTCCTGTAGTTCAGATCCAGGTAGCCCAAAATGATTGTGTTGCTCTTTTAGATACAGGAGCCAGTCACTCATTTATATGCCGTGAGTTTTTGCGCCAGTTAGAGGGTAAAACAAAAATCGATTATAGGTCGATAGGTCCTAAGATTTACGCCGTGGCTAATGGGCAGACTATCTTGGTCGATTGTAAAGTAGTGCTCTCTATTAAGATAGAAAGATTTGCCTGGAAACGTCCGTTCTTTGTTATGCCAGAACTTCCCTTTGATGTTATTCTAGGGACTGACTTCATGTTCGAGACTGGAGTCATACTTGACCTGAGACGCTTAGGAATATCTTTTAAGTTTGAACCTAGTTTGTTTATCCCGTTTTGTGTTGGGCACCATCCTCGCAGGTTGTTCCCCATGGTCGAGGAACGTGAAGCGATAGATCGTTTGATAGCTCGATTCCCTGACGTCATCACTGACAGATGGGGCAAGTGCGACATTTTGCCGTACGACATTGTGGCGCAGGACCACATTCCTGTTAGATCTGGTCCCTACTCCTGTGCACCCCCCAAACTCGAGATATTTAGAAATCTTATCATGGACTTGGAACGAAAGGAGGTTATTCGTCCCTCCAAATCCCCATACGCAAGTCCTGCGTTCATTATTCCCAGGAAAGGTCATGGGCATCGCTTGATTGTCGATTATAGAAAGCTTAATAAAAAATAGTGTTCGACCCATACCCCATGCCTAGCATAGAGTCCGCCTTCCAACATCTTGGCGGAGCCAAATATTACAGCTTGATTGACCTTAATGCGAGCTTTCTGCAATGTGCTCTCTCAGAGTCGTCTAAGAAATTCACCGCGTTTATCACCCCCTGGCAAGTCTACGAATTCAACCGAGTGCCGTTAGGGATAAGTTGCGGGGGGCAAGCGTTGAGTAGAGTCTTAGACCATATTTTGGCGGACCTAAAATACAAATTCGTGTTTAACTACCTTGATGATATCTGCGTTTACAGCAAATCGTTTGATGACCATTTGCGTCATGTTGAGGTAGTGTTGAGGCGCCTGCGCGAGGCTGGGTTGACTGTAAACCCGGAGAAAGTCACATGGGCGAAGAGATCTATCCCATATCTTGGCTATATCATTTCTGAGGGTAACCTGCTCGTTGACCCGGATCGGGTTAAGCCTATCTTGGATTTTCCCGCCCCAAAAAACATAAAAGGGGTATTAAGGTTTCTAGGTATGTGCGCCTACTACGCTAGGTTCATCCCGAACTTCTCTGACTTAGCCTACCCCTTAACTCCTTGAAGAAAAAGGGTGCCACCTTTATTTGGGGTTCTGCCCAACAGCAGGCTTTTGTTGCGCTTAAGCGCCACCTAGTGTCACCAGCCGTGCTACGCATGCCTGACTTTTCTCTGCCTTTCCAACTACATGTTGATGCCTCCTCTGTAGCGCTAGGAGCGGTTCTCTCTCAAACGACTTCCGAGGGAAGTAGACCTGTAGCTTTCGCCAGCAGAACTTTGAGCCCTGCCGAAAGAAAGTATAGTATATATGAAAAGGAATGTCTCAGCTGTATCTTCGGCATCGACAAGTTCGCAGACTATCTAGAGCTTCGCCAGTTTGAGTTGTACACTGACAACATGGCCCTCAGCTGGATGTGGAATCACCCGAAACAACTAGGGAAAATTGGACGGTGGGTTTGGAAGCTATCCAGGTTCAAGTTTACGACCCATCACGTTGCTGGGAAGCTTAATGTTGTCGCTGACGCTTTGTCTAGGATGTGTGAGGATAAGGAACCTGTAGGAGAATGTAAGGAGGATGGCTCGTTATTTGTTATCCATACGATTCCCGAATCCTTTATCTCAATCAAAGACCATCAGTTGATGGATCCGTGTTGTAGACAGATCGTTGACAGGATCAAGCGTGGAGAGAGATTGGGAACTACGAGATCTTTAAAGACCTCTTAGTAGTTCGTGTCAAGGGTAGGATAAGATATTTTGTGCCAGAGAAACTTAGGCCTATGTTACTTAAATATTTCCACGACTCCCTTTTTGGCGGCCATTGCGGTGTCCTTAAGACCGAACGCAAGATTTCTAAGGAATTTTTTTGGCCCTTAATGCCTAGAGACGTTAGAGATTGGGTGCGCAAATGTGAGCCGTGTCAATTGGCCAAACCGGCGCGTAATTCTAAAATAGGGTTTCACTCCGCGGATGTTGCTAAGCAACCGTGGGAGAAAGTTTTTGTTGATTTCGTCGGCCCCCTTACCCGCTCTACCCAAGGGAACACCTCTATACTCGTTGCCATGGACGCCTTCTCTAAATTCGTCATACTCATCCCCCTAAGGAACATGAAGGCAAGGACGACTGTTAATGCTCTGTGCAGGCGTGTTTGGGCGATTTTAGGGACCCCAAGGGTCATAGTAAGTGATAATGGACCGTGTTTCCGTTCTAAAGCTTTCGGAGATATGTGTTTTTCGTGGGGGATAAGACACGTTACCACTAGCCCGTACAACCCATCGCCGAACCATGTAGAAAGGTTTAATCGTAACCTAAACGTTGCCTTGACGATCTTTCACCACCTGGATCACACCCACTGGGACCAGGACTTAGACGTTTTGAACATTGCCTTTAACGCCGCTTTCCATGAGTCAGTCAAAGCCACTCCTTCCTCTATCCTCCTCAATAGGGACCTGAACCACCCGTTATTGTTTAACTGGGATATTGACCCGCTCCTTAATGACGCAGGTGATTGTTCTTATGAAAAGAAATGTGAGGTAGCTTTTTCTAACCTCCTGAAGTCCCAAAGGAAGGTTGCCGCCACCTATAACCGAGGGCGTATCCCTGTCCCATTTAAACTTGGGGACGTTGTTGTGTGCAAGTGTTTTCCTCTTAGCTCAGCTGCTGACAAGTCTTCGGCGAAGTTGGCGTATAAGTGGAGTGGTCCCTGGTCAATTGAAAGATTTCTTACACCTGTTTCGGTATTGTTAAAAGAAGTATCCGACCCATCTTTGACGCGTAAAGCACATGTCAGCCACCTAAAGGCTGCAGGGAAATGAGTCAATTGACCCCGTGCTGTGTGTCGTCTGTTTGCTTAAGTGTACCTTTGTGAATTAATTTTGCGTTCTAAGTGCATGTTTCTAAGTATTCTATATTGTTGTATATATAATTTATATAAGGGAAGGGGTACCACCCCCTGGTATTGTTAGGAAAAATTTGTAGTACTGTAGGACCTAGGTATGACTTTGAGCAGAAACTTGTGTTGGACTGTTTATTATAAAGCGTGTGTCGGGTCCAAAGTACATGGTGCAGAACGTTCGCCCCACCGACCGGACTACCTCTAAGTGCGTGTGAAGCGGCAAACCCACCTTTCCTCATTCATGGAAAGTCGTCGCTAAACAGAGTTGTGGGTATCTCTGTGACTCGTGCTGGTAGACAATGTTAGTGCTACGAAACTGCCACAGTAACTTTCAAGGATGGCTGCGCTAACTGATAAACTTTACAATTGGATGTGGTGTTCACGTGTAAACTTTTGTTCTCAGAGACTTCGCCTATTCGGCCTTCCGTTCCCCCCTTTTCTGCCCTGCCCTTTCCTTCCCCTCCTTTGTTCCTGTACACTCATCGGCAGTCAATGATCGCCCAGCTGGGCGTGGCGATGAAGCTTCCCTGGTGGTTAAAGCGGGCCACCTTACGAGCATATGCTGTCTCCCTGTCAACCCGGAATGACGGTGTGTTAGAGTGAGCGTGTGAAGCAGAGGTCTACCCCCGGAGTCCAGTTATTCGTCATCTCCCGAACCTGCATCTGGCCACCTAACATGGCCTCGGAGGGTACCGGAGCCGCCACCCACCCTCTAGTCAGCGGTGAACATCGGGGAAGGCGCCTCCCCGTGTCTTCACCAAAGGCTAAGGACGTCCTTCTTCTCCGTCCAAGGGGGGACATTGTGACGTTGTCACAGACATAATGCAAACATGGCTCACCTGATCTGGTCCCCTTTGACTGGGCTGGATCTCGACTTCATGAAACACGCACACTCAACTCCACTCAACATCACGCGGCTTACTGACCGCCCGTGGCTCAAGGCCCGATTAGAGCAAGACTCGGACAATTGAACATCAAGATGCGCTAACCCGTATGCGCTGACGGTTGTGTTCGAGTGAAACAAGACTCATCCACCGGCGCGTGATTTGAAATTATCACGAGAATCGTCGAGACTTCTCCCGAAGCGACGTACACCCCTCTCCCTTCACCCCAGTGTGATTCCCGCCGTTTGTGAACACGTGATTGACTTTGTACAGTATATAACGGCTGGACTGTGTAGTGATGTCACTCATTTCTCTGCACTCGATTAGGTGAGACACTTGTCTTAGATTTAGACGTAGGTTGCTGTTCGACGTATTCTAAATTATGTTTGGGTTAAATTGTTCAAAATTTAAGTTTCGACTTTAAATATATATCATGATTACTAATAGCTATATTTCTCTGAGACTGCAGGATTTGCCTGTCAGCCATTATGGTTTATGCTCTAGCTTTTTCTTGGTACTTAACGTTGTGTCCGCCTCACGGACGGGTTGGAACTTTGGCATGGCGCCATCTTAGGGCGCTAATGGAACTTTAGCATGTCGCCATCTTGGGGCGCTAATTATTTCTGTTTAACGTGTAACTTACTTAAAATAATTATTCTGCTTGCTAAAGGTTAAAGGTTTGTTACGATTGTAATTGTTATTCAACTCGGGGGGCGCGAGCCCGTGCACCCAGCACATTGGTCATTATAATAATAATAATTAGATTGAACTAATTTGATTAGGAACTATTGTAACAGGTTAGGTTTAGGTTAATCATTTTCTCTGTTGCGCCTTATAATGGCAGTCTATTATAAAACTTCATACTTATGTCAATGTAGTGTTACCATCGCCAGGTCGTGTAGACCTATACATATTACTTGTATTTAACTTTCCTGCTAGGTTAGTCGCCTTCTGCGAGGGTCAATTTAATTATGACTACGTTGGTATTAATCGTTCTGTTTTCTCTTAACGACTTGGGGTCTTGCCCCTTTATTTATTGTTTATTTCGGCCCTTATCGGCCAGTCACTCGACTTTCCTAGAGTGCCTCGCTCTTGTATGTCTGCGAGTTGTTTGTAGAATAAAATAAACTCTCTTGTAACTAACCTACCTTTTATTTATTGTAATATGAACCTATCAGATCATATGAAGGGGGGGTTACATAAGCACCAATAATTACCAGTTCAATCAAAATACTTCTTAGGGATTTGCAAGTTAAAAATACCGCCTCGCATATCTCACCAATTACTATATTGATAACTTTAAACCCAATAGCTAAAATACTAGTGACAAAGTTGTTAACCGTTAAAATGAGTGGTCGTTTGTCAAAATCTGTTTAGTAATTTCCTCATAATTTCTATTACCGGAAACGAGCTTGTCAAATTATATTTAAGAATATATACACAAGACCCAACTAGTAGGTTTTAGAAACATTTATGTTATTTATTTCTAAATATAAATTTTCAAAACTCAAGAGTTTGTTAACTTCAGCGCTGTCACAATCACAATAACTTCTGACTTCACCAATAAACATGTCCCTGATAGGAATTTCTGCATGTTTTGAAGAATGAGCTTTGATAACACTGAAAGTTTTTAATTTTCGTTCCGATTTGAGAACTTGTGTAACAGAGATGTTTTGAATGAACACTAAGGCCCAATCTTACAATGTCACGTTAAACTGTTCGTAGCGTCTAACCGCCGGTTAAACTTGCCGTTGTGTTTTACAATACTATTTTGATGTGCTCGTCGAATTACGGGCGTGTGCCTTCCCCTAGTTCTTATCATTAAGCTTCTCGGAGCACTAGATTTGTTACACATCTTTCGATTGGCTTGATTTGAACCAATAAATTGGAAGTAACTATTTAAATGTCTGTGAAATTATGGAGTTGTTAGGAAAACCGATTAAAGTATAATAAATGTTTATGTTGTTGTTTATAACACGTAATGCTATTCAATAATCATATTCATATATATAAGTTTATAATGTTTTTTCTATACAAATAAAGATGGGTACACCTACTCTGTTTATTATAAACAGGCGTGTATTTTAGCGATATTTTTTAATATTCAAATTAATCAAACATCTAAACAGTAGAGTTATAGTCAATTTTTAAACACACAATTCAATATTCAAATAAAAACCACCCTTAACTAGCCATGGATGTGTACTGAAAGGGAGAAAGTGAAGAAAAAATACGTGGCACATTAGCCATTCAGGCCTACACGTGATAACATACAAGACAATAAAAACATGGGTAGGCCTAAAACTATTATCGATTACTAATAACTATTGACAACAAGAACTGACCACTCCTAATTGTTAAGTGAAACCATTGAAAATAATTTACATATTTTGAATATAAAAGAAGAGCCTGTAGGGCTAAGCCAAAATAGTTGTATTAAAAGTCGATGTCACACGTCGTACAACGACTTACAAATCACCTTATAAAAATTTGCCCAAAAGAAACGTTGGAATCCCAAATTAAATAGCTATATTAAATAGACGGAATAAATTCGACATAATTATTCTATTATCATCTCGGTGTTAAACTGGGAGTAATTTTTTCTAATAAAAATGTGATCGGGACTTATAAAGAGTTAATTTAATGGTAGGCTAACGCTGTACCATGTACACCATAAGTACTTACAGAATTCCTTGAAAGCTAGACTTATAACACCGTAAATATTTGATTAGGTAACCATTGGTGAAACATCTATTTAATTACAGGTGAACAATATTAAAACCAAAATAATCCATGAATAACTGTCCAAAGTTTTCTAAAAATAACAATTCAACCTCACTTGAATAATAACATGATAATAAAATATTTTCCAAGTAACGTTAGTACATAAAATTATATAAATAACCAGAATATAATATTTTTTCAAGCATAAAACAACTGATAAAATTTCAGCTTCGAGAATAATACATATATTCGATTTGAGTTCGGTTATAGTTGAAAAAGTGGACTTCACACACCCCTACATATAAAATAATACTAAAAATATAGTAATATTTTATTATGGTTGGCCTTAAAATCAATAGAATATGTTTATACTGTATTTATAAACATTTTCTCCCTACCAGAACTCAACAAATATTAATAGAAGGTAGAACCTTATATCATAAAGACTAGGACGTTTTAGCACAAATCAGCAGCAGACACGCATCTAGACTTGCCAACAACCTCAACAAATAGAAAGTATACAAAATATAATTTTGATAATCTTTTTTGGATTACTGGACATTCCCACTTATTATGTGAATTATGTATCAAGATTGTGTTGATTAAAAACATCGTATTGAATTCCAGTAACGAAGGGTTTTTTATTGACACATAAAGCTTTATTATTAGTTATTACTATGGATGAGTTGATTCTGTTCTCGATTCAATCGTTTCTTAGAGTCGTATTTATTGACTAGTCTCGGTAAACAACAACTCTCTCAGTATTTGAAATAATAAGCATTTCAGGTATAATAGAGGATTGTTTGGGCTCCTGATTTCGATTATGTAGACGGTCTTTAAGGACACTGCCTACTTGAAGGGAACTATCCTCACACTGGGGTATTATTTTGTGGTAATCAATGGGACAACCAGACATTTTCTTAAGGTGAGAGGAGGGCAAACAATAAAGGCTATGTCCAACATTCAATTTTGGAGGAGAGGCGGAGGTGGGGTTATATTTTGCGGGAACAGCTCAATAACCACTGGAGGTGGTCATTTTTGACTATTAGATGCTATTTTAATTATTTTCATGGTAACTAAGGGCAATGATTTCAATCATGTAAACGACCTTAATTTAGATCAAATGTATCAAAGCCATTACTTTTTCCAATTTGTTACTTTTTGGAGCACTTTTAACATGTGTAATGGTAGGATTACCATAGCATCCCCCCCTCCCCCCCACAAACTGGGACACTTTTAGTGTTTTACTTGAAAAGAAGAATCAGTGGTGGTGGAACCGTGGGTGTGTAGAGGAATGGAGCAGTTAGAAAAACAAAGAGTTTTGATCTCCAGTCCAAAGGGGGGTACAAGAGCTATCTCCAGGAAATTGTTGCGAGAAATTGATCCACATACAAGCTATTCGGAGGGATCTTTCCTTTGAAAATCTTAGATGATTCTAGAAATTTTTTGGAGTAGTCCTTGTCTAGATTTTTTTTAAATTAGTTTCTTCTAAAAGCTATTAAAGAAGTCTTACACCAATTTTTTTTAATAATTGGATGTTCTAGAAGCTATTTGGAATGGTCCTTGCTTGTGGATATTTTGAAAATAACATTCCCTTAAAATCCATTTGGTATAGTCCCAAATATATCAAACGTTTTAAAATTAATTATTTCCCTCCTTCTCTCGTGTGCATCTACGATTGGAATATAAGTTCTTAAGATTCAAAACCACTAAAACTGTGCCGGGCTAATTTAAATCAGCCCACACACTTAATTATCTCAACCTCCTACATAGTAAATATCGACCCTACATGAATAGTGTATGGGATTGGACTTACCACGGCCTAGGCAATGCAGTGGTTGTTTTGTGTGATCGTCGATTATGGGCCACATTTAACTCTACTAGAATGTTAGCTCACGGAAAAATATTGAAATAAATTACTTCTAGTTTTGGTTCTCTCATCACCTGCTCTTCACGCATGCGCTGATACCCGCTTCAGGCATCCAACTCTCCGAGCGCTGTCGCTCCAAGAAGTGATTGGTCGACCACCCTTCTCTTCCTATCCTAGTCGGATGTCAATCGAGGAGCCTATTTAGCATGATGTATCGCCTAAAATACACACATAACTATATTCATCGTTCAGCAGAACGTATTAAAAGCTTTGTGTTTCTCCGTTTATACTTCCAGCAACAAGAGTTATCAGTTGCACACGACGCTATGGCGTCGGACTCTGCCGTGGCCAGGATCAGCGCCAGGTAGCATCCCGCCACTTGGAGGAAATTCAACCTGAGTACTATGCAGTCTGTATACTCGGATTAGAGAGATGGTCCGTTAACTAGCGCACAACTATTACAATCCCTCTCGGAATTTTGGGATTACATATACTAGTCACATTCTGACTATGATTAGTTTACCAAGCCAAGAAGTTGTCTTTACTTTGCTATGTAGTAATTCGTCGCTTAACGACACAGCTACGTACATATTTTGTTTATATTGTTATTGGTATATTAAAGTTATTTATGTTCAAGTGTTTCTATATCATAACTGCGGGTCATTTGGTTCCCTACGAACAAAACTTATTTTTTTATGGCAATGTACACCTTATAGGTTGTAATGTAATTGATTTGCCCCTGAAAAGTATGTGAAAGCATTGACAATAATATCGTCCTAATTTTATAAACGTATTTAATTTTATTTAAATTATGTAGTATATTAAATGGCGCTTAAAGCACTTCTTCTTCTAAGAAGG
>JBCFYV010000012.1:70965439-70986940 GCA_039000515.1 Timema cristinae | reverse complement strand
TTATATTTTGTGAATTACTGTAAGAAATATGGTTCAGTAAATGTTTCAACTTATCTTTTTTTACTTTCCAAAACAAAGTTTTTGCAAGAACACCTAATTTCTCGCAAGCCTTGAATGTAAAAGATTTTTCCTGATGCTTTATTTAGAGTTAAACACAGCTATTTTTAAATCATAACATTTTTAGAAGTCAATAATGCCATTGAACAAGTTTAGTTTTTACATTAATGTTCACATCTGCTGAGGGAATATTAATCTAATGTTTTCATAGCTCTGGGACCCTTAATGTTTGTGATAGGGAGGCCATAAATATTTCAAACTAAATAGTATTATAGTTGTTACCATTAGTAAATCTAAAAACATTAATTTTCTTACTACCATCAAAACTAATAGAAACAAGTTAAAATGTTTAGCGTTTATTAATATTTCTGGAGATAATAGGTTAATTACATGCTGTCAGCCAAATTGTAGAAAAATTTATTAGCTTTAATTTTAGTTAGTGTGGACTTTTATATTACAGAATCTATGGAAGTTACAGTCAATAATGTTGTAACAAGTAACATGAGATTTACCATTCCCCTGCGCCACACATCCCTGCCCCCCTACAACCCCCGCCCCCCCTCTCCCTATCCACTCATGAATTTTGGAAGTGGCAACATGTGTTTTTGAACTATATTGGGTGCCAATTAATAACTTAAAAAAACAAGGCAATACTGTATCACAAATTCACATGGCAAGCCAGTTGCTCCCCCGCTAGGAGAGTGCAAAGATTTGTTTTTTTTTGTATTTTAAATATGTTTTTTTTTCTCGCTAATCTAATAGGGTTCAAAACGCCATACTTGGGTGCAAAATGGTGCAAAACAGGAATTTTATTTTGGCATTAAAAAAACCTAATTATTGAGTGGGGGGGGGGCTACACTTAACTTGCCCCCCCCCCACCTTTTTCCGTTTTAAATATATTTTTTTCTTGAAAAACTATTCAGGTGCAAAACGCAATACTTGGGTGCAAAACGGTGCAAAACAGGACATTTATTTTGGCATTGAAAAAAAACCAATCAGTAAGTGGGGGGGGGGGTCTACACTTAACTTGCCCCCCCCCCCCCCACCTTTTTCCATTTTAAATATTTTTTCTTGAAAAACTATTCAGGTGCAAAACGCCATACTTGGGTGCAAAACGGTGCAAAACAGGACTTTTAAGATTGCATGAAAAAAATCCAACATTTTGATAGTGTGGGGGCTACCCTTAAATTGGCCCCCCCTTAACATAAACAGTCGTACCGTCTCTTGGGTTGGGGTGCAAAACGTAATACTTGGGTGCCAAATGGTGCAAAATAGGTGCAAAACGGTGGTGTATTTAAATTTTAATTTTGAGGATGTGGGGGGGCCAACTTAAGTGATCTGAAAAGCTATCAGGATGATGCTCTCTAAGGCAGCGGTGTTTAAGCTACGGCCCACGGGCCGCTTGAGGGCCGCACGCAATTGTAAAATTGTTGTGATTTTACTAACAAAAATGTCAAATTAAATAGATAATCAGTGCATGTTTTTAGACATTTGAACAAGTGAGCAAGCTCGATTATAATGTTCCATGTGTAAGAGCAAATCAAATGAGCTCCAGTTTGATTTAATCAATCTTCAAGCAGACTTTTAAGAAAATGAAACTAACTGAATTGTATGCATCACTTGTAGAGAAAAGTTTGGTAATTTGAAAACGTTTGCCAGAAAGATGTTTGTGTTATTTGCTTCTACCTATATTTGTGAAAAGACTTTCTCATGCATGAACATTAACAAAGCAAAGAACAGGTCTCTCTTAACATACTCAAATCTACAAAGTGTTTTGCGATTTAGGACGAACAAGCTGAATCCTGACCTCGACAAACTCGTGCAGGATTTTGGACAGTTGCATAAATTCCATTAACTATGGCAATTTGAGTAGTTATTAATCAACATTTGGTAGGCTAAGTATCAACTTGAGTACATAACATATTTAGTTTTATTTGTTATGACATTAGATTTTATTTGCTACTTTTTTTGTATCGAAGCTATATGGTTATATGACTAATATGTGCAATTTTGCGTGAAAATAAAGTTCATTATTTAGTTAATTTAGACGTTTGTTACATGCGGCCAGCTAGAGACCTCACATATGTCCATGTGGTCCTCGGGGAGAAAATTTGCCCACCTCTGCTCTAAGGAGTAGTGTGGAGTTTCGAGCCGCAATCTCGGTGTTTTGTTAGAATGTCGTCCCAAGTCAAAGGACAAGGGCTCCAATTCCTAAGTACAATTTTTTTGAGTTACCCAAGGGAATCATTATTTACAATAAATGGTGACATTTTTATTTAGTTTATATATTACCCACTGTATATCATTATCATTATTAGCACCATGTCTTACTACCCATTCGGGCTATACGCACTAACGCTAAAGTCACAATATTATCATAGTAATAACAATAATTTAAAAAGGAAGTTGCGTGTGTATCCCTAGTTTAGCCAGTATCAAATTAAAGTTCGTATACTCGAACATATTTTAGAATTGAAACTATACGTTAAATAATCACTTTTAGTATTTGTAGATCTTAAAAGAGGGAGGAGGGGGGAATTTTGAAATTGTAAAATGGACTACTTCAAATATATATTTTGTAAAAAGAATAAGCAATAATCTGACAATACTTTAGCTACTTTTCATTCAAACTGTTTCAAAAACATGAAATAAAACCGACAGTTCAAAACAATATGGTTATTATTTAGCACCGCGTCTTATTACCCGTTCGGTTTATACGCTTGAAGTACTAATTACGCTAATGGATTGGGAATTATGAAGGTTGAATTAGAGGAAGGGAAACCCACATTTGCGTGGAGGGAGAGTGGAAAACCATTTAGGAAAAGCCACCCTCAGTTCACCCAACCGAGATTCGAACCTCAATCTCCCCGTCCTTGGCGGCCGAGCTCAACACGACTAGCGCGTTAGCCAACTACGCCACCGAGGCGGGTATACTGTTATTCAATACTAGATTAAGTAATCTAACTTTTAAAAAAAAATAGCATTCATCTTGGATAAGTTTAAAATGAGCATACTGAAACATTGTTTATAGACTAAAAAAAAACATTACTATTTTAAACAAACATATTTTTTCTTCAGATTCCATAGTAAAAACATAATTTGTTTGTTACTTCTCTCCTCAACTGGTAAATTCTAAACCTGTGATTAAATGAGCAATGATGGAGGAAAGAATAGAAGGTACCAAAGACCCTGGCAAAAGTTGTTTAAATAATGAAGCAATAGTTGGCATTATAGTAACATATTTCAACTATACTCTATTGTTAGAAAACTTACCATAGAATGTTTAAAATAACTATTATTATTATTATGATGTTTTAACTACGTGTCGACCCATAATAGGCCTTTTACGTAAAAACACTATAATTAAAGTAACTCAAAACTAATTATATGAAATGAAATAAAAAAAAGACAGTAAATGCAAGTTCATTGAGAGGGCATGGCTTGGTGAGAGTGAAGTAGAAATAATGGATGATAAATTAAATGAAGTGTGAAAAAATTAATCATGAAAGTCATATCCTCCAAAGAAGGAACGTAGACCCCCTCCACCCACACCAGCGATCAAGGTCATGAAGTTCTTAGGGGAGAGTAAGGGGTGGGGACGTACACTCACTGGCATACTTGTTTTGTTCTCCTTTGGGGACCATGTACATTTATACACTAATACATTAAACAAGTTGTCCTATACAGAGGCCTATTATATAAAATTCAGTGACATAGTCTAAGGATAATGTCTGATAGAGAATGTTATATCAATAGTTTATGCATTCAGGAAATGGCCGTTTGTTTGCGTGGACCAGAGTCCTTATTTAACTCACTTCCCCACTATCTAGAAGGTTGAATTTGGTACACAGCTTCCACTAGTGGGACATTTTAATTTATTAAATCTTGACATTTCATAAATAAAGCTTTTAACAACAACAAAAAATTCTTTGTCTCTTCTTCTAGTCTCTCCTTTTCACCCCCTCCATCCCCATAGTGTCAATTTACTAGTCTAATGCATTATAATTTGACTGTCTTGTATGTAGAAAATCCTCTTACTTGTCAGAGCAAAATGCTTAATTTTGAACTATCATTTTGTATTTAAAGTTTTATTTATTTTTAAATAAAATTATATATCTTGTATTAAAGTAGATATTAAATTGCATTTTTTTAGTGCAATCTTTCATATTCCGTTTACAAGTTAAATTGAATGAAAAAAAACGTATGTTATTGTTAGGGTTTTTTTTTCGTGGGGTACCGTAGACAAAATCAACCTCATATTAAAGTAGATATCCATCCGAATCTTAAATAAACATAACTTGTTAAATTTAGTGTCATTATAGCAATAGCTTAAAATGTTAACAAAAGTAACCTACACACTTTTGTTATCATGTGAGCTACTAAATACTTATTGGGACTATGTTTTAAAATAAATTGGCAAATGCAAGCAAACATTATTGCTGTAATGTCAGTAAACTCCGGCGCAAATGTTGAAAATAACATCCACCTCCGCCCCCAATCTGTATTCGTAATCACATCCAAGAAATTCACATGATATTCGGGGATATATTTAGATTTAATGACAAAATAATCCTAAAACTAATTTATTCCATACTATTTTATATAATTAACCTATTCCATATAATAATGTTTGTATAATTTTAGTCGATTAACCGAACGTGTTGGGCATATTGGAAATAATATTGTTAGATTTGTTGTCGTTTTTTTTTGTCAAACATTTATAATTAAAATACAATATCCTTTATAAATAGCCCACAAACTATTATTTATATCTTCCGTTTTGGATACCAAGGTAGTTGAGAGGAAGTGATCCTGCATTAGCGCATAAAGAGGATGGCAAACCACTGATAAATCACATGTGTTATTATTATTATTATTATTATTATTATTATTATTATTATTTAGCACCGCGTCTTACTACCCGTTCGGGTTATACGCTTTAAGTACTAATTACGCTAATGGATTAGGAATTGGGAAGGTTGAATTAAGGGAAGTGAACCCGCATTTGCGTGGAGGGAGAGTGGAAAACCATTTAGGAAAAACCACCCCCAGTTCACCCGACCGAGATTCAAACCTCGATCTCCCCGTCCTCAGCAGTCGGGCTCAACACGACTAGCGCGTTAGCCAACTACGCCACCGAGGCAGGTAATCACATGTGATAAGCCCCTCTAATTCACCTGGACGAGATTCGAACCTCGACCTCACCGACAACAGCGATAGAGTGCAATGCTATACTAGCATATTATTCTACTCAACCACTGGTGCGGGTAATATATATGTTACAAACACCAACACTAAACAAAAAAGTAACAAAATAGGTATTGTTTTTTAACTCGCTTTTTGCTTTGGTAGTGTTTCTCAAAGTGTTTTAATATTTTTTAGTTGGTTTCCTGCTGTGTAACACAGATTTTCTGTTTCCATTGCGGGAGTATCGCCTAGAATATTTTTCTTGGCTAAAAAACATAATTTCTATACAAAAAGTTTGTATCTAATCAAAGAAACACTGAAGATTGTTACACAAATTATTGATAAGGTAAACATAATCAAGCCTACTCTATAAATAAACTTTTAACATAGATCATGCAAATACATCAAAAGGAACCTTTTCAAAAACTGAGGTTTGGAGATAATAGTAGTAACAAGGTGACAGACAGTTAATGTCCAGACCAGGGTTTTACCTGAAGGAGAAATAAATGTTGGAAGGGAAGGGGGAGAAGCGTGGCTTACAGAAAAAAAAGATGAAAAGATAGTTGATGACAGAGAGGGGTTGGGGAGGAGAGGGAGAGGCGCTTCCGAGGACAGAGCATTCTACCAGGCAGCTACTGAACTTTTTCAACAGTTCAGACATGATTTAATTTGAAAATATCAAATTTTCTGCCCGTTATTATATTGTAAATATTTGTCGTGTATGATCGAACATTATCTTATTCTCTATAATAATATGATAACTTCAAAACTATATTCTTGTATTTCATGTTTTATTTAATTTAAATTTAATTGAAATTACGTCTTATTGTAAAAAAGTAAATATTAACTTGTAACTTTTTTTTTATTAATATAGTTCATTTTAAATTTACAAGTTTAATGCAATGCAAAAAACCGTATGTTGTTACTATGCATATTTTTTAAGCAATAGCCGGCACAACTTTATCGTTCTTATATAGTAGGTGTCCATCCGAATCTTAAATACGCATAGCCTGGATGAGTGGTGGGACGGGATTTGAGGAATAAAATAGTCCAGTACATCCAGTAGGTTTTGGAACCCTGGCTATACCAGTTCTGATTGAGGCGTGTACCAATCAACGTCCCTAACACTGATGACCTGCTCTCTGGTGATAGTTTCAAGCATTGACTATGAGTAGTAAATGTTTCAAGGTGTTCAACGACCGGTTTTTCCAATCGGACAAATCCCGGCGAGTTTCGAAGAACTGGCCAAGCGAAACAATATGGAATCAGCCTCTAACTCTGGCGACAGACTCTCCTAACTTAGCTGGACCATGAAGGATAACAGAGGAACTTGCAGACAAGGGGTGGTGTTGCTCATATTCCGCACTTTGACAACCATCTCCACCGGTGGAGAAGAGCCACAAGTTTGTCCAAGTAACTTGTTTATTGTGCAGTGCGTCTTACTATCAGACCGGGCTAGCCACATATCAGCACTTACGTGGTAGGGGTGACCAAGCTAGAATTTTGAGGAGGTGTAGCAGTATTTGCATGGGTTTATAATGGGAGACCATTAAGAAGAGCCTACCCTCAGTACATTCAGCCGGGATTCAAACACCGACCTTATCATCACCGTAGAGCCAAACTAGACGAGACTGATTCATTTTTCCTCGTCCCCACTGGGACTAATAAAATTATTTTAAATTCCATGAAAAAAAATTGATATTGATTCACATTGTTGGATATGTGGTCTATATGTCAAACACATCTTGTCTGTCTTGCTGGTATTGAGGAGGTTGGGGGTCTAGTCCCGGAATTATATATTGAAGGTGTTTATCACCATACTTAACACAAACGCTGATCCATTTCCCCTAAATTATAAATTCTTAATTTATACTGAGCTAGCGTGAATTAAAATACGTACAGCCGGGTGGTAGTAAGACGAGATGCAAAATAACTTTGCAACGTGAGAATAACCTTGCAACGTGAGTATAGCCTTGCAACGTGAGAATAACTTTGCAACGTGAGAATAACCTTACAAAGTGAGAACTGTTTTCTCACCAAAGAAAAAGAAAAATCTGAATCCCCTTGAATGTTGAACTCTGCTATCTCTACGCAGACGTGTGTGGAGAGTCGACTAAATATCAGGAGTTCGTAATTTGAATAGCGACAAGCTTGTTATTTTGGGTCAGCAGCTATGGTCGTGGGGTACAAGACGTCCAACTCACATTGCACTTGGTAACCTAAAATACAAAGAGTTTGGACTTTTATTACATCTGTCTGCATTGTGGATGGATTTAATATTGTTTCTCCTCATTGTGTTTTTTCCCCTCCTCTCTCCACACTAGTACAAGTGAAATTTTGAAAGAAAAAAACCTTTCTCATCCTTACACCATAGATTAAGATTTACTAATCCAGGTGTTTTTTGTTCACCGCATCTTATTATCCATCCGGACTAGCAGCATCTTTACACTAATAGAGTTGGAAAGGATGAAGGTATAATTTAGAAGATATGTAGCTACATCTAAGTGGAGTTACAAATAAATCACGCTTAGTGCACCCAACCCAACCTCTCTGTTAGTCTTCTGAGAGAATGATGACTTAAGCCTTGTGACCACCAATGCGGGTGTTAATGTGTTAAACACATTTATTAAAAGTAGCTCACGTCGGTGGCCGCGTGGTCTAAGGCGTCACTCCCACAATAAACTAGACTGTCAATGACGGGGAGATTGGGGTTCGATTCCCGATCAGATGTACTGAGGGTGGTTTTTCTAAATGGTTTTTCACTCTACATCCAAGCAAATGTGCATACACATCATCTAAATTCAACCTTCCTCACCCCTAGCAAATTAGTTTAAATATTGTTTATGTGTATGGCCCGATAGGTTAGTAGAACGTGGTGCCAAAAATATTTAGAACATACTCTATGGTTGCCTTGTGTGTTTGATTTTTTTTTTTGCCACCTTCACTATTGGCTTCAAAACTAAAAATTTTAACATATCAAAAAAAATCAGAATTTGTCTTGGGCTTACTATTGATAATGGAGTATCACGCTTGTGTACAATTAAGACGTGAGTCAACTTTATTTTACAAATGCAGGTAATTATTGTTTATTTAAAATCTAAGCTTTTCATATTTTGGCATTTTAAACTCGTCTAAATATCTGTGCCTAAAACATTTTATTTAAAATTCCTCAAAAATGTGTTGAAAATGTTTGCTATCAATAAATAAACTATAATTTTGCTAGAGTTTAGTATTTATTTTCCTAGCCTGAGCCATAAATAAGAGAGCAAAATTCTATTTTAATTGGATGTGCTGAAAATGAGTATTGAACACAGTAGTAATAAATAGGGCAGTTCATGTGAATCATGATTAGTGATTACATACCTTTTCTTCATAGGGAAAATTCACTGTCTTTTTCTAAGAGCATTGAATAAACTTGAACATTTTATTGTAATCTTTGTATTTTTTTATCAGATTTCTGGGGGTAAAGGTGGAGTCTTAGAGAAATTAGAAGTGGAAGGATGTGTCACTCCTCCATGCCAACTAAATTAATGTCTGCCTCTCAGTCAAGTCTGTACCGAGTAAGTGCAGTTTTGTATTAGTTAAACATAAAATAATAAGGTAAACATTGTGAAAATGTTAACAAATCAAGCACAATATCTGTTAAATCTTCAAATTCTCTCAACTTAAATTAAAACGTACTTATATTTTTGCAACACCTCTCACTACCTGACTTTGGTATACAACCGTAACAGGCCGGAATACTGAAGTGAAGTTTGGCAATACTGTTCCCGGGGGTCTGGTTACATGCTCAGTAGTTAGTTCTGTTTGTTTATTTGTTTATCTGTGAAAAGCTTTGATTTATTATGTAATTAATTTGTTTTATTGTTAAATGTGGGTGTAGTGTGCGTGTATTGCATTAATTATAACTACAGTATTTAAGCCATACCCATCACCGGTAGGAGAGGGGGTGACAACTAGAAGAATTTTCTTTATTGCAAACATCGCCTAAAAGTAACTAAAGCCAACATGTACGGAAACAATTATTGATAAAATAGCAGGGAGTCGAACCAGAACCGATAACAGAAAAATAACAGTTATTCTAAGGAAATAGAACCGGAACAAGAATTCAAGTAGTAAATTGTCTAAGAACCAGAAAAGGAACCGGAATCGATATATATCTTTAGGTTACTAAAGGTTCTTATGGGTTCTTTTTTTTTAACTAATACTTTACAATTGCATTTTATTTCATTCTTTCTGAAACTCAATTTTGTTTTTCTCTGATCCTCCTGCCCGTAAACTCTGACCCCTCGACCGAGGGGCCATCCTCCACCAGAGCCTCGATAGAAAATAAAATTTTCCCCTTTTCCAGGAATTTTTGTGTGGGAAGTATATATTTTATTTTCCAAGGATTTATATACGTAGCAATGAGCACTCAGCATTTAGCACTAATGAGTTCAGATTCTTGAGGAATGATTATTTTCACATTTTGTAGGGTTTTATCATTTTACTCTTTAGGCTAAGAGCTTAGGAAGATATATTTAGCTTTGAGGGAAACAAAATATATTTAAGAAGATGGAGTCTAAGAAATGAGAAATTGCCTTGCTGTACAAGAAGGCTAAACTAAATAGGAAGAAATTTATATAAAGGTGTTATTCCTAAAGGTTAAACCATTTAACTTGTTATTTGGCCAGTTTTCTTGAAGGGCTAAAGGAGGAAGGGGTTGCATGTGGTTAATATTTTCCCTCTGACTCTGAATATCAAGTAATAACTGTATAGTCTAAAGTTGATGATCATTGTGTGTAGTTCAGAAGTGTTTTTATGTCATTATTAATATAATTGATTGTTTAAATTTTTTGATACAGGGGCAAAATAAATATTACCCAGTGAGGAATTTCTTTAAATGACAGAAATAGTAAGTAACACATCAAGGATATTATTAGGCTGGTTCTTAAAGTAGATTACATAAAGTACATATTGTAATCCTACAAACATATTTCTTATTTTGGTGTATCTACAAATTAAGGACTTCGAGAAAGTATTAACATTTTCAATGGTTGGTTTGGCTGCATTAAACCAGCCTTAAATAATTTGTTTATTTACCTTTTTTCAATTGAAAATACGCATAAAATAAAGTTTTTTTATACTTCAATTTGAAAATAAAATAAAATTATATTCAATAATTATAAAATAAAATTCCAAAGCGGCAGCTCTCAATAGCGCCATACCGACTGAGCGTCTGCCCTCTGTTGGGGAATATAGTGCCAACTTCTGCGGATGTATGGTGTTGTGGTCAGAACAATGAATCTTTCAGCCATTAATCTCAGTTTTCTAGACCGCGGACACTACTTATTTATTCAAGTAGCTCCTTATTTGTCCTCACGAGGTTGAGTTGACCCTATTCCAGACCCACTGTTTCACAGAAAATCTGTGAGTACTAGGTTCGAACCAGATATCCTAGGAAAACCATCTCCTGCTCAAATAGCACCCTGAATTATCAACAGAGAGTGCAATAATCAAGCTCTTAAATTATTTGTTTATTTTAATATAAATAGCTCGTATTTTGTAGTATATTATGTTTTTATATCATGTTCTATTTACAAATATTATAATGGTTCTAAAATTAGTAAATATAAGTCTTAAAGAACCAGGACCGGAACTTAATTAAAAACAGAAAATAACAGGAATTTTTAGTTTTTCTAGAATCTAAACCGGAACAGGAAATTTTAAATGTTGTTTGGAGAATCGGAACAAAAACCAAAACCGATAAATATTTTCATCCAACTCCCTATTATATAGTATTATTAAAAAAAATTCCTAATAAGTTGACGTTAGCTACTTTCAGCCAATGCTTGCAATAAAGAACCTTCTGCTAGTGGTAATTTAGCTACACTTACACCAATATATATAGTGTACAAGAGTCCATCAGACCCCTTTTATTGTTGCATTGCTTCCCTTTGTCCAGAATTGACCACATGCCACTGATTTAGAAAGAATACTACTGTTATAGACTTAACATTATCTCTCAATGAGAATCGTTATGATCAGTTAAAGAAACAAAATTTTACTCTAAAAAGTCTGTAGAAAAGTTGTACACATTTTTTTCACAAATTCGTTCAAAAATAAAGAAAAAATTAAACCTAAGCACAATATTTTTTAATCAAAATATTTAATTGTGATTCTGGAGCTGATATATTATGAATCCCAATGTTTTTCAGTGAGAGGGGTGTGGCTGCGTGGCTGGCACAACTATTTGATGTCTGGTTGTCCAGTTAAAACTTTCAAGCAGAGGTCCGGCTCCATATTTAGCTAATTGCGGTACTCATTTTTAGCTACACCCTGGATGAAGGAAACGCGTTCAGTCTCTGCAACCAAAAGCCTGCCAAATATGTATTCTTGAAACTGGATTTGAGGATTTCATCACAGGACAGTTCAATAATTTATTCCTTTTCTTTCGTTGAAAATAAGTCTGATAGATTGGAGTATTCCACTCCAAAAAAGGGTCTCGCATCCAGAACTAGCTCTCTAAATTCTCAGGAAAATATTCGCCAAAGTCTTCACTCAAACCAAAACTATGGTCTTTTATGTCATTGAAAAACGAATCATGAAGCTCAAGTTCACTTTTTTACTAGAAATTTTCCAAGGACGGAAAGAATTACAGTTGTACCTTCACAACTTATTTTGTTGCAAATTGAAGTTTCTTTTTTAAAACTTTCATTTTGCTATGAACCATGAAGGGTGTTGTGTGTTTACCCAGCAGAGCTTTATTCAGCTCATTCAGTCGCTGAAATACGTCAGCCATGAAAGTTAGCCTGCACAGACACTGCTCATTTGTAAATCTTTCACTAAACTCACACTTGCTGTCAGAGAGGTATTGAACTTCTTGTCCCATTTAGTAATTTCATACAAACGAGCAGGAGATAATTTCCTTTGGAAAGCCACCTTACCTCAGCATGGAAGAGAAGATGACTATGCTCACTACCTATTTCTTCACATAATATTACAAATAATCAAGATATGCCTGCTTTGAATTATATTACATTAACGGTCTTCACGGCTTCTGTCAATATTATTTTCATATTATTTGGATATTTCCTGGCAACTAAAGCCTCTCTATGAAGACTACAGTGGACAAATTTTGCCTGTGTGGTGGCCCTCTTGATCTGGGACACCACACCACTATGCTTTCCAGTCATAGCTCGTGCACCGTCAGTACAAATTCCAACTAACTTATCCAGTTTGAACCCTTTTAAGTTACAAAACCATCAATAATGTCAAATATCTCCTGTGCCGTTGTACGACATGGGAGCTCCTGGCAGAAAAGAATGTTTTCTGCCACAGTGGGGGTAGAATCAATATATCTAACAAATGCTAGCAACTGCGCCATTTTGTGCAATCTGTACTCTCTCCCAGCTGTACAACAAAGTATCTTGTGGACTTCAGTTTATTGATGAGTTTTTCCTCCAACTCATTAGCCATACTTGAGATCCTGCGAGACACAGTCATTGGACAAAGAGATAACATCCAGCTGATATGTTTGTTTTTCACCAATAACACTTGATACCATGTCTTTGACAGCAGACTATAAATATGACTCGTCATCAGTGTGGGGGTTTTCAGCCCTACCTATTACTAAACTGAGTTTGAATTAAAGAGACCATTTTTTGTCTACCAGATTTTATCTCAGATTCTTTACGCTTAAAAAGTCAAGTGTCTTACTTTTCAGGCTCTCATACTTTGTATTAAAATGTCTTTTAATAAAAATGGCTTCATTTAACTGTTGGAAAGGATCTCATTACAAATAATACATTTAGGTGTAGGTTCTGAATCACTTCCTGCATAAGAACATCCTAAAAACAAGTATTCAGGATCATACTTTCTTAACTTAAGTTAAGATTTATTCTGATGAGTAGGCCTAAGAGATTCAGCTTCCGTTGGCTCAACATCTTTACATCCATTATTTTCACCAGAGGTAGCCTCACTTTCCAGTTCAAGTCTCTTCCCCTTTTAACAGGCTGAGTTGGTTTAATTAGCCACTTAGCCATCTTGACCGATAAGAGAAAATGTTGGAAAATAAAACTAAGCGCTTCCGTTTCTGAAAAGAACAAAGAAAAAAATAATAACAAATTCTACTTAAACTCTTGCCACTTTATTTTCTACACTTGTAACTGTCAAAAATGATCCGTGGGCTGTTGTCGGCGGCAGGGAGAAGGTTGGGGGACTGTAATAATTTTCAAGCTCTTCAGCCTGTTCATGAAATATGCTCAAATTACTATAAAACTAAGAAAGCTAACAATTGCTAATGTAGAGAATTGAAAATTCTCAGAAATTGGTCTCCAGCTGAGAGCAAATAGCGGAAAAATAGGGGCGTAAATAACCATTATAACGGTAATTTCCAACAATTAGAGTTTTCCACAAGTCTCTTGTCATTTTGCCACTTTCCCTTGAGAGCTGCTCGTGTATCCCCTGAAAGGTGCTCGCGTACCCCTGGGGGTAGGCGTACCCCAGTTTGAGAACCACTGCTCTACACAAAGTGACACGTCGAAGCGTAGGAAATGGTTCCATTGTGCTCAACGGCTCTGTCACACCTGTACCAGCACCAAGTAGCCAAACACCAGAATGGCGGCAGACCATACTGATCAAACGTATCTCGATGGGCGTTGTGAAGTGTCGCACATGCGCATTGCCACCAAGAATGAAGAAGAGTTACAGGAAATGAAGGACCAGCTGATGGAGACAGGAAGAAGATATGACATTGAGATCGACATTGAGAAGTCAAAAGTAATAGGGATTTCAAAAAACGAAGAGCCGATGATATTAACAATTTGAAACCAGAAATTGGAAAATGTTGAACAGTTCAAGTACTTTGGAAGCCTGCTAATAAAGGATGTCTACTGTACCAAGGAAATTAGGTTGAAGATTTCCATATTCAAGGAAGCGTTCGACAAGAAGAAGTTGATTTTGATCGGCAATTTGAGTTTGGAAATGAAGTATAAAATGATGAAATATTACATATTTTATCATCGCACTGTATGAAACAAAAGCTTGGACTCCTATGAAGATAGAAAATAAATATGCGGAGTGCATTGAAATGTGGTTCTGGAGAAGACTTGAGAAGATCTGGTGGACAGAAGGGGTTACAAATTAAGAATACCTAAGCATAGTGGGTGAGAAGATAACCATTTTTGATGTGATTCTTCTGTACAAAGCAAACTGATTCGAGCACATCATTAGGAGGAACTGTCTTCTGCACGATGTAAAGAAGGCAAGGTTGAGGGAAAGAGGTGCTTAGGAAGAATGTGGATCCAGATATTAGTGACTTGAAGGTAAGAAAAACATTATGGGAGCTGAAGGAGGAGAGGTGGCAGAGGACAGGGCGCATCGGCGGTCTAAGTTCGTCGACAAAAGGAATGGACCTGTATTAATACAGAACACCTAATAATAACAATACCCAGCAGTGGCGTGTCTTAGATTGTTGTCAGGGTAAGCACAACTTGTTACAGCTGTACTTGGGATAAGTTCGCTCCACTTGGTCTCTATTTGACCAATCACTCATAGGTTTTGCTTAATATACTTAATATACGAATGCATTTTCATTGGTACTTGACCCATAAGTGTTCTATTGAGTGTTAAGAACATTTCACATTTACAGCTTATACTAACTCCAGCCTCACACCCCACTACAACACTGGTCCAGTCTAGTTTACGGAAAACATTACCTCAAGCGTTTCATATTGAGATTGATAAAGAGTATATACTATTGTATTAAATGACTTTACAATGTTTAAAAAAGTATTTACTCTCATTTTAAACTGTTATCGTTGGTAACCCTGAAAATTGGCTCGCTGGTTAAAGGTGTTTACGTGTGATTTGAATAGTTTCTAATAGCTTTTTTTGTTTCTCAATAACAAAGGTAGTTTTAAAACAAACTTTAAAGTTTTTATAAAAATTACTTTCACGTCTTTATTAATGTTTATTGAGGTTTCAACAATAAATCATTAAAAAGTAAATAAATATGGTAGTATTTTTAAAATAGCAATGACAAAGTTAGAGAAGGTTCACTGCAATGCTTATTTTAAAACCAAAGTTTGTTAATCAAGGGAGTGTAGATAGAAACTCAACATAAATATAAAATATTAAAAATTCAAAACTAGTTTTAACACGCTTACAGTGACTCGGAATTCACTATAAAATTTATATAATAAGTTCTTAGGCCCTAATAGCTCCAATTATATGTTTGTCCCCTATAGAAAACAACACTTCCGCATTGTAGTCAGTAAGTCTTTGATGTGGTTGATAGCCACGGGCAAGATTTTGATGACCTAAAAATAATTTTAAATAAATTAAACATTCTAAAAAATAACTTCGATTTTCAAAACCGACATAAAATTATTAACAAAAATTTGAAATAAATGCGCACGGTTAAATCAAACAGTCACGGTACACAATGTAAAATGCAATGAAAAGTATTTAACAGTTTGACTTGGGCATTCTGCTAAATATAACGTTGATTTACAAATATCTGCTTCAGAAAATATCATAAATATCCCTTCCAAACGCAAATTTCTCCAGCTTAATTGCAGTGTCTCACCAGGAATGTGTATTTTACAACCAAACAAGCAAAGAGGATACAAAATTAATTGCCTACATTGTCTTCTCACTCCGACAGTTGTTCTGAAAAATTCATGTTTGAGTATTCATGCATTTATAAAATATCGATAGTAGGCCTATTAGAAAATAGAATTCAACATGAATTTCTTAAAATGACTAAAAAATGACCAAAAATTCCTAAACGTGATCAAAAATTATACGAACTAAGAAAATATGGTGATAAGCTCCAAAATTACAAAAACAACAACTTTAAGATATACATTTCTGCAGCAAGGGGATCATGAACAAAGTGTATGTATACCCTGATTTTGGTTGGAAGAACAGTAGAGACAATTCAAACATATTTCTTTGCGGTCAACACAAATAACATTTTACTTTATTATTTGTGATATTTTATAGGTATTGATAATATCTATCAAAAGTGACTGCTTCAGATAACATGACGTGATGTATGAATATATTAAAATGGTTTTAGTAACTTTAGTAACTAACTTTTACTGTTCTTCCTACCAAAATCATACTTTACTTATAAGCATTGTGTGTAATGGACAAAGAAAAAAATAAATGTCATTACATCCAGGCCATGTTGATAACCGTAACTTGGCAAGTCCTTGAAAAACAGGATACAATGAGATAAAAAAAAAAGTACAATAACTTGACTGAAAAGCGGATTATATCCTTTCTATTTGATTGTTTTTGGAGCTCCCTTTCTTAAAACCAGTCCGAGCCATTCAGATACTTAAACTAATGCAGCAGCTATGATTTAGAGGAAGTGTACCCGCATTTGCGTGGAGATAGTGGTAGACTATCGAGAATAAAACTGTCCTTAGTACGACTTTGTGACAGTTGCGCACAGCGACAATTACACACAAGGCAATATTTTTGACAGTTACGCACACCTCAAGGTTTGGGCACATAACTGTAACAACCGGGCAAAGTTCCACATGCTTGGACATTACAACCTAGCCTAACCTAACCTAACTTAATTATGTAAATAACACCTGATACAATATTTATTCATCACCACGTCTTACTACCCGTTCGGGTTTATACGCTTAAGTACCAATTACTCTAATGGGTTAGGAATTGGGATTGTTGAATTTAGAGGAAGTGAACCCGAATTTGCGTGGAGGGAGAGTGGAAAACCGTTTAGGGAAATCACCTTCAGTTCACCCGACCAAGATTTTAACATCGATCTCGGTGACCTGGCGGTCTAGGGGTAAGGTGTCAGACTTCTGTGCTGGCGGCCGGGGTCCAATCCTCGGTCCCGGCACAGATTTATCTGATTACCAAACCCTTCCTTCACCTCTGACAAGACATCTTGTGAATGTGGGGAATGCCAGGCCTACACCGTGGTTCGGATTCCACGTTAAACTGTAGGTCCTTCATTTCATCTCACAATCACCCTACCATTACACATTAGCGTAAGTGCGTATAACCCGAACGGGTAGTAAGACGCGGTGCTAATAATAATAACATCGATCTCTTTGTCCTCAGAGGTCTGGCTCAACACGAAACAAAAGCGTTAGCTAACTACGCCAACCAGGTGGGTACCAGATACAATAAAAACACACTGATTATAGCCCCGCCTAACTGGTAATGCCCAGCTAAAGATCAATGTCTACTATCTAGGCCCAGCTAATTTGTCAGTTGCAAGCTTGATGTAAAGTGTAAGGGAAATCAGTAGGAATCTGCATTTCGAAATAATGACTATAACTATTTTTTTAACACCGCATCTTACTGCCCGTTTGGCTTATACGCCTATGTAGTAATTACACTAATCGATCAAAGATTAAGAAGGTTGAATTTAGAGAAAGGAATCCATATTTGAGTGAAGAGAAAGAGTGGGAAACTATCTAGGGAAACCCACCCTCAGTACCCCTGACCGGGATTGAATCACGATATCTCCGTCATCGGCAGGCTAGTTTATTGCAAGAGTCACGCCTAAGGCCGTGCCACCACCGATGCGGGTATATGTAGTTTCAGAATAAATTATGGCCCTTAACAGGGCCAAATATGCGCATGATGAACTGTTCTGCCTCATGTTGCCAGTTGAAAGGTTCATCCTTCGTCGATTGATCAGGCGGTGTATCACTGAGGGCCACCGCGCACTGGGCGACCAGATGTTGTGATCTTTTAGACATCGGCGACTTGCTCTGCGACCAAGGAAGCGACCGGTCACGTCAGTCTTTGACCCACTGATCGCCCGCACGTCGCTCGCTATCCCAGTGGCCGCCGCGGCCAGCTGATCGCTGCAGTCGAGTGCGCGCTGACCCATTTACCACAAGCATTCTAGCAGGTAGTGCGGCTGGTGCGATGTCGCGTGATAACTATCGACAGACATTAGAACAATGATAAACAAGTTTATTAAATCATTGGAAAATAGTGATTAAACTAATTGGTTTTATAGTCTGGAAATTGTAAAATGACACCTGGACACGGGAATCGAACCCGGGACCTTTGGCTTAGTACGCCAATGCTCTAACCACTGAGCTATCCAGGAATCGTCTCGTGTCCATGGTCATTCTTCACTCATATTTTAAGGCAGAGTCTATGATGGACGTGCGGAAATCATCGGCTACAAATGTGTGATTTTTATTAAGATCACGAGCTATCAGATAACGCAGCCACCTTCGACTCAGTAGTTGGCTTAATGCTGCCACTTTTACAATTATTATAATTGTAAGGGATTGCATTCAATTTCCAGAATATAATATCTAGATGGAGAATTCCTCACTAAAAAGCATAAATATTAGCTTCGGCTATTTGATTCTTAATTGGTTTTATTTAAATATAGTTTAAAAACGACTCCTGTACACTTGGATTGAACCTGATACCGTTGGTCTGGCGCACCTGTTTTCTACCATAGTTATACGGGATTCGTCCCGTACTCAGAATTATTGATCACTTATAGCGTAGATAGAGTTTGTGATGGAGGTGGGAGGTCGGCGACTAATTAGTAACTATCAGAAATATATAAATTACTCGGGGTTTCCCCCAATATTATTCTCCTCTATCGCTTAAATCAGTGAATTATAATGCCTTTTTTACCCACATTACTACACATCCGGGCTTTCCTCATTTATTAACACTGAGAGGTTAGTCTATCATTTATATTCCTGTTTGCTTTCAATCACCTTATAAACTGATATTTTATGTGATTAGTTTAAATCAGCGCTATTATTTATGTCACATAGTTACTATTCTTTCTGCCTAGTGAGCTAAGGGTCCCGGGTTCGATTCTCGACATGACCGAAAATTTAGCATTGATGAAAATATGAGTTTACCCTTTCACATTGATAAATTAACAAACGGGGACTGGATGTTGTGCCTATCCTATTCTTAAGATAGAGTATAAGGCATATTAAGCTAAGACAGGCCCAGCCAGCCGGTAGTGGAAAAATATGACTTGACTAAAAACCTGACACAGGCTGGACTGGATGTAAAAAAAATTAAAGTTACTACCCTACGATTTATTGTGCTTGGTTTTTTAATCTTATTTCTCACGGTTAATGAACATCACTTTGAAATAAGGTTCAGGATGTATTAATAAAATTAACTAGTAATTCTAGCCAGCCTCTCACTATAATCATACGTATTAAAATAAGTACAGGAAAATAAGAAATAATTTAGCCTTCTGATTTTTCCATCTCAAACTCACACAGGTAGATTCACATGCATGACTCTGTATGGATGTTATTATTATTAGCACCGCGTCTTACTACCCGTTTGGGTTATACATACTTACGCTAATGTGTAATGGTAGGGTGATTGTGAGAGGAAATGAAGGACCTACAGTTTAACGTGGAATCCGAACCACGGTGAAGGCCTGGCATTACTCACATTCACAAGATGTCTTTGTCAGAGGTGAAGAAAGGGGGTTTGGTAATCAGATAAATCTGTGCCGGGACCTGGGATTGAACTCCGGACCCCCAGCACAGAAATCTTACCCCTTACCCCTAGACCGCCATGCCACCGACTTGTATGGGTGTTGTTGAAGCATATGCAAGGATAGGGAAGTATGGAAAAAAGTAGTGAGGATGGATAAGTATGGAGTAGTTGATTTATTTTAGATACCTATGCACAGTTTTTGGTGAGGCGTCAATCTTTGTCTAGTCAAGTTCAATATTTACAGTGATATTAGAGTTTGACTCTGCGTATAACCTGAAAAGGTAGTACGATTTGGTGATAGTAATAAAAATAACCAGTATGAATTCCAACTCGATGCATTGAAGCATTTTTTTCCTTTAGTCCTCACTTTCTCTTCCAACGCAACTGCGGGTACATTTTATATTTATTTGGTCTTACTCATTTCTGCAAAATTGACGTAAATAATACACGTGAAAAAACCTAGCGGGAAGTTAGTTACATGCGAGGAAAAAATAATTGGGACAAATATGTTTGTTGAAATAATGAACAAAAAATAGTTCCATGTTTTTATATAAAAAAGAATATTATACTGTGGCATACAAGAAATAACAATTGGACCAGGTTCAGTGGTCGCATGGTCTAAGGTGTCACTCTCGCAGTAGACTATGTAATGTTATTGATTTGCCCCTAAAGAATATGTGAGAGCATTGACAATAATATCGTCCTAATTTTATAAACGTATCTTATTTCATTTAAATTATAATCTATTACATGGCGCTTGAAGCACTTTTTCTTCCAAGAAGGTACACGCTAGTGTAAGTGACGTCAGAGTGTACCAGTCAAGTCAAGTTGACAATATAAGATTTTTAAATAATAACTTCCTCCTCTCTAATGATCGAATAGAGATTTTAAAAAGTAACTTGAGTCAGTTTCCGGCTCTCGAACCTCCTAGTAACGCCGAGATGTTTTTGTCTTGTATTTTAATTTTTTATAACACGACCTTCTAGAAGCTTCCATGAGTAATGGATATATATACCCGACTTACCACTTCTATGGTTTTCGATGACAGCTAGCAGAAGCTAGCAGATGGTATCAGTAACGCCAACATTGTCTAAAATAAACTTTTGTCACCATATTTGGAAATAATAATTATTTGCTAATTACTACTATTATTATTACTAAAAATATCATTATCAATCACCATTAACAATACTTCCCCAAAGATTACAGTATAATTTTACTTTCCATAGTCAAATTTAAGAAAAAAAGTCTAGTAATTTCATTTTAGTTTTTCTTTTAACTCTTGTGGTAATAACAGGTTAAATAGAGCGTGAAATTTTACATTTAATGGTATTATATTCAGTCATTAATATTTTTATAGCTGCCCTCGTATATCTTTAACATAAACAAATGGTTTGTAATAATAAGGCAGAAAGAACATTCAAAATGTTTGTGAAATAATATAAAGTTTAAATCTTGTAAACAAAGAGTATTAATACCTTTGCCGCGTAACGGACAACGGTCCTCTTTTTTCTACGTCATCAACCGGCACCTTTTATCCAGTGGCCATATTTGTTTTCAGCATATAAGGCCACTTTTAACGTTCTCTTGCTTTTAAAAATTAATTTGAATTAAACAGCAAAAGAAAACTTCAATATTAAGCAACTAACCAAACGGTTATTCTCATAACCAAAATCCAACAATTTTAAAATACAGTATAACATTGAATTATCGTATAAAATAAATTTAATAATACCATGTGCGTGAATCAACAAGTTGAAGAACAAAATATTTTAT
>JBCFYV010000012.1:70634155-70965339 GCA_039000515.1 Timema cristinae | reverse complement strand
AAAGTATTAAATAAATAAGAACATTTGTAAATTTTCCACAAAATACCTGAGATTCCAACAGACTTATCGCACGTGTCGGGAAGGATAATTTATTATACTTGCAGGTATTCTGAGACTACCGCAAATTCCTACTCACCACCAGAAGATAAATAAGCACGTATGTAGGATTCAATTTCCGGAATAGAGGAAGTTCCAGAGCACTCAATCGTATCGTACCTTCAGTAATGTAAGCATGTTTCCGAGATTCAACTTTGGGGCGGTAAGGTAGAGCCCGTGGATAAAGGGGCGAATGCTGCATCCGACACAATACCTCCGACGACTGTATGACTAACATAGAATAATTCATAGATAATATTATGAAAATATTTAGACTTTTTCTAGACTCGAGGTGCACATGGGCTACTAATTTCAAAATTTCAGCCCTTTGTTAACGGTAGATATCACGCAATGCTCGTGATAGAAAAACTCTTCATTTTATAAAGATCTAATATATGCGTTTTAAAGGTGGTAGTATTAGTTGACAACTAAGTATGTGATGTAGTGGTTTGTCTTCAATGATTTCCACTCTCCCTCTATGCTAATAATGGTACACTTTCTCTCAATACAGCCACAAAATCTCAGGGGAAAATCCTAGGTTCTCAATTTTCCTTGGCCCAAAATTTTGAATATTCTTAGCAAAAATCCAGATAAGAACCGATAATTTGGCATCACCTTACACATCAATTCATTATTTTAGAGATGCAATTTTCCAAATTAAATTACCATGAAACAATTAAAACCATACTTGAATAATAATAAATTGTTGTCGTAATGGGTATTTGTGTGTGCATCGCATCTTACCACCCGTCCGAGCAGCCATAACATTGAAGATTATGTGTGAAATTTAAAACCAGTTTGAATTTTCGCTGAAAGGGTACCAGAGAGAGAGAGAGAAAGAGAAAGAATGGGAGAGAGAAAAGGGGACGAAATAAATAAAAGGGGAGATAGAGAAAGTGGGAGAGGGGAGATATATATATATATGAGAGAGAGAGAGAGAAATATATATATATATTGAGAGAGAGAGAAAAAATATATATATATATATGAGAGAGAGAGAAAAAATATATATATATATATATATATGAGAGAGAGAGAAATATATATATATATATATATGTAGAGAGAGAAAAAAAGGGAGATCTTGTAAAAAAAAACACTTTGTGTCGCCAAACGGGATTCGAACCTAGACCTCTCAGTTAACAGCAAATAAGACTGGCGAGACTTAACCCTTTGTCCGCGTGCCCACCGGTGTTAAATATTATTTCCTAGAGAATCAGATCTAAAATTTTCCCTGGCTGTGGCCACCCTCGTATAGTAGTACTTGGCTGCTACCAAAGCCATCTTCGTAAGAGAGAACTTGGTGGGAGGAGCGAGAGGGCACGCGCCCTAATTACCTGTTCACAAGGAATGATAACCATCGCCGGTGGTTGTGCGTGCCGCAAACTATATCACCAACCCTTCAGGTTCCGGGAATCACGCGTGCGTGCGTGCTTCCATCCTACACACACATACACAACCAATAGGAGGTAACTATTTCTGGTGTGTGTGTGTGGGGGGGGGGAGAGAGAGAGAGAGAGTCGCCACGCCAGCGTCACTTTGCGTCATACGACGTGGCCCGACCACCGCAGTGCAATCGAACTGGACCGTGAGATTTCAAAACTAGGCCAACATAAAGACCTAGTTTTGAATTTAATAAGGGATATTTAAGATGCCCCTTCTGAACCAAGTGATATCAACATACGGCCTACTTCCTTGTACAAACAATACCCAGTCCTCCAGCCGACTGTTATAAAATATTAATTTTAGGCTATGCTGGTGATCGAACCCGAAACCTATTAACTCAATAGGTAAACGCGCAACTGCAAGAAAGCTGTTGTTAATAAAAGAGAGTGTTGAGAATGCCAAAGTCCTCCCCTGTGGTCACACGGACTAAGGCGTCGATCTCGCAAGAGTGAATTGCCGATGATAAGATCAGGGTTCTAATGTCAGCCGGATGCAGTGGGGGTGGTTTTCCCATCTCTCTCCACACTAATGTGAGTGTAATTTCTCCAAAAATACCTTTCGATGTCTTACTTCTTAGAGTAGGCAGGTAACCATGGCGTTAAACGTAATAACCTTAAAAAGAGCATCAGTGGGAAGGCAGAGTAATGTGTCAAGATCGGTGAGTCTGGTTTGCTGGTGAGAGGGAGGCAGGCGTTCAAAATCCTACCTGGTGCGATGCGATTTTCTCTAAAGAGATGTATGACCTCCCTTTACGCAAATACGATTACATTTCCTCTGAGGTCTACCTTCTTAATCCCCAACCCCATTAGTATGATTAAATGTGGATAGCTTGGATTGGTAGTGGGACGCGGAAGAAAATATTTAAAAAAGTTACGTCGCTGACCAACGAATTGAAGCGCAAGCCCCAGTGGAAGTCAACAGGGAGAGGGAGGGGATTCAAAAATCAACGTTGAATGGATGGAGGGGACTTCTAAAGTCAGTCATCCCTCACCACAATAGGAGTATTGATCAACCTGAGCCCCCACGAAGCCGCAATAACGCTGCCCGGGGGTGTGGGGGGTGGAGTGGGGTAGGGAAGGGCGAGGCGGGAAGTGATCAAATGTCACCGGAATAGGATGACAAGGATGGGGCTAAGTTGTCTATAAGGAAGCTCCCTCAGGTAGGAAGCAACCAGCTACACATCAAAATCCCTCCTTTTTTTTTGTCGCAGGTGCAGGTTTGAATAAGAAAACGCATAGGACTTAGGATTTAGGCCTACACATGTGGGGTAGGGCTCAAACTTTCTGCGATGTCGATGGTAAACAAAGCGGCAAAGTTTCTTGTTAATAACTACAGTATGTCGGTGACAATGAAGATTTGTACACAATGCTTATTTGTTAAGCCATTATAAAAAGGTCAAAAACGGCCTTTCAATGCAGTTTTTATCCAAATGTCGCTTAATATTGCAACAATGTTCAGTATTAGGAACTTATATTTAAGTAAGAATAATTAAAGCGCATTCGTGGACATTCTATAGCCAAAAGGCCAAGAAAATACAGGTTTAACAAATCCACCTAAACCTAATCTGTCCTGAGGGAGCGAGACGGTACACAGTTGGATCCTGCTATCACCAAAAACTATATAGGTGTTATTCTAACTGTCCCAAATACTAATAGTGGTAAATCCACCTATATTAATAATCGCATAATAAAGTTAAGTTAACTAGACCTCAACTGCCACTGGGAATAAAACAAAGCACTAAGACACTAAAGTATATCAATTATGATATAAAATATACATTCTGACTTCTAAGGACACCAGATATTACATTAATTCACGACTTATACCTACCCTAGTGAAAGTAAATAATCTAAGCTTCCTTCACAAATATAATATTCAAGTCCGTGATGCAATACCCTAAGTGAGTAAGCTACTCCTTGACAAATTGCACTATTAAAGTTATAAATTGACAGTGTCTGCCATTCAACCGAAGAAAATTTAAACTATATTCTAACACGTCTAAGAAGACGTCAAGCGACTAAATTTTTCTCAGAAGGATACTTTAATTCACAGAAGGAATTTCTCCGCCAGGTCGAGACTGCCGATACCCTCCACACACATCAAATAAGCGTTGTGCAGCAGGCGGCTACAATCAAACGTAGCAGCGTGTTTTCTTCGGTCGTTGATTGAATATTAAGTTGCGTTTAGTGGGCTGAACACACAAATTTAGCTTATCAAAATAGCAGGCAAAGGAGGGGAAAGAAAAGAGAGGTCTTCTTTCCTCATGTGTCATCCCAGTTTAGTAGAGGTGGGAGTTAATCCGTGATGCTGACTTCTCTCGGCCAGAAAAGTTGACTGTGTTCCTTTTCTCTCCTAAAGTATTCACTAAAGTTGAAGTAGTTAGAATCTAAGGCCCAGTTTCATAGTCAAATTTAGTACGCCTCAAGTGCGGCGCTACACTAAGTACATGACGACACCTACCTAAACCAGAATGGAATGGGCCGTTCTCGCATAGGAAACTGGCCCATTCCATTCGAGTTTAGGTAGGTGTCGTCATGTACTTAGTGTAGCGCCGCACTTGAGGCGTACTAAATTTGACTATGAAACTGGGCCTAACAGGCCATTTGAACACGCCATCAGCTCGTGTGTTGTAATAAGATTGTACATGTAATCAAAATGAAGTTCACATAAGCCGAGATCAAGTTAAGTAGAAACATATTGTTACTTTTTTGTGTTTTTTAATTGAGGAACCGTGAATAAATGTATAATCCATTATTGTAAAAGGTTAAACAAAGAAGTTTCTTTTAGCCCGTCACAAAATGGCTAGTCCATTTCCACCAAATGCTCAAATATGTATACGTCCATTTGGTGATGTGGCCAGATCAAATAATCTTAAGACATTTTCTGCTTTTGTTGGGTGCAATTAGGAGTTGCACAGCTAAGCACAATTACAAATTTATGGATTAATGACAGAAAGTGTCGGCAAATCGAACCAAGTAGTCACAATATTGTAAGCATGAAACGCGCATTTGCACCAAAAAAACAGCTGCCCACCGAATAGAGCTTTTTTTTTGTTAGTAACGAATATTTCTTCACCGGGATCGCTAGTGGTTTTTATATTCTATGAACGTTTTATAATGGTCTCTAAACTTATTTTCTCTTTTTTTTCCAGCCAATCATCAAGCGAACTTGAAGTAAAGGATAAATAGACTCGGTCACATGAGCGAACAGTGCTTTTTAACAGTGAGCTATGAAACTAATTTTTAAATTTCAACTAATCACATCAACTTTTATCTATTTGAGCGCGTTCTTTGAGCAAGATATGAGGCGACCTATATCGCGGAGGAAAGGCTCGAGATATCGAAAGATAATGGTTGAGGGGGGAGTTTCTTTTAAAACATTAAACATTAATTACCTATAAGATAATTGTATTTCATAGCTAATCCAGTACAGTAATAGTATTAAAGCTTATAAACATAACACTAATAAACCATCAATAGAGGAAACCTTTTACAAGGAGGGAAGATTTTTATCTTAGGTTCACCCTTTCCTTCTACCTTGAAGCTTAAGGCCCTGCCTACCCATAAATGCACGGTTCTAAACAAAAGAATTTAGAACAAAATATATTTAATAATTCAACCTTGTTGTTTTTTATTTATTTTAGTAACATATCTGGGCATCTTTCATAATTCTTATGGAATTTTCAAACCATGCTAAGAATAGTTATTGAAATATTTTCATTAAAATGTTTCCATTTCAATGCATTTTAAATGGGAAAACAAAAATTATTAATGGATTTATTTATTTTCTTTGTACAATTAATCTAGAGTGTTTGTTTATAACATACTATTTAATGAATAATTTATTTTTCTTTTTAGACATATTTTTAATTTGGGTTAGCTTCAATAATCACGACGATATTGAGCTCTAACGACTCCCAAGTCGACTCTCTAGTCAAAATACATGGTTTTAAATACAACTTTTCCTTCTGCAACTAGTTGTCATAGCTGATAATAGGTGCCGTTAGTATGATCATTACCCATTTACAAGCTAGTATCATTTTGCAAGCGTTGGCTAACCTGCTGTATCGGAATGCAGGCGGCAATGGAGGGTTAAACTAATCTCTGTGACCTTCTTGAGTCAAAGAAACATTAATACCATGTACGTTAGGATAAGAAGGGCCAATGTCCAATTATGAAATTTTGCGTAATTAAATATAAACAATTAAACATCTTAATATATTCAGTAACTAAAATACTCACAAAGTCTTCCTGCTGTGTGAATAAATATAGTTGGTCCCTACTTACTTCAATGAGAGTATTACTCTAGTGATACATTATTTTCAAAGAAAAATTCACATGCTTCTCCATACACAAAGTTTTATGACATTAGCCCTTATTTAACTGAGACAGTAAAACATGTAAAATTCTTCACTCTTATCTTATATTCTTTCTTGAGTTTTCTCATTCTTTAGCACTAAACGTTGTAATAATAAGTGTTAATATTCAAAGTAAATGAAAACTACTGTACATTGAATTTTTAATCCACTATTATAATAAATAAAAATAAACATTCCTGCTCATATCAAATATAGTTATTTTAAATAAAGTTTGGTCTAAATGTAATTTGGAGACGTTCTCAGTATAATTGTATATACTAGTTTTTATTTTACGGTCTAGGATTTGACTCTCATTGGACTTTGGAATAAGTTATTTTTCAAAAAGTTAATGAACGAAGTTTTTGGTAGTCAAGATGTGAAAATGTTAATTTTATTTTATTAGCGTGTTAAATGTGATTACTTTTAATTTGAACCTGTTGCATTCTCGCAGTTTGTGCGCTCGTTTTGGAAGAAATGTATCGAATCCCAAACAATAAGTACCCACGGTGATTACTTTTTATATAATTAACAATATGTGACCTTTTTGCTTTCGAACAAAATCCAATGGATTGTATAAATTTTGAGGTGGAGAAGTATTTACAAAATATTATTTTATATCCTTGTGAATAACAAGTTTATGAAGAAAGGGTGCACAAAGAAAATCAAAGATATAATTGATTATTTAACTTCTTGTAGTAAAGGGTAAGTTTTTTTTAATGGTATGCATATTACTGGCGCTTAGGCTATCTGTATCTACTAATTTAAGTACAATGGATGAGCAGCGATACTATTTTATTTACTGTAGAAATAATATCAAAATTAAGATACAAATAAATACTTCTATATAACAATGCAGCGATTATTCTGATATTTCAAGTACTTTTTTTTTTAAAGAAAAGCTCTTAGCTGAAAGTAAATGTTACTAACACTCTGTAACGCACTTATTGTATGTTCAAAATCTCTTGTGCCTTGGCCGAGTTCGTATCACGCTAGTACTAAGTAATTTCAACCTAACAGGGAATCGAACTAGTCAAGTTATTGAGCTGATTAATTTACGCACTTAGTGCTCAGTCATAGCGCTTTAGCAATCTTGACCACGACATGAAGCCGATGATAAGTATATATATATTTAAAACCATTAAAATTAATGAACTTTTGTGTTTCCTATGCCATAAAGTAAGTAAGTAAGTAAGTAAGTATTTGATACCCGACCGCCTCTGTTGTATAGTGGTCAGATTTACTGGCTTCAGATACTGAAGTCCCAAGTTCGATCCCCAGTGCCCCTAATTCTGTCTGTGAAGCAGTGGATCTGAAACGGAACCAAAATCAACCTCGTGAGGACAAATGAGGAGATAATTGAATGAATAAGTAGCGCTTCAGTCTAGAAAACTGAGATAGAAGTCTGGAGGGCTCGTTGTGCTAACCACATGGCACCCTCAGCTTGAAAATGTTGGCCCTATCTTTGCCAACATATGGCAGCCTCTCGATTGGTATAGCCTGCTTGCAGGCTGACACCATGGAGATATTACTCAAGTTAAACTCTACCAATAGGATAAAAAATTATTCCCAAAAACATTTATTTCTGGAAAATTGTGTAAATCCTATAGATGTTTGAAAACTGTAAACACCGTATTAAATAACAGATACCCACTTCAGTGGCTGAGTGGTCTAAGGTGTCACTAGTGTTAAATTGGCCTGCTGATAGCGGAGCACTTGGGGTGCAAATCCTGGTCGAGTCTATTGAGGGTAGTTTTTCCTAAATTGTTTCCCCATCTTCCAAAATAAAAATGCTGGTAGATAACCTCTCAAATGCTTCTTTCCTCATTACCACCCAATTAGATTATCATATATGCCTATAACATGAACTGGTAGTATGACGTGGTAATATCAGTAATAAAAATAACAGATATATTTATAGTCAAAATTGTTATAGTCTTCGAAATGAAACTGCTTTTAAAATATGTTATTGCCTCCTTAGCCTTTAAATTTTAAAAATTAGCCAAAGCACAGTGGCCAAATTTAGCACATTAAATTTTAGTTATTTTTTATTTTACCTGCTTACTAATAAACTCAAATAAATGGTACGACAAAATCGTAGGCTACATACTCAATCGAATAGGTTATTTATTATAGTTAGTGACGAAACCTTCAAAATAAGTTATCTCTAATTTTACCTTAAATAAATTTTTCTCTGATAAATAAGTGTACATTATTATTTATCACTACCCTCACCAGATATTTATTTGAAAAAATTTCAATAGTGGTACAACAGCATTAACCTGGAGTCACGTAACACTTTGATATGCTAATTACTCAAAATGGGTACGGGTACAAAACTTTCTCTTTGTGGTACAAAACGGTACAGAACTAGTACAAAACTTTGGCATAAAAAAAGTTCAAAATCAAAAGGGGTACAACCGCATTTACCTGGAGTACGTGGAGTACTCACTTTGATATGCTAATTACTCAAAACGGTTACGGGTACAATACTTTTTCTTTCTGGTACAAAACGGTACAAAACTAGTACAAAACTTTGGCATCAAAAAAAGTTCAAAATTAAAAAGTAGTAAAACAGCATTAACCTTGAGTCACCACTTTGATATGCTAATTACTCAAAATGGGTACGGATACAAAACTTTGGCATCAAAAAAAGTTCAAAATTCAAAAGTGGTACAACTGCATTAACCTAAAGTCACCACTTTGATATGCTAATTACTCAAAATGGGTACGGGTACAAAATGGTACAAAACTAGTACAAAACTTTGGTATAAAAAAATTCAAAAGTGGTACAACAGCATTAACCTGGAGTCACCACGTTGATATGCTAATTACTCAAAATGGTACAAAACTAGTACAAAACTTTGGCATGAAAATATTCAAAAGTGGTACAACAGCATTAACCTGGAGTCACCACTTTGATATGCTAATTACTGAAAATGAGTACGGGTACAAAACTTATTTGTGTTACAAAACGGTACAAAACTATTACAAAACTTTGGCATCAAAAAAAGTTCAAAATCAAAAGGGGTACAACCGCATTTACCTGGCGTACGTGGAGTACTCACTTTGATATGCTAATTACTCAAAACGGGTACGGGTACAATACTTTTTCTTTCTGGTACAAAACGGTACAAAACTAGTACAAAACTTTGGCATCAAAAAAAGTTCAAAATTAAAAAGTAGTAAAACAGCATTAACCTTGAGTCACCACTTTGATATGCTAATTACTCAAAATGGGTACGGATACAAAACTTTGGCATCAAAAAAAGTTCAAAATTCAAAAGTGGTACAACTGCATTAACCTAGAGTCACCACTTTGATATGCTAATTACTCAAAACGGGTAAGGTACAAAATAGTACAAAACTAGTACTAAACTTTGGCATCAAAAGGTTCTAAATTCAAAAGTGGTACTACAGGTTAATGGACGTCTAGCTGACTGGAATGAATAAGCTAATTTTTCTGCTCGAGAGTGTGATTGTATCTTGACGTTATGTCTCCCCACGTTTAGTCAAACTTGGTCGCCTACACACTTTACGGTCCTGCACTACACTTCTTATCTCTCTCAATTCTTGGAAAAAAGTTTGCTTGCTGCCTTTACTGATTACCGGTCGTGGTCGCCAGTCTCCCAATTGTTTAAACAAACCAGTAGTTCTGCCAACCTGATGGCTGGAATCCACCAGTTTGTATAACGTTAGCAACGCCATCTATTTTAGAGCTGAAAGCTCAACACGCCGCCAGGGAGGGTAGGCAGGGCCTTAACTAAGCGTATTATATGTCATTCGTTGGAGGTATCAATAAGGGAAAGGGGCTAAGGCGGGGAACATCAACAATAGAGAACCGAGAAGATCCAGATGCTTCTAGATTAAAGTAAACAAAGAGGGGTGCGCCATCCAGAACCTACCAACATCTCCGAATGTTTGGAGTCTCACTTGACATCATCACCTAACTAAACACACAAAAACAAACAAAACAAACTCTCTTGCCGCCATGTTCTAGGCCTGACATATCCCATACAGGTGGCTCAGCAAAACACAGGTCACCATTCGTCATCTTGTATGTAGCGATTACCAACAGATTTTCTGGCGGATCAACAAACCACAGGTCACAATTCTACGTCTTGGTTATGTAGTGCTTACCTACAGATTGCATTCACAAACGACTTACAAACTAACCCAACCATAGAACACTTGTACTTATGGGCTTGCCGTAGTGCAATATACCCGATTCCCGGTGATTTACCACTGGAGGTTTCTCAAACGTGTGGCCTTAGCTTTAAGAAATTAAATGTCATTGAAGGCTGGACCCAGGCCTAAGAGTGAACTACAAATCGTTCCGCATCTCACTTTCAATTTCATCAACATTAAGAGAACAATTCAACATTTAAAAATATAGCATAGGCCTTAGTTTCGGGTGTAACTTGGGGAAAAAATTATAAAACTATTTTTACAGTCGTGGTCAAAAACCAAAATATGAGCTCCAAGATATGTCATATTAGTGCTAGGATTCTAGATCTCAAATCACACTTCAGTGCAAAAACTAATTTAATGCCAATTGGGAGTCAATGCATTGACTATGATCATAGTCAATGCCCCATGTATACCAGTACACCAATTCGTCATCCGGCGGGACAAAAGAAAAAAAAAGCACAAAAGTGAAGAGAACTTGTATATTTAAAATTATTAATTATTTTAATTTTATTTCATTGTGTCATTTTATTTTCCTTGGGTTTATAAATTAAGGAATCGAAAACAAACTTTCCATTAAACGAAACAGATTTCGGTAAGTGGATATTAAATAGGTGGAACCTAGGGACCGAAGACCTGGCCCGACCATGTATGCCAAAATAAATAGTACAAAATACAGTTTGACAGATACATAAGGAAATTCGCCCACCTGTGATGTGTGTCCTTGCCAATGGCCTCGACGAGTGCGGTAAAATAGTAGACGCCTGAGCGTCGCGTGCTACCTGCTCGCCGAGGTGGGGACAGGCACTAGGGTGCACAGTATTTCGGGAGAGGGGAGTGATTGGGGGGGGGGTTCTAAGGGCTACGCCCACGCGAGGATGAGGGCATTCGTGACGTTAGGATATGGAGGGGATGACGATATATGGCTGGCGGCTGGATACAAATCGAAGGAATAGTGAAATTTATGGCGCCGCCCGACCGTGAAATGAACATGCTTATCTTGAACCTTGAGAAAACCTCGGGGTCACATTTTTTTTTTTTTCAGAAATATAATCTATGGCTTAAAAATTATTTTTTGTTAAAAAAAAAGATGTGGTTTGTCAGGAATATGCTCGACTCAAGTACTGAAAATCTTACTGTGAAATTCACCCGAGTCAGATCTACTCAGAAAGGACCTTATCAACTGCATCGGTGGACACGCGGACTAACCGCCAGTTTAATTTAGTCTGATTATACGGTGACTTGAATGTCTAGGTTCAAATATCGCGTAATGTGTGATTTTCCTATGCGCTTTCCCTCTCTTCCCTCACGTCAACGCGGGTACATTTCCTCACAGTTCTACCTTACTCAACGATTTGCGTGATCAAATGAGGCCAGCCCGAACGAGTCATAAGACGCAGTGACACAAATAACCCTACCTCTCAGCAGTGGCGTAACTCATGGTGTCACCCCCGTAGACCTCCTCCCTTAATAAACCATACAGAATTCCTAGTAATGTTTTTTGTACTAATGTTACTGGTAAACCGTATTTCCGGTATATCACTGACAGTAATGGCAATAGTGGCATAAACAACTTGCAAAATTAAAAGTTCACCTTTAAATCACTATGTATGTATGTATGTATAATCGAAATATATTACATTTACGGTCTCTTAAAGAGTAAAGTGAAAGTTCTCTAAAAATAAAAACAATTTAATTCAAAGTAAAAACGTTTATTTTAGCTTGTTAAACTATAACGTTACATGATATCCATTAATGGATTAGGTTTGCATAGTCAATAACGGTCCAAATAAGTTTGATTCACACTGAGAGGACTGTGTCGTGTCGCTACCATTCACAATGAGAGGATTGTGTTGGGACCGTGTTCGTGTTCATACCGTGCGGGACCGTGAAAGTTCATACCGTGCGGGACCGTGAAATTGGGAAATCACTTTTGAAACGATCCAAGACGACACAGTCCCCGCACGGTCTGCGCAAAGTCCGATTAGTGTGAATCAAACTTTAATGTAGAAGTTGTATACAAATACATATTGCAATAGACTAAAATATTGTATTCTTTTTAGCACCGCATCTTATTACCCGTTCGGGTTACACGCATAAGTACTAATTACGCTAATAGGTTAGGAATTGGGAAGGTCGAATATAAAGGAAGTGAACCCGCACTTGAGTGGAGGGAGAGTGGAAAAGTATTTAGGAAAAACCCCCTCCAGTTCGCCTGAGCAAGATTCGAACCTCGAGCTCCCCGTCCTCGGCAATCTAGCTCAACACGAAACTAGCGCGTTAGCTAACTACGCCACCTAGGCGGATTAATAATGTAGCTGAAATGATAAGACAATTTAACAAAATAAACTACTATAAAAATACCAGCGGAGACGAAAACAACAGCTTGTACCCTATAAGATAATTATCTTAGTTAACGAGTCAAATAAACATTATTTTCAATTTTTATATGATTTTAATGTTATTCCAAAATTGATCCAGCCCACCCCACCCTTCTCGGTTGGTAACCACTAGTATAGTGTCACTTTGAACCCCCCCCCCCCCCCCCTCAGTGATGCCACTGCCGCCCAACTGTATTTAAACTGATTTTATGTAGCCTCCATCTTCGATGAAAGGTAATAATAATTAGTTTACCTCGCTTGGTTCCACTACGGTGTGGTTTATAAGAGAATCGTACAGTGATCAAGTAATCAGTCAAGGTATGAAGGGCTGCAACCTTCAGGTCTGAATGAATCCATACGTTAAACCAAGTGTTTTTCAGTCATAACCTTTGGCAAATTTAAGACAATTATTCCTAGATTCACTTGTCGGTGTTAACTACCCTGTTTATTTAATGTCCTCCAAAAGGATCCTTCAAAGACAAACCTACTGTACAATAAGAATAACTATATACTTTTTTGACGGTTAAAAAATGTTACCTACAGTGTCACTTTTGACTGATAATATAACAGATATTTTATAACACTAATAAAATAGTGAAATTATTTTGTTGAGAAAAAAAATTATTGTATTTTCTAAAAGTTCATTCCTAACAGGACTATTATAATTTAAATGTTTATATCAGACTTCAAACGCGTGAAGTTGGGCGTATATCTATTATAGTAAATGTTCATTACTGTTAGACAATATAAAAACGAAAGCTTTGTTTTTTCTTTTTAAGTCACACTATAATATAGTATACCTATGGGTCAATCTCTCACATGTTATAGATCGTATCAATACAATACATCTAGAATAACTATCTATAAAATTTCAAAACAAAATTATTTGTATTTAGACTTTTAAAACTATCTTAATGCATAAAGGATTAAGGCCAGTTTCATACAGACTTAGTACGCCTCGAAACTTAACACAAAATAACACCTACCTAGACCAGAATGGAATAAGCCAGTTTTCTAGCACATTCCATTCGTTTCTAGGTAGATGTCGTTTTGTATTAAACTTCGAGCCGCACTTAGTTTGTCTATAGATATGGCCCTTAGCGTCACAAACATACCGTGGCACCCCATGACATCACTACCGCCTAGTCTCACCGAACACACTCTAGCACCCCATGACATCACTACCGCCTAGTCTCACCGAACACACTCTAGCACCTTATGACATCACTACCGCCTAGTCTCACCGAACACACTCTAGCACCCCATGACATCACTACCGCCTAGTCTCACCGAACACACTCTAGCACCCCATGACATCACACACAAAGTTAGCCGGCCGGTCAGCACTCCAGTGTGACGGCAGACCACGGCGGCCTTGGCCACCATCCGGTCGACCCAACAAGCAGCAGAACTGCTTCAAGTGTGCATGCCTCGTTTCAAGAAGAGCGCGAAAATAAATAAAACTGGTACTGGAGCGTTAAGTTCATTAGAACCTAACAAGCCTGTTACAACACATGAAAGACGGATTACAGTTAACCAAAGATAAAGATTAAGTTAACAACATTAAGTTTTCTCTATAAGAGGGAGGAGGGGTGGGGAGGAGAAGACAATTTGTATTAGAATTAAAAAAGTTGTTTTTGTTTTATCGGATTTCTTGTGGGTTTTTTTATCATTTCGTCCTACTCCTTAAACTACAACAGTACAACAACCCGGGATTAGAACCCCAAACTCCTTGTTATAGGCAAACCACACAGGACAAACCAACGCCTGTGTCTCCATGCCCACCGCTGCGGGGGTGGGGGGGGGGGGGGGGAGTTGAGAGTTGCGGAAATTTTAATTATTTTATAAAGTGTACGCAAAATAAAAAAAATCATATAAAACTTGGGGCTGAAGAAGGTAAAACGTAAAGAAAATGCATTCACATTTGCATGGAAGGAGACTGGTAATTTGTCCAGGAAAAATCCCCTACGGTACATTAGATCTCCCCACAACAGTGAAACCAAACTAACCGATAATGGCGTTTAGTCTGCGTGGCCACCGATGTGGGTGCTGCTTGCATGGCTACTACAGTAGCTCCGTGGCTTCTTGGCTGCTGACTTGACAGCTCACAGCTCACTTCTGACAGTCAACATTTTTTTTGAAGATTATATGGTTCAGCGTAAGGACACATAATCTGGTCTGGTAACTTTTCAAAGCCATCCGCTGTCAGCTGTTTGCTGTCAGTCAGAACCAAAGAAGCCATGGGGCTACTCTACCTTCATTATCTAGTTCGCCCTTCTAAACCAATCAGCCTAAAGGAAAGAAAATGATAACCTTGTTCCCACGAGTGTCGTGCCTGGTGGCCCCAACACCCTCGCCACTTTCTCTAATCTCACGACCCCACGACAGATACACCCGGTTCACGGGAAATATTGTACTTTTAATGTCATTACCACAAACAGATCCGCCACCACAGCTAAAATTTGCTCTTAAGACAAGATACTTCAACTCACTCTTCATTCGCACATCGATGGGTACGCAGGCAAGGAGGTCTTGTCTCGTTAGGCCGCTTGCCGGTGCAGGAAAGGTTGGTTTTCGAATCTCGATGGTTCCCTATTCTCCCTCTACGCAAATGCGGGTACACACTTTATGATTCCACTATTATCTATTATCAATAACATAATCTACATCCCATTTGTGTACAAATATGCAGATAACCCGAATGAAAACATAGAGAAACCAAGTTAAAAAAATTTAATGACAAAATATATTTGCTTAGATGATATATAAAGACGTGCAAGTCATAAAAGGTTTTAGTAAACATAAGCAGACTTAATACTCGCGCTAGAAAGAACCTTATTCGATAAGTAAAGATAAAGACTACTCATTTGAATCTAACGTAACCAAACGCCAAGCCATGAGTTTGGTAGATGTCATATTTGACAGAATCAAGATATAAATAACTTTTTGGTTGAGTCATTGTTGGCTATATTCCATTATGTTTTATTTTTATTTTTTTGTTTTACGACTTACTACCCTTACGGGTTACCCGCATTTAACAATGGAGTACTTAGCAAGGAGTAAATAGTTAGAGGAAAAATACCAGCATTTTCTTGGAGGGAGAGTATGAAATAATATAAGAAAAACCACCCACAATACACTGGCAGGGATTCGAACGCCAAGCTTACCACCAATAATCCAGACAAAACGAAACTATTTATCATACGTGACTGCCGATGCAGGTTTTATTTTCTCCAAAATACAAATTGCATTATTTAAGATGATCGAGTTGCTGGTATTTGTTTTACTTAATAATATGACGACTGGCGGGTGTTTCTGTTTTAGATTCTAAGCTATATGCTGATATTGTCCCTTTGCTCATAGAGCGCACGTGTTGAATGAGTAAAAGTAAAAATTAACTAAAAAAATATGGAAATTAAAAACAAAGATAAAAAGAATTTCTTGAAGCCAGCTGAGCTGTCTGCATATTTACAATGAGGTCAGCATGTGAATGTAGAGTAAATGTGTCCGCATTTGCTTAGAGGCGGAGTGAGAAACTATTTAAGGAATGAATTGCTTTAATAGGCATACATACGGCCGGGATCAAAAAAAATTATCCCCATCTCTAAACAGACTACCTGCTTTACGCGCGATACCATCGATGTGGGTCACTTTAAAGTATCCTAACTATGTATGACAGTATTTTCGGGAAGCTCATTTTATACCGTATAAATGAGGGTCGCAACTATAGTAAATTAAAAAGCTTTAGGTGGGAGTAAATAAGACACGAGAAAAGCCGGTGTTTTTGCAGTATTTAGAGCGAAACATTTTTAGACCAAAATAAATCAAATACTTATTCAATAGAGTATTATTTTCTCCACGTGGTGATATTAGAAGTTATTGACTATCTGCCATGAGCATAGCGGCATTATCAAACAAACTTTTTAAATTAAGAAAAAACGTCATTAAATTCTAGAACACCCTTGACATATATCCAAGAATTGTTGAGGCTATAATGTGAAGAAAATTAAAACTACGTTTTTACTGAAGAGATATCTGATTTATATTTATAAGATATTTTTGTCTAAAAACGGCAAAATCCTAACCTTTACTCGCGTCCCCTAGGCTCCCACCTTTAATTAAATAAGAAACCCTGAAGAAAATATGGCTGTACCAGACCTACCGAAAGTTTTAAGTACGTCGTCCAATTTAAACTGTTCTGAATGTGCAATTTAATAGTACGGCAGTTAATTAGTTGATAAAGTTTGTTAAGACCTATAGCTTATTTATAGGTAACATATCAAACACTTAAGCGTAGTCAATTTTAAATATTTTGTTGGTACTAAATCGGTCATTTCAAGTCGGTCTTGGGGTATAAAGTTCTCTACTCAGGACCCGATTTTCGTGGGTTCAAATCCAGCCGAGGTAGAAGGGTTTTTCCTTAGCAATAAAAAAGTAAAGCCGTCGGTCCCATATCAATTATGGCAAGTAAAAGAACCCTCTAAGGTATATGAAAATACTTTTCCAGGCAAAATTGGTGGGCTTTTTCGCTCTCGCTCATAGAAGCTTTCGTGTGCAGATATAATAATTATGTTCAGAACGTGCACGTTAAATAACTTAAATAAATGAAAACCAAGTTATTTCAAGAGATAAAATGACATGCTCACGCTGAAATTATGCTCCCGTTCTCGTGGAAGTAATTATATATATATATATATATATATATATATATATATATATATATATATATTTAGCCACAGCCTGGATCGATTTCTTGCTATGCAAAAGAAATTTGTTACTATTTGTATTGGGTTCTTTTTAACAATCAATGTTTGGACGCTGGCACTGGATGTGTTCTTTTAATCCTATCCTAGGTTAAGTTAATTTGTGAGTCCTGGAATTCAATAAGTAAATATCTAGACGCTAGGGCCGGGTGTGTAGTATTACTGTATTAGAGATGTTTTAAATTAAGTTACTTTGTAAATCATGTGCTGTGTTTGGAAAGTGTGCTTTAAATATATCAGTAAAAAATGAAAATCGAGTGTGATGACCTGATTTGAGAAGCAGGTGTATGGCTGTTAGTCAGAGATTGTCGCTGCGGACAGACGCGTGGCGCCAGGCGATATCGAGCGATGCGGTCACCATGGCAACACACAGTAGCAACAAGGTCCGTCCCCGCGACGACACGGGCGCTACTTACTGGGTCACAAGGCCCTCTTGACACTCGCTGGGACACAAATACACTCCAAAACACACTCTTAGGACCTTTCTGAACAATTGTGTCCCCACGTTCTAAGACTCACAATCTGGTAGGCCGAGGACGGGGTCAAGACTTGTCGGGCACGAGTGATGCAAAACAATCCATAGCGCTGCCCGCCAGTGTAGTCAATGCCGCGTTAACCGCCCCCAGCGTCGAGATGCGTCCCTGGACCCGCATTGCAGTGGTTCACAAGCGCCCCAACAATCCACGGCAGCCTTGTTTCTTTAACTGTGCTCTTGGGTCCAAGCTTGACTTCGGGAATTCTACGTTCACTTTCTAAAGGTGCGCTATTAAAGCTGCAACAGCTACCCACGACTGCAGCTGGAGTCGTACGGCTACGGTCGCAACAGCCCGTGGTGACACTAGACGCACTTCGCCATTCTATTTCCAGATGGGTTAGAGTACAGGTGATCCACGTGGCAGAACCTCAGAGGGTGGAGGATGATGAAATAATGTATATGATTGTATAGCAGAAGAAAAAGACAGAAATATAACAGTAGACCTACGCTATTTATGTTTTTTAACTAGAAAACTTTAAATATAAAAATCTTGATCCTTGAGGAATTCATTGACAACTTGGGAGTGCGGGGTAGCATCTTTAAGGTCAAATACGTCGGGGTCCATTTTAAGAGACTGAATTGTACACATTTATAATAGTATCCATTCCATTATTTCTCAAACAAGCAACCCTAATGAATAATTTGTAATTGTATCCACAAAGGGCGGATTTTACGGCTTAATGTGAATTGTAATGATATTGGTTTGTATCACTCAAATATATAAAGTCATGGATGAAGAAGGTAAATTTTCTTTAATGTAACATATGTAGAGTATCCTTTAATGATTCATCCATGAAGAAACACGCGCTTTTCAGAAATAATGGGAAAAGGATTACACCATTAAAATATATTTTTTATACAATTTTTCCTGTTAAAATAACAACTCCACAGTATTTGGCAAAGGACGCCAATTTCATATACCAATAAGAAGCTAGCCTTCACAACACCTGTCGCCAGGACTCTTTCTATTAGTTTTTACACTGTTGACGAAGGGACCAAGAGGCAAGGGGTATGTCATATATAAGCCGCTTGTGCGTATGTTTAAGGCACAAGCAACGCAGTCAGGGACTCACTGGCACTTGCACTGGCCCACGCAGTCATAGTCTAACACAGAAAACAATAATTTACGTTAATATCACAAGTGTGCATTGATATAAAGCATTTAATTGGAGTATGTATAAGTAATTAACAGATGTCATTTGAATAAACCGTGTGTGAATCAACAGCCATCAATAGTTCTCTTTCTTTCATTTATGAATTATACCGATTTAATTAGTGCTCGACCACGGAGCAATTAACAGCTGGTTAAACGGTATCTATTCCGTACAGTGATAGGAGCTCGACCACGGAGCTCTAGACAACCTAAATATTATCACAGCATTATTATATCTGGAAAAAATCCGTAGTGTTACAGTATGCTTAAGTAAACACAAAACTTTGTATTATTAGTTTAGCAAATTATTAACAAAGAAGGCAGCAGAAACACCAAATAAAAAGCCGTTAAAAATTGTGGACGCTTCTTAACACACTTATTAGAGTGCAGTCAAATATATACTGTTAAATGGGATAGTTTTGATTATAATACAATTACTGTACTATTCAAATGGTTGTAAAAGATATTTCATAAATCCTCATAGTGAATTGTGTCCATATTTTAAAATAAAATATAATTTTATCATATATGCCCTGTCAAGTATTTTTTTTATTCTGTTGACCAATATTACTTATTTAAAAAAAAGATTGCCATTATATAGTAATAAATATGTTTTGTCCATTGATTATTTATTCTGTTGTTTACATAAAGAGTCCTTTACTCTTACAAATATAAACATCCTAATGAAGGCTAATAATAATAATAATTTCCTTTTATTAAATTACTAGCCAACAGTCTAAACCTCTTAAACAGAATAGCACCGTAAAAATTCAGAATAAACGCATGGTTTAAAAAATAATACATAATCATTTTATGTACTGTACATAAAGTAAATCTAAAATTTTAGAAAGTTATGTGAAATAACATAAGTATAACAAAATATTATGAATACATCTTTCAACATGTTTTAATAGGTTAATATGTAGGTGACCAAAATAGTTGGGACTTATGTGTTATCTCTTTGTGAGAAAGAACCATACATTTATATTTCTAACACATTATACTTGAAGTTACACCAAACTATAAAAAATACTACCAGCAACAAAATTTGAAGAAAATCAGTTCAGTCACTCAGGTTCTAGCAAGTAGCGATTCCAAAAATAGCGACTTTGCTGCAATTTAGTAGACGTGCAGTGGGTTTAGAGGAGTCCCCAATTTTATAATGGCCTTTTGTTTGGTGTTTCTGCTGTCCACTAATAATGCGATCAAAGCTTTGTGTCTACTTTAGCATAGAAAGTAGAGGTAAGGTTCGCCATTTGTGGATACAATTCCAACTTTTCAAAAGGGTTGCTTGTTTGATAAACACTGGAATGAACACCATTCCAAATGGATACAATTCCGCTCTTCCAATTTAAATAGTTAAACAGCGGTCACACAGAACGATATATACAGCGGAGTGATATCCGTACTTTATTTTCTTTTAATGTGTTTATAGGTATGCGTGCGGCCAAACGCAGCGATATTTCACACCCTCGCCTGGTCCTAAGATGAGATCTTTGTAGCAAGCGATTTGTCGATCTTCCTTAAGGAACATTATCTTTCGTCTGGCCATACCCTAAATGAATTCGCGCGATTCAGTCCGCTTCAACCGGGTGTTAGAACGCCGAAGCGAGTTTTTAGCGCATGGCCGCTAATGAAGCGACGACCCACTATAGCCAAGAAGCCAACAATGAGCGACCAATAACTTTTAAGACAGCGGAGAAACCACAAACACAACTTCCTGCCAGGACCTAGGAAGGATATGAGGAAACTTCGCTTGCCCGCCCACCCCTTTAAGCCCTCGGAATCTAGTAGATCTCAAACGGAATTTGAGTCTACAGACAAATCATTTGTTTTGTGGAAACCAGTCATGGCTACACCTCTGGTCTGCGGCCTAAGTTAGCAGACACGATACATGGTGTGTGGATTTGTGTTGTAAGTAACGGGGGTATGCATATCAATCCTCAAAACACAAAACGGGCAAGATGAGTGCCACAGCCTAACTCTTCGCCAGTAAACCAGAGAGAGAGAGAGAGAGGGAGGTTCTTAACTCTGTCGGGTGTCCTGGAGATGTTTCATGACAAATGATTCAACAAACAAGTTTGTTTCTAAGCCCTCTCCGCGTTAATTCGGGTACACTTATTCTAAACATCCTTCCTCAGGCTTAGTTTGTAAATAATAGGACAGCAGCCTACATATATTGTGACACTCAGTCCTAGCATAAAGATATTTTCTACTTGGATATGACAAATACGTAGGCAAATAATGAATATCTGCATCGGTGGTTGCACACTAACGTGTCACTTTCGTGTTAAGAATGGATTGCCAGATATGGAGATCGGCGTTCGAATCCCATTCGGGTGTTGAGGGTGGTTTATCGCAAAAGTGGGTATATTTAATATAAAATTTTACCTTCCTTCTTCCTATTCAAATAGCGTAGTTAATGTATGCGTGTAGCCGGAATGGGAACTAAGACGCAGTGAGAAAGCTATTTGTTAGCACCTACGGGAATCTAACCGGACTTGTGATCTCATCAATGAAACAAGAAAACAGAGCCACAAAACCTATTTCACAATTCATATAATTATGATCTTAGGGCTAGGGCCTTAATTTTATATCATCCCGTCTCGCAAACTGACAGGATCATAAAAACAGACACCTAATAGAGGCATGCTCTGGTGCTTCCGGCAAGAGAAAACACACGAACCTGTATCGTCTGTCACCTTAGGTCACACCATGATCTTAACGTTATGCCTGTCAAACGTGTTTAAAAATGAGTATTTGCTCTTGCTAGAGATATACAATAGATGCTATTATTACCAAACTCAATGTTTCAAAATGGAAAAGTATAACTGTGGTTTTTCAGTTTGCTTTCCATCCTCCGAGTATAGGCTTAGTATGTAGTTTGCAGGTGAATGTGCTAAACTAACAAATATCCACGTAGGGCCTATTTAACTTTTTTTTTTCAAAGCTTCGTCCGTTTGTTATTTTGTTTTTCAGAAAAAAAAATCACCTTTTTTCAGGGGCGTGACAACTTTGTATTCAACATCTATGGAACTTTAGTTGTCAATTATCTATTGTAAAGAGCTATACGTGGTTTAGTTTTGTAATGCAGCCAAAAATTTAACATCCTCGATCTTAGCAAATTTAGGTTTAGTTATTGTTTGTTTATGCGTTTAGCACGTACGAGTGACGCTATTAATAATTACGTTAAACAGAGGTCTTAAGAATAGGGATGGGAAGGGTAAATAAGAGGAAATGTAGCCGAATATTGGCGTGGAGAGATGACTGCCGAGATTCAAACTTTGACCCTCGCATCACGGGCAAATATAAATTGCGAAACCAACGGCCAAGACCGTATGCTACCATGGGCGCGGGATCAATATGTTAAAGTCCACATGCTTTGGGTTGAGGTTATTGTGAGGTCTTTTGTGTCCCACTTCACCTGTGTTTCCAATGGTCTACTGTACGTTATTACGCAAATCCCCCGTGAGGGATGGGGTGGGAATGATGTATTTTAAAGTAAACTCACCGGACGTCGTCAGATGCTTCCAGTGTCCAGTAGGAAGCAGCGGTGGGACCTGTAACAAGCAGAAAGACACGATTACCTTATTGGAAATGAGAGGATTTGTTGGCAGCTTTACTTAAGGGGAGGATTAAGGTGGGAATGTAGCGAACACGAGAAAAAACGGTATTTTTGCAGTTTTTATATCAAAACATTTTTTGGTCGAAATAAATCAAATATTGTTTCAATACAAACATAGTCCAATTTTCTTCACATGGTGATATCAATAAATCCTTTGATATTTGACAGGGGTGTCCTGGGATTTCATGAAAACCTTCTTTTCTTCATTTAATAAGTTTGTTAGATAATACCACTATATTCACGGCATATAAATCACCAACTGTTGATATCACCACGTGAAGAAAATTTAACTATGTATAGAAGCAATATTTGATTTATTTTGACCATATAAATAGTTTTGCTATAAAAAGTGCATAAACAACTCTTTTCTTGTGTTCCCTACATCCCCACCTTAAGTTGGTTACCAGCATCAATGAATAATATGGGAGTGCGAAACTTCGACTTGGCTTCGAAACAAATATCAGCTTCGATTTCGATTTGAAACATTTTGGCTTCAACAACTACGACTCTTCGTCAATAATGGTCCATTATTGTCATTCTGGACTGATAAAATATACAGTACAAATCAATATGCATGTAGAAAAAAATTGAATTGAATTTTTTAGGTTGTCTTAACAACTCGATTTATCAGAATAAAACTAAATATTACACACAATTGTGCAATAAAACATTTCAAGTTTTTTTTTAATATATAAATAATCAAAATATATTTTTTCGAGCATAAAATAACTAACAAAACATATGTTAACTCCAATTCAGCTTCGAGAATATTTTATATTTAATATTATATTTGATTTGATGTGGTTTCGAATTGAAAAGTGGACTTTACACACGTGATGAATGTATGTGTGTATACCTATACCCTGATTTTGGTTGAAGGAATAGTAAACATATTTCTTTACAGCCAAGATTGATAATATTTTACTAAAATATTTGTGTTATTTTATAGGTATTGATAATATATATATTAAAAAAGTGACAGCTGCAGATAACATGATTGTATGTATGAACATATTAGGATTATTTTAGTAACTTTAGTAACTAACTTCTACTGTTCATCCTACCAAAATCATACTATACATACTTCCACGCCTACATTTCAAAATTAGAAACAAAACTTTTACTTGAATGTGTGACTTAAAGAATTCGAAGGAGATCAAACACCATAATTGCACTTTCACCTCACCTCAAAATCGTTGAGTTTTAACTTAACAAATATGGAATGTTGGAAACTTAAAGTTAAATTTTTCGGCTATCCAATCGGGAATAAGTGCTTCCCTATGGGTATTTATATATTCTGCTAGATCTAGAATAAAAAACAGTCGTCGGCAATTTTTTCATGTAATCTCGAAATTAAGGTTGTTTAACTCAATTTGTAACAGCTGAGTGGGGTAAAGACGTGCGTTTCCATGAATAAAAGAATTACGAGTACGGTACCTGGGTAGAAACTACTATCGACATAGCTAGTGTCATTTTTTTTCCATTTGGTCAATTAAAAATAGTAATATTTATCACAATTTATTAATAATGTATATAATATTCTCATTTTACCAACAAAAACTATATAAATATGGTCAACTATTTAATTCAAACTATTCTATAGACACAAACAGTTTGTGTGTTTATAGAATAGATTGAATTAAGTTTGGCTGTATTAAGTTATAAGCCATTCAATGTCGGCCTCGTGCGAAACGACGAGTAATTTGTCTTCTACATCGAACTTTCTAGGTGCCTGGCGGTCTAGGGGTAAGGTGTGAGAATTCTGTGCTGGGGTTCCGGGGTTCAATCCTCGGTCCGAGCACAGATGTCTGATCGCCAAACCGATCCTTCACCTCTGACAAGACATCTTGTGAATGTGGGGAATGCCGGGCCTCCACCGTAGTTCGGATCCCACGTTAAACTGTAGGTCCTCCATTTCATCTCACAATTACCCTACCATTAAACATTAGCGTAAGTGCGTATAAGCCGAACGGGTAGTAAGACGCGGTGCTAATAATAATACAAAATTAGAAGTAATCGTTTGCTTTGCGTTTTAAATATATACCTTATAATACCAAAGTAGAAACTTAATTATAATTTTAGTACATTTTCTAAAAACAGGGCTATGAGAGAAAGTGACTTTAAAATTAAATTAACCTAGCACATACTATTAATTACAGCCCAAAAATAACCTTGATTTGTAACTGAGAAAGTAAATCATAGTCATTCATTCATCATTTATTATCTTCTTAGTCTAATAGAAAACAATATTAAAACATTTGTTTGACAGTGTGTTGCTACCCGTCCTAACTCTACTAAATGAATATAGATGAGGAAGGAAGAGTTTAAAGATTTGGGATTCGTGTGATGGGAGATTGTGAAGCATCCTAGCCCCAACCTTTCTATTACAGGTAAATCAATCAGAGTATATGCAGGGGGTGTGGTTTAGCGGGAATGCCGTTCCAGCACTGATTTTTGTGGAAAAATATTAAATTTCACTATGCTGAACCGAGTATTAAAATGTTCTTGTGTTAAGAATATTCAAACTAATTAGTATTTTTGGTAAAGTGTTTTACTATACATTTCTAAGTTAACTAATTGATTATATAACAATATTATTTCATAAATTTTTTCATATATGAATTAATAAATTCTGATGAAATTTGCTGTGCTCTATGTGAATTCTTGGAATTTTAGGGGAAGTGTGATAAGTAAGTTTCTGCCTTAATAACTTTTTTTTAATGCTCCAAATAGCTTGTAAAGGCAGAACACAACCCCCCGCCCCCTTTCAACTTTGGGGTGGCTAAAGCCTTGCCTTCCGCCACTACTAAATTTGCGACAACACCACTGCATTTAGTCCACGTGCTCACCGTATCACGAGTATTGTATTATTTTATTTTTGCTATTTGTTTCAGCTTCAACAAATATGGCGGACTTTCATTCAGCCGAGCCTCCCATAGTAACAAGTCGTATGGAGCTTATGAAACATTTACCCCCTGAAGAGATTCGAGCCAAGAGACTTAAAAGTGAACAAAAAGTGAGGAAAGGGAGTGTGGATAATGTTCGAGAGGGATAAACGTATACACTATGAAAATATTGTGTGTGATGTGTTCAGCGTCTTTCTAGCCCGGTGGGAATACAGAGAGATTATCTTGAAAAATATATCAGGTAGCAATGTCTCAGCCCCTCCCTGCAATAGCGACCAGATAATGTCAGTACAGTCAAAGCAAGAAATGTTATTAGTTACATATTTCAAATTTAATTTTCAGTGATCGATTCGGACACATTAATCAAACTAATGAGTTAGGCTAAAAAACTAATTATAAATAACGACATTGTGTACTACAAACTAAGATAAAATCAAACTATTGGGGTATAAAAAGAATTGTATAATTAAAAAAGTATGTAATTTTACCAATTTCAAACTTCTTATACATTAAAGATTATTTTTCTTTTTAACACAGTGTAAAATATTTCCTTGTGTGCACCTAATACAAATATGTAACCATACGAAATGTCAACCCCATACATTATTAATTACTTTACCTTTACAATGGTACACAAAAAGTATAAAATAGCAAGTTTGGCCCCTTATAACTCTTGAACTGAACTGATGTGAAATCAGTGAATAGCCAATTAAAGTTGATAATTATTATACACTTGTTAAAATTGTGCTATACAGTTTTATTTTCGAATGACCTTAAGCACAGACAGCCGCTCAATGAGAATCTCCAGGCAAAGATAAGTGTTCAACCCCGAGATCATAGATTAGGCGAGCCGAGCCTGTGTGACATGACGCTGTTTTGTTTGGATAGTTTGCACGTGCTCATGAGTCACTTGCGGGCATGGTGAAGTGGACAGAAGAAAGGTTTCAATTTATAGATATTTATAAAAATAACTATGTTAAGGCCGCATTATACGTAACGACTTCCCTTGGGCTTCCTTAGATGGGCTTCATCGTGGGGAAGTTGCTGGAGGTCGGTACCTATAACACTTAGCAACTTCCCCATCATTTTTCCCAAGAATAGATCTATTGGTGGGTGAAGTCCAACTGTCTATCTGGTTAGCGACAAGATTTCTGATAGTAAGGAAGAAAACACGGCATAGTTTTAAAAAGACCAATTACTTAAAAATTCCTTTGTGTGACAACGCAAATCAGTCGTATTCAAGAAAAATGAACAATCACAAACCTACAAGTTGCCGCAACAAGAAAACATTGGCTGCAGTTATAGACACTGATAATAGCCTGCAGGAAAACACAGGAGCCTGCGTGGAGAAGTCCAAGCCGCTATTAGACGCAACAACTTCCACATGGGCTTCTTGAAAATATCCAACCATTCGGATATTCATGGGGAAGTTGATATGGTCTTCCCCACGTGGTTTTGCTGCATCACACGCACCAACTTCCCCAAGAAGAAGTCGTTAACTGTAATGCAGCCTTTATGTGGCATCCGAACGACAATTACTAAACAAATAAAACCTGAAAGAAAATGCGTGGAAGAAAAGCATTTCTTTAGTAGAACAAACATATTTTTAAGAAAGAAGTGCAAAAAAAATCAAAGAGAAGAAATCAAAAGCAACCGCGTTTCGTTGGGTTTTTAAGTATATTGGATATAATTAGTAGAGTACCCCTGCACTGAATTAAAGCTACGGCTTCCTCGTTGTTGTTGTTGTCTTAACTGTGGTGCACCCTCGGAAATACTAAACTGAACAAAGATCACCACGTCGCATGTGCTTAGCTCACCGATGGTTCAAAGAATGCTCGTGTCATGCTCGTTTCACGTGGGTGCTTACTGCGAACAGTGAGCATATTTCACTACAGACTCGGCTATACGTATCTTTTACACTCACAAGGGCGATGTTTTAGTACTTAATACCGTAGATAACCCCATTTTCAAATAATGATGGCAACTAACACGAAATAACCAGCGGGGTTACTATTTGAAAAAGATACAACGCGGTCATTGTATTAATTTTTGGATATTTCAACAAAAATATAACTAATTTCAGAAAATTGTTTGTTTATGTATGTATAAATTAAAGGTTTAATATATATTTTGAAACAAGCCTGTATATTATATTTTTTAATTATATATGACCTGCATACTATCAAATTACCCAAAATTTTCCATTATGATTAATTATTTCGGGAGTAGTCTATATGATAGTTGGCCGTTCCCACTGCAATAGTTGACTTATACTCGATTATATACGAAAATATCTACCATGTGTAAGTAAGGGACATAATATAATAACTCTCGCTCACACACACTCAATGATACTTCTTTGTTCCAGTATAATATTCTCCTGTCATGGCGCAGTCGTTGTTTGGATCGATAGACCTCCCCCTCCAGCTCCTTTAGCGGCGGGACGGTTTCACTCAGGTCAACGAACCGAGAGACTCCTAGATTCAGGTTTTGTGACGTCAGAAGATTCACTTTCGGTAGACGGTCGCTCCATCCTCTTTTCGCTTTAGATCGAACGAGACGCGTCGCGTTCGCGGCAATACACCCTATTGATTTTTTTTATTTATCACCACGCCTTTCCAACTGTTCAGTTTATACGCATCTATAATTGCTCTAATGGTGTAGGGATGAGAACGGAAGCATTTTAGAGGTATTCTACCCGCAATTGTATGGAAGTAGAGTGGGAAAAAATTTAGGAAAATACACCTTCAGTAGACCAGGCCATTATTAGAACCCCGATCTCTGTGTTATCAGCGGACCAGTCAAACACGTGAGTGACGCCTTAGACGATTTGGCCACTGAAGCAGGTTGCACATACTTCATTCACGCAGGATCTAACCCTTTTTTCACATACTCTAAGTTAAAATTAATTTTATTCCATGCTAAGCTGTTTACAATAATATATATAACCAGTGGCGGCTCGTAGATAAAATTAGTGGCGGTGCTGCTCCAGAAAATGTCTAGCCTTTGTTTTAAAATTGTGTAAAAGGGGAAAAAAACATGTATAAAAAGAAAATTTATTCAGGAACTTGATAAAATTTTAACAAAAAAAACTTTTTTACTTACTTTAACTTAAATTGTTACAGTTCAAGCTTGATCTATTAGTTTAAAAATGAAATCCATTCTTATTGTTTTAATTTGCGCTAAAAGTTAAATAATTTTCTCCTTGATCTCTGGATGACAATTGAGGAAATTTTTCTCCATTGAAAGTACTACAAGCGCATTTAGTCTTTCTGTTTAGTAAAATAACCGAAAAGAATCAAATAGAATAGCTGCAAGCAGAATAATAATCTAATTCTACATTCTTATACACTTTATCACATTCAAGAATATGGTACCGATTTTAAGCACAACACACGCTAAGTAAAAACTTCCTTCCACCATCACGCCAGAGCCGGCACTGCGAGAGCAACAGTGTTCTCTCTACCTGGCAATCCCACCTTCCTCCCCACCACCCTCCTATGTGCGCATGCGCACAACGGTCAAACACCACGTTGCTGGCACTGTGAAGCGCACAGTTCCATACAAAGATTTTTGTATATTTTTCATAAACTGGGGGATGGCTACTGAAGTACTGACATTAAAAAAAAGGACTCATTATATTAAATGTTATCGATCATATCAAGTTGGAATAGGGGGTGCTGCAGTTCCGCAGTGCCTATACCCGAGCCGCCACTGTATATGACTAAGGGTTCGGCCAGACTGCCGAGCGCGCGAGCGAGCGAGCGCGCAAGCGACTGGGTGGCCAAACTGGCGAGCGCGCGAGCGAGCGAGCGAGCGCGTAATTAGCGGACCCTAGTTAGATTATTATTAGCACCGCGTCTTACTACCCGTTCGGGTTATACGCACTTACGCTAATGTGTAATGGTAGGGTTATTGTGAGATGAAATGAAGGACCTACAGTTTAACGTGGAATCCGAACCACGGTGGTGGCCTGGCATTCCCTACATTCACAAGATGTCTTGTCAGAGGTGAAGGAAGGGTTTGGAAATAAGATAAATCTGTGCCGGGACCGAGGATTGAACCCCGGCTGCCAGCACAGAAGTCTGACACCTTACCCCTAGACCACTAGGTCACCGCCCCCCCCCTCCCCCCTAGTTAGAGAAGATGTCTCTGTCAAACACACTTAGTACATCTCTGCTCCTCGAAAATTCTTACAGAAAATATTGTGTATTTATAAAAAAGAAAAAAGTAGAAGTGCATTCAATTAATAAATTGAGAAATGTGTATGGTACTGTACTGAAGTGTTTTAAAATCAGATTTGCCGCACCAGTGGCGGAATGGTGCGTTGCACTCGATAGCTTTTGACTAGGAGGCAAAGGTTCGAATCTTGGCTCAGTGAACTGAAGGTGATTTTTAAAACTTATTTATTGTTGTGGTTTTTTCATACTCTCTCCAAACTAATGGTGATTCTTATTTGTAAAGGCCTACTTTGATTATAATATATAAGTATTTTAACATATCGGGTTTACATATATACATTATATTATTTATGGCCTTACCAATTAAATTAGGCCATTATTATTATTATTATTATTATTATTATTAGCACCGCATCTTACTTCCCGTTCGGGTTATATGCACTTACGCTAATGTGTAATGGTAGGGTGATTGTGAGATGAAATGAAGGACCTACAGTTTAACGTGGAATCCGAACCACGGTGGAGGCCTGGCTTTCCCCACATTCACAAGATGTCTTGCCAGAGGTGAAGGAAGGGTTTGGTAATCAGATAAATCTGTGCCGGGACCGAGGATTGAACCCCGGCCGCCAGCACAGAAGTCTGACACCTTACCCCTAGACCGCCAGGTCACCGGGCCATTAATAGAAAGTGTGTTAAACCTATCACTGATAGAAAAAAGTCAAATATCATGTCAAAATGAGAAGTTTCCCCAGCACTCAATGAACCAACATACAATAATATTGCCTAGCGCCTGTAAACTAGACTGTACCGGGTCGAGCGCGCGCGCTTGAAAAATAGAACCAGTTCTATCTTTCAAGCGCGCGCGCTCAGTCGCTCGCTCGCTCCAGTGTGGCCACCCCCCATTACAACCAATGTGTTCTATTTTATATTTTAGTCGCTCGCGCGCTCGCTCGCTCGCGCGCTCAGTCTGGCCGTACCCTAATCGAGACGGCCTAAACTGAGGCGTGTTAGACATTTGTTGTGCTCTGGATTGTGAATGACAAAACTAGTATTGCAAGGTATTGTGATTAGTTAGTAAACAAATAAAACATATGCGACGACAACAGTGTGTCAGCAATCTTCACGGTAAATAAGGCTAGAAGCCAAGTTAAATAGTAGTGGATCCTATCTAACAGGGCTGACTAATCACCATCGAGTCTAGGGAGGTTACTCTGCCCGTGGTTGGGGCTACGCAGGTTAGGACGCTGGATAATCAATACCTGTATATGAGGACAACCGTCGAGCCCAGGGTAGCGTGGTTCATAAACCATGTATACCGTGATTTTGGTTGGAAGAAAAGTTGAGAAAATTCACAAGCATTTATTTGAAGCCAACATTGATAACGTTTTACTTTATTATTTGTGTTATTCTATAGGTATTGAAAATATATATCAAAAGTGCAATTAAAGTACAATAAAAACACAAGCCGGAGGTCAATAACGAACACACAATCAGAACAGTCACTTCCCCCATCCTCGACCGCAACCCATCTCGATAACCTAGGCCCACAGAAGGAATAGGGGGGAGATGTGACAGCTATATACAAATAAGAGATATGAGATAAAATAATTATTACATTTTTAAAAAGAGTTAAATTTACCACGAATTTATAAATGTTGAGTAACAACATCTAAAAAAAGACAACTATCTTTTGAGATATCAACGAAACCATTTTTCAACAACTATAACAACCTCAGAAAACCAGACATGACATTAGAATATTTAAAAATGAATCCACGAGATTGTCAAGAGGTGTCAAATGTGTTTCTTCCAATGGCCATAAGACTAAAGGCCTGTTTGGGCATTGACCCTGTATTTAGAAAGTGCACATTAAGTAACTTAAGAAATCACAGTAATATAATAACCGCTAAGGCAATGAATGCTCTCCCATTACATCAAAGTGGCAGAGAAAGTGTTCGGCTGACTCGACAAGACACGTCCGTCTCATCGTCACGACAGAGGGCAAAATAGATAAAAACAACTTTCAAAGAACTAATCATCTGGCGATTTATCTGGAACTGGTGCCTCGGACGCACGGGCGATGTTTTCATACAGAGTTCATTACTTAATTCATTATAGATAAAGTGACTATCGCCAAAACCAGTAGCATTCATGGAAACTTGTGAAAATTGTAATTATTTGTAACAGCACGAGTCTAGTTTTCAGAAATGTTTTAAGTACAAACTCATGCGAAGAAGCGGTACAAGTTGTCATATTAACAAATTAACTGGGTGTCTTTCAAACAAAATCAAAAACAAGATTTTTTTTAACGTTAGGTAAAGTCGTTTTAATTAAATTGGTTTATAAATACATTTCTAATTCAAGGAATATATAGTGTTGTTTCAAAATATAGATTAAGCTTTGAATATATACATACAAAAACTATTTTGTAAAAATAAATGTATGTTTGTCATTCTCTAAATGAGGATGAACATAATGATGTGTGAAGGCGCGTCGTATTGTTCTTAGTAGCTACTAAAGCCATCGTTATTCAATGCCAATTTAGCTACTGAATTAAGTACGAAAACATCGCCAGTGTGTATGTGACATTAGCAACGATTAGTATGAATCAGTGGGCCCATGGACTAAGCTTACAGCTCATTTTGTCTGGTTTGCTAGTGAGAAAGGCTAAGTTTGAATCCAGGAAAGGTGATCTAAGAATTGTTAATCCTAAATGGTCTTAACTCTCCCTTTACGAAAAATTAGAGTATATTTCCTCTACATTCCCTTCCCTATCTTAACCCAAATAATGCAATTAAATACAGCTAACCCGGACGGGTAGTAAGACGCGGTGGAGAACATAGGTCTGACACACGTGGGCGCGGGGTATTTGACCCTCAGTTTTTGAAACAAGCTGTACATTGTTTAAGAGTACGGGTTCAAAAACTCTAGAACAGTCTTGACAGCGTAACGGAATTAAACGCATACAACTTTGAAGAGATCCAACCAGAACGGGTTGTTTTTTCTCGAGTAACAGCTACTGGCCATAAAAAACACTTTACTGCTATTTCGGCATATTTAATAATATCAAACGACAGTATCGCCCTTCTGATGTTACGTTTTCAAATGTCAAAATAAGTACCACTGTCTATCTATTACAGTTCATTCCGAAAACCTCCAATGAGATGAAAACTTTTTTTTTTTACTATGCCCGGAGAGGCGCTTCAAACTCCGGAACCCCGATTTGAAGCGCTACTTCTCTACCTAGAAGTTTATTTTTGAAACTTTGGATAAGCGGAAATATATTGCAGCAATTTACGTAATTGTAAACGTACGGCTTAAGAGTCAGAGAGAATGCAGCTCCGAGGCTTCAAAACCACAAGAATCCTAAAATAAATCACCATAACAATTAATAACAAATTGCGTCATTTATTTAATAAAGGCTAGATTTGATTTTCTATTTCTTCGCCAGTTTGCGTAGAGCGTGGATGAAAATGAACTAACTTGACATTTCACATAATATATCCTATTTATCTCAAAATGTAAGACTATTTTGGTTTAAGGCCCTGTAGGTATCTTTCAATTTCATTCTGGGTAAGCCCTATTTTGAAATAATAACCACAATTTAGATATTGAGAGAAACCTGAAAATGTGCAATAGATCTAACGCTTCATTTTAAGGGTAGAACATTGTGAGACGCTTTGCAGACGTTTAGATATTTAATAGGCCTATAGTTTTCAACTAAATGTAGGCGAAAAATATAAACAGTTTCTGACAAGTTAAAAAGTAATATTGCGCGAAAATTTGTGCTTCCGAGATTAAAATCAAAGGGTTGGCAAACTAAAGCTAGCCTTCCTCTATCAAATAAGTCATGTTTTGATAGGGTCACATCAGAAAACTTTTAGGTAATATGGGTTTTATAGTTTTATGTAAGTTCTCACATTTTTTCAAACACTTTAAATTTAAAATGTAAACTTTTTTTTATTGATCAGAACTTTTGCCTACATTTTGGTAAAAACAATATTTAAAAAATATCAAACAGCTCCGTAAATAATACAGGATTTATGAGAGTCTGACACGCGTCTCAATGCACTCCCATGTAGCACCCTAATTGACATTAACGTGCAGTTCCTTTCGGGTCAAAGAACGGTGTAAAAGTGGAATTTAACAAAGATACTAACTTGTAAAAACCGAGTAGCCTATTTATGCAATAGAAAAAATGAGGAAGTGAAGACAGGGAATGTGTGGAGGCCTAGTTCTTATGTTGTTATTTATTTGCTACAAAATTATAAATCTTTCGTTAAACGTGTGGAAGTTTGTGGTAATATCTTGTCCATCAGGGTTTGCATACGGACAGACTAGTCAATATGAAGATATTCCCGTCAGTCATGTAAGGCTGGTATAGAAACCCGGCGACCCTTTGTCTCACCCGACGCTGGCCCAGTCCAGACGTCGAGAGAGCAAGTCTGCTGCCGGACGGTATCGATCCCGGCCCCCTGACGGGCTCTAGGACTACCTACCCCCCCTTCAACCCCTTCACCTTGTAATAGGACCAAGTCACGTGACTTGTCTGGGCGAGGAGGAGGGTTGGCTGCGTACTCGACATGCTGGTCCGCAAAGGGCTCTTTGGACAAAAAATCACGCTGGTCAAAACGTCTCGGAAACCTTCAAAAGGTTGTTTACCAGAAACCAAATGAACCTGGACAAAGGTGTCAGTCTCATCTCATCTGATTTGCCTCAGAGGTTGGAGCTATTTATTTCGAAATAAAAACATTTTAGGTTAAAATATTATTTCAACTAAAATAATTGGGATTAGTTCGACTAAAAGAATTTGGATTAGTTCAACTAAAAGAAATGATAGGATAGTATAACAATTATGTTAACTGTGCCAATATTCAAAATATGAAAGCAGACCAAATATCTGCTGCCGAGTAGAATTTACAGAGTAGTAACTTAATTGCAACCGTTATAAAATCTGCAACCAAATTAAAATGAATATTTCAATCCAAGATTGTAAAATAAAATCAATGATGGAGTGATTTATATAAGCCATAAACCTTTACGACCGCAAAAAGGGTGCCGCAATTGCTCCAAATTGCATGTTCTGGGTATTGGTTTCTTGCCCAGTTTTTTCTATAGTCTTTACTCACTTAGCACGCTTTCTTTTTTTTTTGTTGACTAATTAATTTAGTTTGTATTTGAACCCTATTAGTTAGGTTTTAGGGTTATAAATAGGGTTCAGTTATACAGAAATTGGTCAATTCAATATATCAAACCATCTATTGAATGGTTTTTAAATGCATTCAGTTCAGAGTACATGTACGGTAAATTTGCCTCTTCTCAAGGCATTAATACACTGCATGGCTACTATTTGGAAACATCATTGTCATTTCAATGTTTTCGTACGGCTAATCTTTCCTTAGATATATCTTGCAACGCTGGTTTGTCGATATTACTAGCAAACCACCTCCCGTCATTACGGAAAGCGAGGATATTTGGCAACAGTTAACAGAGAGAGAGAGAACTAGTATCGGCTGGGTGTATTGTTGATGTTCTTACTAAATAGTTTACCACTGTCTCCACGCAAATAATGGTGCATTTTCTCTAAATATCTTCCTTAATACAATAGCGTAATTAATATACACAATCCACACGTGTAGCGAAACATGGAGGTGGGACCTTTATTGTGGTAGGAAAAAAATTTCCTAAGACATTTCAAATGAAAGGGGGTTCCCACTTATTTCTTACGGGCGTAACCCCTTCCACCGGCAGTATTTTGAAAATTTAATACGTCAAGAGGCTATTTTTGTGATTAATATACGGCTTGTCAGAGGTGAAGGAATGGTTTGGCAAATCAGATAAAACTATGCCGGGACCGAGGATTGAACCCCAGACACCTCACCCCTAGACCGCCAGGTCACCTTATTATCTGTTTTAAATTTGAGTTGCAATACATCATGGATCAACACGAGAGTGAATTGCTGCGCCAGAAGCAGATTTTGCTCTCTCTCTCTCTCTCTCGGCGAACGCGTGTGGATCAAGCTTTAATAATTGCTCGTGTTATAAGCAACTTATACTATTTCAAAACACGGGATATTGAGCGTGTAAAACACTCTCGAGAAAGAAATTTCGAAATATATTTATTTAATAGAAGATAAATATATGAACATCGAAATAAAGTTAGTTCGAAAATCTTTAAATAACTACACGAATCTAGACAGTTGGCGTTAAAAGCCAGTGTGATCAGTGAAGTCTGTGTAAGCAACACCTTTCAAGATTTCTTGCTATTCCATTTTGAATCCTGAGTCGATCAACGGCTGATTGATTGGCTTTTAGCCAAATTAACAAACTTTGGAAACGGTCATATTATATCCCCACCTCCACTTATTTATAGCTTTCAAATAAAATTAATATGTAAAATTTAGTCAAATTGATGTAAATATGTTTTGATTAAAGGCCAACTTTAAGTTTCATATTTTAGAATATCAAAAGGAAGTGAAATAAAGTTATAGTAGGGTAAATTTATTCTGAGAGGTGAATGCAATTCTTTCCACCGCACTCGGTTTAACAACCTGCAAGAGACGCGGTGGGGGTAAAAACAACCGTAGGAGAGTCACGAGCACGAGACGTCTAGGTCCAACTACCATATCAGCAGTTCTCTAATATATGTCAAGGGTATCCTAAAATTTATTGACAGCCCTCTCTCTTCATTTAAAAAATTTGTCGGGTGATCTGGTGGACTATGGATAAGGTGTCAGACTTCTGTGCTGGGGTCCGGGTTCAATCCTCGGTCCCGGCACAGGTTTATCTGATTGCCAAACCCTTCCTTCACCTCTGACAAGACATCTTGTGAATGTGGGGAATGCCAGACCCCCATCTCGTGGTTCGGATCCCACGTTAAACTGTAGGTCCTTCATTTCACCTCACATTCACCCTACCATTACACATTAGTGTAAGTGCGTATAACCCGAACGGGTAGTAAGACGCGGTGCTGATAATAATAATAATAATAATAATAATAATAAGTTTGTCATCTAACGCCACTATGCTCATGACAGATTCCAACAAATGTTTATATCACCATGTGAAGAAAATTAAATTCTGTGTGTCTACTGAAGCATAATTTTATTTATTTTGACTAAAAAAAGTTGGTAAGTAAAAATTGGAAAAAGTGATATTTTCTCGGGTCCCCCTACGCACCCAACTTAAAAGAATCTGGGCTCCCACAGGATATTCTTGCACTTTTTTTAGCACCACGTCTTACTAACCGTCCAGGTTATAGGCCTACGCATGTATACGAATTACGATAGTCCCTTTAGGTATAAGGAAGGTTATACTAAAAGAAAATGTACCGACATTTGCGTGTAAGGGGAGTGGAAAACAGTACACCCGATTGAGATTCGAATCTCGATCTCCCGTCCTCGGCAATCCAATCTAGTGCGAGATAAGCGCGTTAGACCAGGGATGTGCAAACTTGGTTACAGTTGGGACAAGTAAAAAATTCAAAAATATAGGCTTGTGAAACAATTTTATTCATTTTTTTCCTTCAAAATTAATTTAAAAAATATATTATAAGCAAACATATTAGATTGACATGAATAAATTTATATACAATGATAATACAAAACAGCCATAGAAGATCTTTAGTTGCTTAGTATGTGTTTAAGTTCGTTCAAAAGATGTAAATGATGGGGTAAGAGATTAGTGAAACTGTAAATGAGATTCCATTCTACTAATTTTCTTAATCTGGGTTAAACTAACTGTGAGGAGGTGCCTCAAGAGAGAATATGCTCATCAGTAAGTTAGGTTTCTATGATCACTTACCAAGTTGCACGATTAAAAACACTTGTTCGCATGGTATGAGAATGCAAACATTGCCATAGATTTTTTAGGTTATAATTTACAAAGTATGGAAATGTTGATTTTGGCATGGTTTGACCAAAATCCAGTTTTGTTGTGTTTAAAAAAGCCTGCTTCACAACGCAACACATTTAAATCATTTATCCCGCGGGATGGATTGAACACACCGGCGGGCCGTAGTTTGTTCATCCCTGCCTAGACCACGCGACCAAGGCGCTGGATCACATTAATTACAATATGAACGAATTGATGAATTAAATTCGAATCTTCGGTTATTTTTTTGTCCGAGAAGCAAATTGTGTATGTTCGTAATGCCTTGGGAACCAGTCGTTTCTTTATTTGTAAATACTTTTCTTTAATGGAGTATTCAATATGCATTTTCTAAGAACGGCAATCGATCAACCAATAAGCCTATAGGCGCCAAAGGTTTAACTTCTACACTGTGCCGTTTCTGTCGGCGGGAAGGTAGGGGAGCGAATCTCAGGTCAATGGGGTTTGGTTTTCCACTGTGAGTTTACAAATTTCACTTTAGCTAGTGCGGGTGCACTTCCTACTAAATATCCTCATACGTTTTCAAGAACCTTTGTGTTTGTTAAAATAAACAAAATAAGAGAAGTATGCTCAAATTTGCGTGAAGGGTTCAAGGCTGTAGTTTGAGTATTATATTCATCCAATTCTCAAGATTCACCGCAAGTTTACGTTTCTATTCTCTCAGTCATCGGTAAATATAAATTCCACACGTACGATCAACAGCCTTGAGGAAGGAATATGGAATAAAGAGAGGAGAGAGGAATCTTGGCACATTCAACCGGATGTGCTCACAAGACCCTCTAAACAAAAACACATCGGAGAGACAGAGCAATGTACTACTTACACAAGACAAGTTTATAAATAGGAGATACATGTTTGGTAACCGACATTCTGGAACCAAAAGGAGTTAAGGTTAGGACTCAAAGGTTGGCTTTTTGGCAGGCTATTTTGTTTACACTAAGGGGGAAAAATATTTTTTTTGAATACCCGAACGTTTCCAGTCCGAGAGGCAGGGGATGAGGAAAGGGTGTTTATAAGGAGTGTGCATGCATTAGCATTGAGAGGGTGGGGAAATCTATGATAAATCAAAAGAGGGATCTCATAATTTACAAATGCACCCGGAGAGTATTTCAATTCAAACCTCGACCCGACCAGCAATTATGGTTAATTTTTGAGCTTTCTGTCTTATACCTTGTGAACTGACAATGTATACCTAACCACCTGGGGTTAAACTCGATGGCAGGCCTCGGGAAGGAATGAGGAAGAAATCCCATACAAGATATGGATTCCACTTTTAGCTCGCTACAGCGACATCTCTCCTTTTTGCATTTTCTAATTTATCATTATGTTCTCTTTCCATAGGAAAAAGCCTTGTTTAAAAAACACAAACGTTTTTTTTTTATTATTTTTAGTTATTTTAATTTATTCATAATTGACAGGTGCGGATCACATGACATAGGATAGGAATGACATGCGCATGACAGTATTAACTCTTTTCTTTGAAATATTGTAAAGTATGTTAGTTTTCGGCAATGTTGCCTTAGTGTGCATCAATAAAAAAAAAGCCATTATCAGGTAAAGAGAATGTGTTGGAAATTAACACAAAGGTTAGTATTTTTTTTAATCAGAAGTTCCTTCGAATGTGTTCACCTGTATTAAGACGTGGAAAGATGTTTGTGAAAAAAAAACTGGTCTGAAATGAATAATTTTATTCAAATTTATTTCTCCTACTAAACCTAATATTACATTCGTTAAAAAAACAAATAAAATATTACAGAAGCTTTATACACAATTACAACCACACACCACTAACCCCTAAAAATATACCACACATACATCACATAATACACCACATTACATTTAATACATCTATTTCCCTCCCTCATTCACCCCCCACAAAATATAATTCTTAAACAATCAACCACTTACCCCTCCAGCATCTCAAGAGACCCCTTATTACTACTCTAAATTAACTCCACAAACATCTTTTCACTCAATGACTCCCCAACAATCTCATCTACCCCCCTACTACATCCTCTCCTCTCCCTCTCTTAACATTTAATCAAATCACTCTAATTTACCTTATTCCATACTATATCAACATCACCTCACCACTCCTCCACCTCATTAACAATCCAACTTTCTAAATAAACTCCCCCCCCCCCATACTCCCACAACTCTCTCATATTCACATTACCCCCCCCCCCTGTGCCTCTCCATACTCTAGCACACTGTCTTTCTCGCATGTGTAGACACACAGTCACTAAAGATTCAATAAGTGTTATAAGAACAAATACACAACTGTGTGTGTGTCACACATAGATCAAATATTCTCCTCCCAACCCCAACCTAACATTACTTATTAAATACAAAATTCATCTCTCAAATCTTCTACTTGCACGTGCGCACACCGCTCTTCACTCTCTGCTCACAACACTCTCTCAGCTCACTCACACACTGCCAATATCTAGTGATGTAACTCATCAGAGACCTAGCCACATCGCTCGCACACACATCTACACTGAGAGATTGTCCCACGCACTTGCTCCATTTCTATAGAGATCTCTCTCGTACGCACGCCCAGATTATATGACCCATCACCGTCTATCTCACTTAATAGATGAGATACAGCTACTCTCGCTCCTAGAAGATAGTGTAGAGAGATAGATCGCCTCATCTCATCTCGCCTGTGTTGTGTATGATATAGAGAAGCACTACCTGCACACACTCTTCCACTCAGACACTTGTGTGTGTGAAGTCCTATACGCTCACTCTGTATGCATAGAAATGAATGACTCTCTCTCTCTATAGGATTAGAGAGATATGGAGCGCTATAGCTATCGATCTCGCTACAGTAAGAGATGAGATAGACTGCTATATGTAATTTCCTGTGTGCTGCGAGATATGAGAGAGACTCTCTCACAACTACACTCTATATCTCTCGGCACCACACCATCTACACTATTCCTGCACATGCGTGCGCGCTCTCTCTCTCTCTCTACTAGTCTCATCTTCTGCGATACTATCAACAGAGACTGATCTGCTCTCTCTCCTATCTCGACATTACGGCAGTCTACGCAATGACGCAGCCGCATACCAAGCGGCAGACTATGTTATACTCTATTAATAAGCTATAAGAAGAATAATATCCATACACTCACACCACACACCATTTCACTATACAGATAGAGAGAAGTGTCAATCCCCTAACACAATCTCTCTCTTCTATGCACCCCCCCCGACCGCCATCCCCCCACACACAAACATTCCACAGAGCTGTCCTCTCCCCCAATCCTCTCTAATCCACCCCAACATCATCTGTGGTCCTTGATATAGATGCCCCAGAAGAACCCACTATCACACATTCTCTCGTTCATCACACACTATATATACAGACGAGTTTCTCTCTCCCTCATCTCCGCGCGCAGTCTGTGTGTGTCCGCATGTGTGTGTGTGTGCATTAGAGGCCCATTATTACACCCCCCCTTATTATCCCCATAAACTCCTATCCTGGTGTGCCTTAGAGCCGCGCGCGCGCCAGAGACGTGTGTAGAGTTGTATATGTGTGTTGCCTCTAGTGCATATAGATATATACACCCACACAAAGTGTCTCTCTCACGAAAAACCGCATCGCACACGCACGCGCGACTTAAGAGATTGCACTCCATCCATATATAATAGATATCTGTATAGACCTATTCTATCTCTTCTTCTGTGTGTGTTCACTACATCTAGATACCCCCACAAAGCCACCGAACAGCGCTACCACGTTGTGTACTGTGTGAGTGATCTGTCATAGAGAGAATGTGTGTGTTGTTGCCAAAATCGTGTATGTGAGTCGTATATATATATATGATAGAGCCTGAGTGTGTGTGTGTGTGTGCGCTACACTCAGATATCATGTGTGTGGTTTCTCGCTAAGAGATATCAATCACCTATATATATAGAGAGATGTACACTGCACCCTCACTCTCTCGTCGACGCAGCCCCGCCTCGTACACGCCCGCCACTTTAAATGTGTGTGGTGTAGATGATATAGATAGATTGTATCGCTATGAGAGATATCTGTGTGTGTAGAGAGTAACCACTCAACCGAGACTCCCTGTGCATATAGAGTATCCCACCTCACACTCTCACTCGCATCTACTACGCTGTGGAGTGTGTGTGTGTTAACTCCTCACTCACTCTCACCGGCTGTCACTGAGAAGTGGTGTGTGTATGTCAGTATATTGCAATCTCCGTGTGTCAGAGATGTCAAACGCTCTCTCCTAATGAGATGAGTGATATTGTTGTGAACTCGCACAAGGTGTCTGTTCGATATGTGTGTGTGTTATAATATATATATATGACTCGTCAAAAAGTACCCAGTATAGAGATACGCTCGCACGCTCTCTCGCGCTCTCTCTCGTACAATGTGTGTTGGTTTCGCTCCGCTGTATGGATTGGACGCTCGATAGCGCTCTAGTCATATCGCCATTGGTTTGATGAATCTGATAGGATATGTTCATCTCTCTCTACTCCCTCCGTATGTTTCCCCTGTCGTGTTGAGTGTGTGTGAAATGTGCGCACGCCTTTACGTTTCATGTGTGTGTGTGTGTGTATCTACATCGTGATATCTACCACTATTGTTGTGTGTGTGTATAGTGTGTGTTTGTATGTACTCAAGAGTGTAGATGACTCTCTCTCCTCACTCGCCAGTGGTCTCTCCTGTATAGATGATGTTGTGAGATAGTGACGTAGAGTAAAATTACCTCTTCGATGGTAGATTGTGACAGTGATACGTGTGAGCTTGGTGTGTGTGCTAGTGTGTGTGATGTGTGTCAATGTGGTGTGTGTGTCTCTCTCAAGAGCGAATATACGATGGCCCTCCTCGCGATCGCTCTCGCTCTCGCACGCGTCCTCTCGCACCCTCGCCGTTCTCCGGGATACTGCATATAATGTCATTCGCTACGCTGTGTGTGTACATCTCTCTCTCACGTTAGAGGTGCACGCGCATCTAGCAGATTAAAGTATCTCATGTGGTATGATCGACAGTGGCATGGCTTCGCTCATTCTCTTTTCCCAATCATGTAATCATCGCTCGCACTCGCTTAGTCTTTCTATATGAAGACACAATGTTGCTATTCTACTTTACAATTTAACTTGAGTGGGGCCCTTGTTCACGAATCAGTCAGAGTATATGCATAGTTACAACTAAGTGGGGTGAGGAAGGTGGATGTAGGGGGAGAGTGGGGAAATATTTAGAAAAAACAGACCTCAGTATACCCGACGGATTCAAACCTACATCACTATCACCTATACAACCATATCATACTCTCATTCCATATTTTCTTGTCTTATCCCCCTAATTTTTATTAATCTAAAAAATATCTTCCAATACCCACCCTCTCTCTTGTTGTTGATCCCATAAATTGTCTTACAACAAAAAACTGTTTGTGTTTCTGTAAGTATCCATCTCTTAAAGCTCCCTAAATTAAAGTACACTTGTTTAATCTAAGTATGATATATTTGTATATACCCACAGTCACTTCTCTACTTTTATCACTCCCTCCTAACCCCTAGACTTATTTTTATTTTCTTTACGTCTTTATTTATATACAGACTCCACATAATTACTACCACTAATCTCAATTCAAACACTGAAGTATAAATCTTTGACCTCCCCCCAACCCAACATAGAGAGAGCACGATAGAGATAGAGGACTCCATAGAGTGTGCGATCTAGATAACTACACACCGTGATCGCAGTATAGATCTCTCTCACACTATCTCTCGCTGTCTAGATGTGTCAATTCTAGATAACTAGATACTCTGTAGACTCACGACACCATGGTTGTGTGTGTTGCTTTCTTATCCCTCCATCCCAACAATAGAGTTACTCTTTACCCACACACACACGCATCTCTGTGTCTCCCTCGCGCATATAGAGAGATGATATATATATCTTACCCCTCACACATAATATACCCTCTCTATATCTCACTCTCTCATCTCCACACATAGACTGTGTGTAAAGTACCACCCATCAGTGACCACTAGATAGTAAACACACTTGTAGGATCCTGTGTAACCAAGTATTCACCTGTCCCTCCAATCTTTATATCTCCAGTGTGTTGATCTATACTGAGAGAGACTCTCACCTTCTCGCACTGTGTTAACTATCTACTCCACCGACATAGAGAGACATATATAGAAATTGAGATTGATTTGCACATCACACCACTCACTCTCTCACAAGACTCTAACCCCCATCTACCCTAACAACTCAAACTACTCACTCTCATCATCGACCCAGAGTATAAACACCACTTCCTCTCTCACCTTGTGATAAAAACATAACATCTATCACCCACTCACTCGCTCACACTCTACACCACACATTGTACTCTGCCTCCTGAGATATCGCATATATATCTGTGTGTTCCAGAGATACCCTACCCAATACTCTTCTCACTCCCTATCTTGACCCTTTCTTCACACACCACTGTGTGTACCCCCTCCTTCCCTCCATCCTAACCTTCTCACTCCCATAATCACCTAAAACTTCACGCTCACTCAGAGATATATAGTATAGAACTTCACTATGATATACGTGTGTGTCTATATATCGTCGCGACCGCGCGCGCGCTCTCGTCACATTGAACTGTGACAACCTCATCTACTCACCACTAATACACCAAAAAACCATTCACAATGAACCTACTCGTGTGTGTGTGTGTGAGTATATTACCTCATCATTCCCACTCTACTTCACACGTCTCTCCTCTCAATACTCTGTGATCTAGCAGAAACTCCTCTCATCTTTGTGTCACTCTCCAACCTCTACTCAATGTGACTCCATGTCCCCTTTTCGCACTCCGTGCTATCGTGTGAGACCATCTGTGTGTGTTAAACTCTCTTTGTATATAATATGCAGTACTCAAAACTAGATAGAGAGATCTTCTCACTCTCTCACCACATATATATATAGAGAGTGACAATACATCCAAGTGTGTACAACACTCGCTCATAACACAATAAAATTACATATCACACTCCCCTCACATAGAGATATATCCTCACCACCCCACATTACTCCCCGAGGTGTCCACACGTCACACGCACTCACTGTATATGATAAATGTGTAGATGATAGCTAGTTCTTACCCCTTATATTCTCAGATAGGTGATACATTAAAATATCTCCCATATGGTGTGTATCATGTGTCCCAAGTCTATCTGTACTTACGTAATATCCTTACCTATCCCGAGCTGCATGAACTCTCCTATCTCTAATACTCTCTCACTTCACACTCACCTACCCTAGTAATACCCTTTCACTCATACGCTAACTCACTCTCTCCACACCACCCTGCAACTCTCTTCACTCGCTCTCTAGTATTATCTCTCTATCTTCCTGTGTGGTCCATATCATGTCTCGTGTGAGATACAGAGAGATATAGAGAGTATATTATGATAGACCTCTCTCTATACGCTTCACTCTATAGATCCTTCCCACCACCGGCTCCTCTCTGCTCCCTGTGTGTCAGACACCACGATTAATCAACAGTGTGTCCACGTTTGTCTCCTTACACCAATCCACCCACCCACTTACTCTCAGTAGAGTAACAAGAGATAGATATAGATAGATCCTATCTCAGAGATATCTATCTCCTCACTGTAAATACAGAGCTCTCTCTGTGTGTGTGTGTTCCCCCGCGCTAACACCCAAGATACTAATTTTACACCACTACTCACTCTACCAATCATATGATATCTAACTATATATCTCGCTCCGCTCTCGGTCTAATCACCACTATACAAATCTATAAGATTCTCAATCACCTCAATCTCAACTGAACTCTGCAAGAAGAGTATAACCTTTCCTTTCACCATCAACTACTTACATCTCAACCCCATTTCTCCCCCCCCCTCCCCACAAATCTCACTACTCCCCCCACTACTAACTCCTCCACCAAGAATGTAATGTGCCTCACACTCACTCACAACTACCTCTAACGATAGAGTATATATATATCGTGAATAAGTGTGTGTGATAGAGACGCCCTCTCTAATACTACACTCCACTACATGACCATGACCTACTCACACCCTTCGAACCATATATATATATATGATAAAGATAGTGTACTCACTAAAAAACACCCACACTGTGTTCTCACATTCTAAACTCGCGCTGTTGATGAGACAATTCGGCTGCTATATTCTGTGCCTGTATAGAGAGAGAACTATAAACTCTCTCTGTGTGTGTGTTGCTGCACACCGCCTCCCTCTCCCTCTACTCTCTCACACTTCACTCTATTTAGTTACCACCCATTGTCTCACAATCTATACTATCTCATCGCGCTCACGCGTGTGAACTCTTTCCTCTCACACCAAAATTCAAATCAACCACCACACACTGTTAAATACCATCTCTCCCCCCTCCTACTATCAGATAATCTCTAATATATAACAATCTACATTCCCACAACAATATCGTTTACCAGAACGTGTGTGTGTAGTATAACCATACCTCTCTCATGTATAGTGCTATACCTTTTAGCCTCTTCTCTCCACTACAACCCATCAATCATACCCCCCACATGCTCTCTGTGTGTGTGCATCACATGTCTCTCTACATGTCCAAAAATCTTAACAATCATGCTTAAATACCATTATGATTCCCCTCCTCCCTCCTATATAACTACCCTTACACACACCTACTAATACGTGTTGTTGTGCCTGTGAGAGAGAAAAACCACGCGCTGTTCTATCTCAACCATGTGTGTGTGTGTGCATGCTCATCACACCACTCACGTGAGTCCCCAACGTGTGTGTGAGTCATTAACTCTCACTCCTCCCCAAACAGTGTTAGATCTGTGCCCACTCACCCGCATTTGCAGTGTGTGTTTTCTGTGTGTGTGTGTGAGAGGATAGATAATCACTATGTATGAGAGTATATAGAAGAGACAAGTCAATTTTCTGTGTATATAGGATATATGACAATGTGACTCATCATCTCAATTCCAACATAGAGAGATATGCTTCGTCATCAAGATATCACTCATAAACTCTCACTCCGTCAGCGCAACCTCTCTACTACAACGCTTTTAAAATACCAGACTCATAATACATATAGCCTCCATCCTAATTGAATTTCATGTTATACATGAATAAATTTCGCTAACTTTCTTCTGAAAAATACACTTATCAAAGTCTTACCTACAAACAAACTCCAACCCTCACACTCCTCCCACTCCCTGAGAGATATATGATCTTGTTCTCCAGCTAAGAGAGAGAGAATCTCCCCTATAAAATTTATTAGACGACACCACCGCGATCTCTCCGTCCGTGTGTGTGAAATCTCAGCATATATATCCACGATCTCTATGCACACGCCCAAACGTCACACTCACCCAGAACCATACTCAAAACCCCCACCCACTCCCATCTAATAACACGCGTGTGACAAACAGTGTGTGAGGAGAGTCCATATCTTATGTGTTCTATAGAGATATAGATAGAGTCACTCAACACCGCGGTGGTGCCCTCACGCTCCTGCTCCTCCTGCGCATCAGTCAATAACCTCAAATAACCTTTAACTCAAAACTCAAAGAGAAGAGAGATGTCACTGGAAAGCACTCGACTAGTCCCACACCAACATACTCTCTCCGCTATAGCAGTAGAGCCCCTAGAAGTCGCCTATTGATGATCTCAGATTCTAGTGCAGAGATCACTGTCCCTCAATCGTCTATTGAACTCGCGACTCTCGGCACCAAATTTATATCTAAATGGTGCATTCATTTTGGTCAATGTTAAGTGTCTTCTATATATAGTTATCGACTTCATTTAGGCCTTCATAAGTCACTTACATTCATACTCAATTTCTCTTAAATATTACTATAAAAATTCTACCAATATATAACTCTAATGTCAATTTCATTTCAATTTAAATTTATTTTTCTTTTAATTATATTTCATATCAAAATTATTCTTTCAAAAATTATCAAAATCCAATCCACACCACCACTTAAAATCAAGAACTAAATAATAATATAAAAGACCAACCACCCAAAAATTAATACCCCCTTCACAAAACCAATACAAAAAACCACTCCCTAACTCCAATCCACCCAACTAACTTATTTCCTATTTCTCAAATTTCACCACATCCCAAAATATTCTTACTAATCAACCTAAAAACCATCAAACCCAACACTCCTCAATCAACACTATAAATACCCTCACCACCACCACAAATCTACTACAATCTCACCAACACCCTCAAACCCCCACAACCTCAACATAACATTAAAAATTAAACCCCTCCCCACAAATTAAATTAAGATCTCTCTTCTGCTCACTTCTCGCATAAAGTGACTAACTGTGTGTGCCTATATACCCCCACCTCACTCACAGCGATTAGATATCCGCTCACTCCCTCTATATGATGATATTCTCGTAACCCACACAAACCTTTCTGACCGTGCACTGTGTCTGACTCACACTACTGATATGATAAGAGTCTGTGCTCATGCCCTTGTCGCGTGAGATATTGTGTGCTCCCTGAATAAGTGTACTCATACGTCCTCTGTACCTTCACTGTGTAGATCGTCTGTCAGATAAAATGTGTGAAGTGTGTGTTCCCATTCTCTATCATAGATCTTATCATACTATAACCTCACATAACCAATATAGAGAACTCTCTGCTGAGAGATACATAACTAACCCTCCTATCTGTGTCCCTTCCCTCCTCTTTTGTCGTTGAAAGATATACGATTAATAAACATCTCTAACCATCTAACCCACCATACTAATGATATCTATCACTCACACTCTATCTGTGTTATCATATTGCTCTCAAGAGAGATCTCCTATACTCTGTCAACACAGATATATAGAGTGACCTGTGCCTAGAGAGATATCTCCCAACTCGCAGCCACACACTCACATTTTAAATAACTATAGAGTGATAGATAGAGTAGAGAGATATAATAGTGTGACACATCTCCACAAAACAATAATACTGTGTGTCATACATCTCTTCACCCTACTCCCTAAACCTATCCTCAAACCTAATCAAAAAAACCTACATGTGTCACCTCTACTCACACTCCTCTCACCATCTGTACTCGTCGCAACCAATACACTCCCTAACCACTCTTACTCCCCTCCTCACACTAAAGTTTATCTAAAAATCAAACCCAAACAAACTATCAAACCCCCCACCAATATTAATATACTCTCACTACTCCATCTGCTCTCAATAGATATTGCAGATTTAATAGCTCATATAGAGATTTCGCGCTGGTGGCTCTTCAACCTCACCAACTCCCACTGATCTACAACATAAATTTGTGTGTGTAGATAAAATATCACTTCGCAACTCCCTAGAGAGAGAGAACCTCTCTCAAAAACTGTACACAACCCTCTCTTCCCACAACACCATGACGCGCCACCCCCTCACCCATATATATAAGAGAGAGTTACACGTGTGACTCTTACAATATTATATATATATAAGTGCCACATATAGAATAGAGAGATATAATTACAAAACACTCTCCTAGTCACCTCAGTATAACTCCTCTCAGACACGTCCATATACCACAATTCCCCATACCACACTCACGACTACATCTTCTAGTGTGTGTGTGAAGAGTCATAATAGATCCTGTGGTGTAGTGTACTTTGTATAGTCACTCTCTCTCTCTCAGATCCTGTGTGTACTAGATATAGAACTACTCTCCAGAGAGGATATAGACCTCTAACCATGCATGCTATATCTCACACGTCACACCATACTATAGATTAATAGCTAAAAAACCCACACCAAACACATACTCTCTGTTAATAGTCTAGTTGCCTTCCAGATCTCGTATATAACATAACAACAAATAAATACAAACAATGCGAGTGTGTGTGTAGTAGTGATCATGTGTCTTCGCCATCCTATAATACAAGCTTGCTACCCAACAATCATATATATAGATACTATCTCCACACACAACCTCCTTGATAGATATATGTCTCTCATCACTCTCTTATACTCTCTCACACAAGACCACACTACGATAACAACCATAGAGATATACACACATACTCATAGGATTCTCTCCACAAAAAAGGAAAAACTGATAGAGATGATATACTCTCTCAAATTCCTACTACAGCGACACTCACACACTCCACAAGTCTAATAGAATAAGAGATATATAACTTATAATGTGCCTCGCTCTACACGCTATCACCAAATTATAGAGATAGATGAGAGAGTCTTTGTGTGTCTACCTCTTCTCAACCTCCCTAGAGAGATCAGATCTGTGTCGCTCTTCGCACTAACACTCCCTCTCTCTACGTTATCCTCTAAAGAGTATACATCTGAAAACCCCACTTCCTCCCTCATTTCTCCCTCTTATCCCAATACCATAATTATCTCCTAGCACGCTCATGTAGACACTCACTATATAGACTCACTGCATCTTACGCTGTGTACACATGTCCCATCCACCCTCCACTCACCACGATCTATCAGTCATCCCCCTCTAATATAATATTATATAGATACATACATAAAGATAAGAGTATCGTCTCTCTCCACTCTCTCAAGTACCCATGACCCTATGGTAACATCAAAAACTCTGTCCACGCCTATATATTCCCTTATGTCTCCATCTGTATTGTATCCCTAAGATATATATAGATTTCTCACTCTCTCACACACCACATTGTGTGTCGCCACACCTACCAGATAGACCAAAAAAACCCCTGTACTCTGCCCAATATATATATATCTCTACCCAATCACAAGAGTGAGACCACCCCCCACTCCTGCCTCACATATTAGGAGAGAGTATGTATAGATGATATATACCCCCTTAACTACTCCTTATCCCGCAGTTCACAAATCAATAATCAAACAAAACCCTACTACCATGAGCTCAACGCGCACCACCACTCTACACTCTCTACGTCAACCCACACTCTGAATCCAGTGAGATAGTCCCCACATCGTGCTTCCTCCACATAGATAGATATACGTGTGTGTGTGTATGTGTGTCTAACCACTCCCGCCGCTAGCTACATTAGACGCGTTAAGTACTCTGTGATACATCATGAGAGACATACACTGCCGCCAATCATAATGTGCGCGTGTGACAGGCGCTCTCAGAACCTGTCACTCTCCCACACTGTGTCAACTCTACCCCTTATCCACTATCTTTCTCTGTTCGCCCTCTAAATACAGATAGTAGTAGAGAGAGAATGTCCATGTGTGTGCCGTGCAGATATCGCCATAGTGTGATGACATTCCACTCATAGAGCACACACTCATGTGAGAGGTATCACCAGCGAGTGTGTGAACTCTTAACCTTACTCCTCTCGCTCTCATGCGCGTCTCTTCACAGAGGCACATCTCTATTGCTTCTGCTTTTGATACGTCTCTGACTAGTCGCTCGCTCGCTCCTGTCTGAAATCTCTCTCTTAAAGTGTTCTCACTCGCTGTATACGATGTGATATCTAACAACGTTCTCGCTCGCACGAATCATCTGTGAATATGAACTGTAAGATACGTGTTCTCTCTCTCCTTGAGATGTGTGTGTGTGTGTTATCTGTGTGTTCTCTCACCACGCTGCGCGTCTCTCTTGCTCTTCGGTCTCCACCTTACTGTGTGTTCAGACTATAATGCCCGCACACACAACTAGACACTACGCAGTGAGATCTTATCTCTCACTCTCGCGCTCTCATCCCAAAAGATGAGAGTGATAGAGGGGTAATGGCGCATTATGAGATGAGTTACTAGGTCATAGATCTGCAGTGTGATAATAGATAAGGCCGAGGCTCATTTTTGTCACTCTAGTTGTCTATCGCGATGATAACATTGTGGGATGAGTAGTGGGTCTCCCACGCTCTCTCACACGCCTATAGAGTTCCTCATAGAATTGTAAATATGTGCGTAAGAGTTTGTTAAAGCACTTCTGTGAGGACCATATATACTTACTCAAGCGCTCTGTTGTCAGTGAGACGTGTGTGTAGCAGTATACCCGTGCAACCACCTAGTGTAAACTCCCTGTGGTATAATCTTCTCGCACTATCTCCTCTCGCCTCCTCTGTTATGTGCTAAGAGAGTGCTGTGTGTGTGTGTGTGTCTGTAATTGTGTGTTCATCACTCGCGATTATAAAGATAGTGTGTGATCCGCCTCTCTCTCTGCTCGGTTCTCCTCTCCCGTAAGGTTGTGTGTAATGCACCGCGATCTGACATATAGAGCCTACGCGCCACATCTCGCGACAATATAAAGGTAGTGTGTAGATAATGAGATGGTAGAGAATAGGCGCGCTGTGCTGATGATATGTTGGGATTTGGATCTGTGTGTGTGTGTGAGAGAGAATTGTGTGTTCGCTACCCCGCTCGAGCAGAGGCTCGAGAGAGAGATGTGTGTGCAGCAGTCGCAGCTGTCAAATTGTTACAGATCAATGTATGAACATACAATGTGGTTGTGACGATATAGAGCTCCATCGCTTGTCGGTTGTTTTCTGTTTGGGGGTTACGTTTTCTACCCTTTCGAGCTGCGATCCGCAATCAGTCTTGTAGAGCTATTTTCTGAAAGACTAACAAAGTTCAGCTGGCTCGTTGTGGTTTTCCTCATAATGAACAAAGAATGCGTTGAAGAGATGCCACGCTGGGAGGATGAAACATACTTTGTTCCCACAGTTCAACCGTTTTTAAGTTTCTCACGTTCATCTTGGATGCATTTATTGAAAATTTACACTAGATGCGGAATTATTAGCCAACTATTTAGGCTGGTCTTTCCTTATTTAAACCCTTTACGCAGTATTTTAAATGTAAATCTCCGGTCAAGAAAACTAGAGCATAGAACTAGTACCCCAGTCTTAAAAGGTATAAGGCACGTTATTTAAGTTTATCTATTTTCCAAAAAATATTTCAGTGAGATGATAAATTTGGGTCACTTATAGAAAGAATATGCCTATGTTTAGAAGTGTTAATTACCGCTTCGGTAGGCCAGATTTGTGATACCATGACGCTACTCTAGCTCAATAATCATGACTGCCCGAAGGACGGTAATCAGGGGGTTCGTCCCCAGTCGGGCATGTTAGGATGTTTTTTCACTACTCCTTACACGGAAATGCGGAACACACTTCTCTCTAAATTCAACGTTCTAATGCCCCTAAAACACATTTGTGTTAATTAAAATGTTAGGAGTATATAAAACGGTCGCAGGATTACACATCAAAGAAATGTGATAGCATCGATACTGATAAGTACAATCATGATGTTGAGTAAAACACAGTGTTTAAATGTGCATTGTTTTTGTACAAGGACAAATTGTAAATTACTCAAGTGCTGCAATGTTCGTGGGTTCAAACCCAAACCGATGTCGACGGATTTTTCTTGGGCGATAATAAACCATACATCGGACTACTTCCTTCCGAAGGGGAAGTTAAAGCCGTCGGTCCCTTGTCGATGATGATGGCAAGTCTGTAAAATTGTTCTGTGAAGGTATGTGAAATTTGACCTTTCCGCCAAAATTGGTAGGCCCTTTCGTTCTACGCTAATGAAATCCTTGTGTTTTGATATAAGCGTTGGTCCGGTTCAGAATGCATGTTAAATATATAAGATAAAAAAAAAATTAGATATTCAAACATAAATTGGTATAATTCAATAGCTCCTAAACTTAATATTAAATAAGATAAAAGATTAAAATGATTTAATCGTATTAAAAATCTAATAGCATACTTACGACAAGACTAGGCTTTACATCAGGTATACGAGGACATGTGATCTCTCATACAGTTTACCAAGTCAAAGCAATCTTGGGTTTTAAATCACTTAAAGTTTCACAAGAGAAATAGTTAATGCCCATTATATTATGTTGTGAGATTTTTTTCAGTTGAAAGTAAACATATAGTAGATCATATTCAATGTTTGTTTAGAAAGACATCAATGTTTAATTCGATGATAATTTGTACGAGAAAATTTGTCAATACAGTTTTGCGGAAATCTATAGTTTTTGTCAGCTACAACACGGCCTGTCGTTCACCTTGAAATAACCGGACTGCGGCCCCTCCTATGGGATAAGGATCGCTGCCAGTCATTGGGGGTGGGGGGTTAAAAACTCGGTCCTTTGGGCCGACCGCGAGAAATCTGAGAAAGCGACGGGAAATGCATGGTCCAAATATTTATTGTACGAGTATTTATTCATGGTTGTAACTTTTTAAGTTTTGCAGATTACCTGGGCTTTTGGCCTAAGTTTATAAATAAATTGTATCTATTTTCGAGTATTTCGGTAACAAGATTATTTAAATTAAAAAATACATCTTACTTATTTTTTAAATCATTCTTGACACAGGAATTGATAAAAAAGAATATATACTGTTTTTAGGGGAATATTTATTATGTAATACAACTAAGTTCATGGAGTTTTTTTTTCAGGTTTAACAGGTCTATATCAACTAGGTTCATCGGCGTGCATGGTTATTTAGTACGCATATTCCTACCAAGGTCCAGTATGTAAACAAATGACTGGGTATGACTCACATGTAGAATTTTGATAAATATATACGCCTGTGCATGAAGGGATGTGTGGGATGATTATTACCATATCAGGGATTACTTTACCTCAGTACACCCGTCCGGGATTCGAACCCCGTGCTCCCCATCAACGTCAAACCAGAGTAGCACACAAGCCTGACGTGTAGCTCCGCGCCTCCATGATGTTTATTATATTTTTATGGCTGTGTTTTTTCAGTTTAAACGCATGATTAATTACTCTATTGAGTGGGAGAGGAAGGAAGCAATTTAGAGTGAATTACCAGCATGTGCGTTGAGGAGAGTGCGGAAACCATTTTAGGTTAAACCACCGTGTAAATCCAACCGAGATTAGAACCCGCCAACAACAGCCAATTAAACGAAAGTGAAGCTTAGACCGTTCGTCAATGGAGCTGGGCGGATGTCTTAAGTAAATAAGCTAGTTACTGCCTTGAACTGTTTCAGTTTTCTAATCGGCGTCTTACTAACCCGTTGCGGTTTGTACACGATGAAATTAATTATGCTAATGTGTTCGGGTGTTAAAGCAGTAGAATTTAGAAGGTATTTTCAAGCATTTGCGTTGTTATTAAAAAAAATAGAAAACCATTAAGGGAAAACTACCTCAAAACACCTCCCACCAGGTTTAAAGACCCAGATATACCCAATCATCTGCCAGTCTAGTGCATTTTGAGAGTGACGCCTTTTAAGGCTCTAGACCAGTGGATTTCAAATGGGTACGCGTAGTACCTTTTCAGGGGTGGTAAGCGAGCAGGTCTCAAGGGAAAGTTGGCAAAAAATGTCCCCGATTGTTGGGAGTTTACGTTATCTTATTTTCCAACGTCTAGCTATTTTTATGTTTTTGTTAATCTTTTGTTTTTGTTAATGTTTCGTGAAAATAATGCTACATAAAGAGCTAAAACTTATCTCTTTTTCATCAAGAATGGGCAAATGGTACTTATTTTCGCTATGTGGTTAAAGAAATGTGAGTTTGATGCTTGAATTGTAATACTTCCATGTGATAAAAGGGTATCTGGAGGCACGCTCAACGCACTACATGGTAATATTATCAGTCTAATTTCCCACCCAACAGTGAAATAAGAAATAATGAACAGGAACTGAATCTTGACTGACTGCGCAATAGGCCAAATATTATCAAAACACCAAACGATTACATCTAAGGCTGAACTATCGCTCCTTTCAAGGATGGTCATAAATAACAACAAAATGTAAACCGCTCGTTTTCTAGGTAGTGTGAATTTATGTAATATTTTCGTGGAAAAAGCAGATTCTCTTGTCTCAACTGATTAATGTCAGAGTATAAGATTTAATGGTTTATTAAACTATCATTGCATCATTCATCAGCGGTTTTGCCAACAATAGATTTTATACAAAATGTGTCATAGATATGCTCTTTAAAATCTCGTATTGCATCTTCAAAAGTGATTTTTGTAACGCCAAATTTACGATAACGGAAACCGATTTGTGTTTTTGCACACGGATGTTAGTCGACTTAGCCGGGTTGTTTTTGTTTATTTCTTGACTTATTGGACCGTATCATCAGTTTTCTTCAAAAGAGGTTGTGATTATCATCAGTATGATCTCGCTTGGGTATGATGGATCTTGCATGATTTTTGGTAGATTTTATTGGAAAACCATTGTAAAACGTTATTGAATTATATTATATTGTGAGTTAATTGGTATTATAGCCCTGTGATCGAGGCGCCAAATATCTTTATGTAAGTTCTATTTCTATGATGTTTCTACTCGAGCGTGCCTTACTGCGAACTTACGCGGTTTTATACGATTGATTATTTTCCCAATTTTTATTTGATAGGATAAATAAGACTTTTAATGTTTGGCACACGGAGTTATTAAGATGATTTCACCTTCAGCACCGATGAGATGTGATATTAGATTATCAGCTTTAGTTGATTACAGATTTTTTTTCTTGTGAACATTACACGGTTCAGTGTGCTGTGTAGATATGTTATCTACTATAGAGTCATGCACAACGGCTTATATATGATCGCCACCTCGTGCCTCTTGGAAACCTACTTGTCTTCCATTGACAAAAAACCAATAGAAGACGTCCTGGACGTCAGGGTTGTTAAGGCTAGCTTCCTATTTTGGTAGAGGGAGCTAACGTTGACTTGCTTTTTTGCGTAAAACACTACGGAGTTACGTTAATCTTTGAAGAAAAAATAAGGTATGGTGCCAGACTGACATTATTTCTGAAACGCGCGTGATACTCCATGGTGATGATAGTATTGAGAAGGATATTTTACAATCATATGATAAAGAAAAATTGTGCACTTCGACCCGTTGACTTGTTTTAATATTACGAGGAGAGGGGTCCGAAATCAGTATCATACAGTGTTATTGCCCTTTATATTAAAAGAGAAAAATTAAAACAATTGGCGTATGAATTAGCGGCATTTTGCTTTCAAGAACCCAATGCACTGGCTATATTTATGGGTCTTTAATGTTAAACCGTTATGTCTAGTTACAAAAATTAAGGATTTTTGTAAGCCAAGGCACACAAATCAATTCAGGAAAAATGTGTAACCGATAAATCCCAAATTATTCTTGACGGCTTTGTTATTTATATTCTAGTGACTTGTACACAACGCACGCAAACAAATGTGCAAATAAATTTTGCATGCTATTTCAATTGGACACAATTACAGCTGGAGATTGAAATAATTATACAGCGATTAGAGCGTTATATATTTTGAATAGCCAGGTCTCTTAAGAAATAAATATTTTTGGAACTTGTTTCTAGATAAAAAGTACCTTAATTTGAAAATAAAAAAAAAAAAAATGGCGTTGAAATTTAAATTTTACATTATATGAATCTCGGCAACAGTCTTATTTAAGAATTAAAACTAAACATAGCTAGGAATGTAACTAAACTCGTCGAAGATTGTCAGAGTTGGCGTTGTCTAACTTCTACACCAGAACTTTTATGTAAATCTTTGCAGGAACGCATGAAGGCATAAACTTCACATGTAATTCTTTAACATAAACAATATTTCATATCTGTTGAATTTGGTTTATGGTTTTTGAACTCGTAAAAATTATTTCAAATCCTTCAATTTGCATTATTTTAACCACTCCAGAACACATTTCCTTAGTGTTTACGACTAATACACGTCTCTCATACACGACTTGTTTGGAAAACTAAAAGTAGGTCTGCTGAGTGGGAAAACAATACTAGCCTTGACGACGCACACGACTTTAGAAAACTAACTTATTTGTAGTAGGAAGGATGAGTGGAAACCATGAGTAAGAAAAATCGACCTCTCAGTAACGACCGGGAATCGAAATTCCACTTCTCTTTTAAATTGATTCAGCACTTTGACAAAAAAACTTCTAACGAACATAGTTTAAAATGGCCACTGAACGAATCTATACGTTGATTAAAAATGACGGTATACAAGTTTTTTACAATTATGCAAAACATGCAGACTTTGATGAAAATATTTTATGCAGTTAATATTTTCAAAATTTCGATATAGAATAGGTCATAAAATCATTTATTGCAAGTAAAAAATTAAAAACAATTTTCTCTATTCCAAGTAATATGATGCTTTGTATTATAAAGGTATTGATGTGTTGCACTATAATACACAAATCAATAACGTTAAAAACGAAGAATAAGTATATTAATTAAGTTTAAAATATTGTTTCAAGTTGGATTAAAAAAGACATTTTAAAAAAATGAAATGTATTGAGTAAACTAAAGTTTACGTTATTTGTAATGTAGAAGTTATATACAGAGTAGAATTAAAGATCTTTACCATTTAGTATAACAAAACTGTGTCTTTATAAGAGTGGTGGCAACCCAAAGACCTAAATAGATGATTTTCGAATACTGTCATCCAGGTAAAATATATCGTGGAATGCGCGTATGGGTAACAACCTCCAGATCCCCGACACCTCGTTCCTTCACCGAGACACCCAGTCTATTTTCGCTTTACTGAATTCAGTCAACCATTTGCGCAATGACCCAATATTGTTCTAGCGCAACCTCGTGTCATACTAAACCATTTAGGTTATACTAATTGTTTACTAATCACGCTGAGTGGTTTTAGGGATTAAGAGGTTATATTTAAGGAGTGTACGGTTTGCTCGTGTAGGGAAGAGTGATTGTTTTTTAAAACCTCTAAGTACACCAGACCGAGTCGAACCTCGATATTCCCTTAATCGGAATATATTCTATTGCAAAGAGTAGCATGTTAGATCATCAGCCAACGACGGGTTACCTAGCTATGTATAAAAAAAGTAGTTATCATCGGAAAGTGTTTGTATTTGTGTGCCGGGAGAGGCGTTAATTTGGTAATAGTGCCGCAGGTTTCTTCGTTTGGCGCTGTTTTATTAAAAAATAGACACGGCAATACGACATAGGAGATGCAACTTAAATCTTACATACTACCACATAGAACTGTGCTTTCCTGTAACTCAAACATTATTATAAGAAACAACAATTAATTGTTGTAAAAAGTATGGAAGGTGGTTTTTGTAAACAAAAGTTATTTTAGTAAGAATATTTGACAATTCACATAAATAATAACCCATTTGTTTTTAGAGATTTAATGATTTTAATTTGTTATACGTTAAAATAAAGATTAAATCTTTAAAAGAATTAGCCTAGTATTTTGATAGGTGGCCTTCAACTATTCTAAAAGTAAAAACAATAGAATCAATTCAATGACTGTGTTGATTTGTAATATTTTTATAGTAGCTAAATGAAATGGTCGTTATCACAATGTTGAAAAATTTAATTATATTTCTCTCGTGAATTAGAAGTCCAAAAGCAATGCCCAGGTGCTATAAAGCCTTACCCTACCTTATGTTATTAGAGGCTGTTAATGCCTGAAGGACAAACATGATTATAAAGTATAAATGCATCTTATGAAAAATAAAATTTCCTAAAATGACACAAAAAAGAGATTTATGTACGACAAAAGGTTAACGTATTTAAAGCATTGGATTTAAATTAAATAGTGTGTAAAGTTGGAGGTCATTGATCAAAACAATTTAATTATTGTGAGATTAATAAAAGCATTTTTGCCTGTGGGGCCCGTAGGTTCTTTATAATTTTGTCATTTCTGAATGTTTAACGCTCACAAATGTAATTATAACAATAAAGAGGTTTTTTTTATGTTCTTTAGCAATTATCTAGGGTGAATGACTAATACACAGAGGAGGCTTATAGTCCCACGCTGTAGCACATTCATATTGTTTGTGCATTTTTTATTAAAACTATAATGCAAACTGAAAAGTTCTCTATTACATAAAGGTATTTATTCTTTCATAAGTATTTTTTTTTTAATAATGTTCATTATTTATTTGGTAAGGAGTAATAAATGAAATGGTTGTTTACACCATTTCTTCAGGTCTAAGAAATTCCAATGTAATTATAATTGTATTGTGTAGAAATATGGTTAGTAAAATTATAAAGCGCTTATAAAAAAAAAATTAATAGATTAAAAGGGATAATTAAAAGAAGGAAATTAGGATGGGGGAATAAAAAAAATTAGAAACTTTGTTTTTAATTCAATCCAGAATTTACCCTAACGAGAGAGTTTTATGCAGATAGCTAATTATATTATAGAGATACTAGAATTAATGTAAAATGTTGTATTTAAATATATTTATAAAGGTTCAAGACTGTAATGTATAATAAAAATTATTTCGCACGCTCGCAGAATCCTCCTGGTAGTGACAAGGAATACAGATAGCTTACTAATTTTCTGATAAATTACAGAATTCCCTGACTGTTTTTGATAGTGTAAAAAACCTGTGCCATTTTTCAGTTTTTTGAGTCATATATTCCCAAATAATATGTAACTCCTGTGGGATACTGAGTAATAATAGTAATAAATAAAAATGTTAGTATCAACAACTTGATCATTATCTCGTCCCATTGTCTCCCCCCAAATGTCTTGGTGGCAAAAGTGCCACTCTCTGCACAAATCCTATTCTCTGTGCGTTGATGTCCCATGAACCGTACAAGTGTGGCAAGCCTCTACCCTTCTTCCCTGTGAGCACCCCACAATCAAATTTTGCATTCAGCCATTTCCTTATTGAAGCTGGAGTAAAGAATGAGAAGTCAATTTTATTTAAAGCCTCTCAGTGGAAACATTAACTCCTTTCTTTGGAGAATTTTAAGTGCAATTTTCTTTATACATCTTGTTAAAAGAACTTCTATTTTTTCTTTGTAATACTACTGTGAAACTAAAATATTTTAATTTTAAAACAACACACAAAATCATTTACAGAAAATCAAATAGTATGGATTTCGAATATTGTCTTAGGTTAATGTCAAAATAAAAACACTCTAAGGTATCGTGACCCCCTACAAGCCGAGGCTATACCGACCAACTCAGCCGCTGTCACTAGGCCGATAATATTGCCATCATTTGTGGAAATGTTGATCAGACACAGCAAACTTCCAGCATATCTCTGTTCTCATTGACAGGCGCTATACTTTATTTAATTAGCACATTTATTTTCACAGGGTGGTGAGTTTGACCCCTGTTCAGATTCGCTACTTTTCAGCGAAATTTTGGAAGCAACCGAGTGATAAACAAAGGACTTTGAACCTGTAGCACTAGATCTATACCACTCCTTCATAATTAAAGAAACATCGCGTAAACATAATTTATTTAATATGAATGGAATATGCCACCCGTCATATCAACCAAAAATTTACCTATTGCAAAAGATTATGTTTATAGAGTCTCTATGTTTTAAACTAAACAAAACCTAAACTTCTCATGGCGACACTAAAAGAGTTTTTCAAAAGTGATCCCTTTCCCTAAATTAAGTTGTCTCTAACTATTCTCCTTGAAATTTGTAATGATAACTGTTTTGGACCCCCTTCATATATTCAAAAAGATACCCATGGATGAAATGGTATTGCGTATTTATGTTTAAGGGAGTTGGCATGCTAAAGTTCCATTTTAATACTTCATCCATAGGAGAATACAAGCATTTTAGATGAAATAATTTCAATACCCACTGTATTATAAAAGATCACTCCCGAAAAAGAAAGTTTTCTAGTTTTAAAAACAAATAGCCCCGTTGTCTATTGAAAATCATGTGGAAATGCTGGCACAGGAGTTCACAAGATCCGCTACATCATCATTTTTTTAAAATAGTCCCCATCACTATAATTTTATGACCCCTCCAGCGTGTATATCTATTATAATTTTTCAGTCTCTTTATATATGTACTCTAAAAATTGTGAAATGTAAATAGTAAATTTGTATAAAAATTTCGGAGTAATAATTAGTAAATCTATGTATGAAAAAATTGGGTAATTAATAAATAGTTATATGTATTAAGGAATTTGGTAAATATTAAATAGTTTTAATTGTGGTTTCTCCGTGACCAAAGTACTCTACAACAAATTTTTAAACCTCCGGAAAAAATATGTCAAAATAAATTATATGACCCCGTTTGTAACTTTGTATACCAAAGAATACTCAGACATAATTTAGTAATAAGATGGTGTGTGTAGTGATTAGTAGCCCTATATCCTTCGTTGGGGGTGTCATATTAGCTGAGATATCGCACAACGTAATATATTGGGCTGGGGAGTAGAAAGGCGTGGGGGGGCTCGGCGTCACAGAACAGTGAACTTACAGACTAGCATTGTCTGAATCCCAAGGTGACACTTGTGTAACAACGTACGCAACATGTCTTGAGAACAGCGAGGGTTATGGAATTACCCACAGTTCAAATGAAGTGAGGGTTTTACCCAGGGGAAAAGTGTAAAGTTTGAGGGGTTTTAATTGATCTTGATTTAAGGTTTTAGACACTTGATATTTTTCTCATTAAAGTTATTTGTGTAATGATGGACACAGGAATGTTAATCCGCTATCGCTTGGAGCGCGAGTGTAGGAAAAACCAGTTAGGAGACCCCAACTAGAGTTCACAAGCAGAGATTTTGAACCTCGATCTCCTCGTCGTCTATCACTCAAACAGGGAAAATAGCGCGATAGCACCTAGCTCAACGAGAAAGTTGTAGACTATTGTCCAATTTAACTCTTGAAAGAAAATTGTTTAGACTAACATGCAAGTGGAACATTTAAGGGTATTGATCAGCAGAACTAAAGTGAGTAAAACTGCCAAAATGTCGCAAATCCTTTCTGGGAACTTGGTATTGTCTCATTAAAACTGTTTGAGATGCCCGCTTCCTGGAATTTTAATTTTCAAATTAATATTTCTGAAATAAACTATATTGGGCAACTCATAGGACAACTTTCATTTTGTATTTATTTAAATGGCAAACAGATTCTTTGCTGCCATTCCGGGGCTTTCATTTTTGATGGTGTATGCACAATATTTACTTTGCTGTGATCGGTAGTTACTTAGTAGTCCCTCTATAAAGAGCGAGTCCTTAGAAAGTTATTATGGATCACTTATACATCATTGTGAAGACTTGAAGAATTAAGGCTCAGGACTCTGAAGACTGTGCACTATTAGTGTTGAGTTGGTCTCTTAATGGACATCAAGAAAATTAGACTACAAATTTGTAAAAAGAGAAGCTTGAGTGTTGTTTATTAAAGTAGAACTGTCAGGAAGCGTTGCGCTCCTGTGATATTATACTGCTTGAAATGTAAATATAACATTATCTAGCATTTAGTGAGACCATTAAGACGTTTTTTCTCACTCTTGAGCGTTTCCTAAATTGAGTTTACGTGAGGTTAAATTAAAAGTGTCACAGTAAAAAAAATTAAACTCATTAATAGTTAACTTATTATAGGTACATATATCTGGCTGACGGAGACAATATTTGTGGATGGATGTGTTTAGTGAATTTTAAATTCTCACTATACACTGGAACAAATCGAAGTTATCATAACCAACTTAATCTGGACTCCAGACATGCAAAATACAAATATTGTTGCCCTATTTTCTTTATCATGGGACATATCAGGAGGACCTAAACATGTGAGGATTAGTTGCCTTCACGCCTAGAAAACGGCTAACTTTACATTTAAAGGTTAGGTTTTTTTTATCTTGAACTGTGTGTTTAGCACTGATACACTAGAGATGCTGCTATAAGTGTACAAGTGTTGTACGGTGTGCAGCTTATTCAGACAGCCTTTAATGTTATCACTTATAAAAAATTTCTATGTACAGCTACTAAGTTTGGCTGAAAACAAATGGTATTTGTATCCAAAAGTTGAAATTCTTACCGACTTTGATGTGCAATTGTCTGCTTGAACTGGACACAATCACAGGATAACATTAAGAAAATTTTACCATAAACACTGATTAATCACTCTTTTATGCTTGCGTGATTAAGGATAATATGACTTTTTACCATTAATGTAATGGCCTCCTTACACTCCTTTGAAAGAATAAAATCTTAATTTTGATATTGATATATACGTAGTGAAATCCCTCTAACACTTCACTGTCAAAATAATTTATTATAATCGCTTTAAGTTTTTCACTTTTTTAACACTTTCACATAAATTCGAATCCACCTAAACACACCATCCAAATTATCAACTGAATGAAACTTAAACATGCTAAATTCTCACTCTCCGATAAACAATGTCAAAGATTGATAAGGCCGGCAGACAGGCAACACCTTCTATGAACTAAACAAAACAAATTGTATTCATCTGCACTGGGCCACGGCCTAGTCTAGTGTTCTATAGAACTGCTACGCCGACCAATAATGAATAAATTCAGTTGATGTTAAAAAAATTTAAAATTTTCGTATTTTTCAAATAATCTCATTAATGACCACAAACAGAAACAACACTCATGAGTTAATTGAGCAGGAAAAGATGAGAGAGTTTGTACACTAGCAGTTACAAGTTAATCTAAAGAACCCGCTTACTGTTCTAATGAGAATCTGCAAAATGGGATAGCCTGGAAAACGCGGAAAAACTCCCGCTTCTTAGGATTGTTATTCAGTACATAAATACCTACATAATTTTAGCGTTATATTATAATAGAAACTTAAAGTGTGTCATCCGGCTTTCAATGAGACCCACACCCTATTAATATGAAAGTAAGTTCACAATATAGTCCACGCTATTTACTAAACGGTATCGACACCCCCTAATTGGTTGTCAAAGTGTTAAAATTCTTAGATTGCAGTGAAATTACGGGTATTTTAAGTACCCAGAGAGTAAAAACTGAGGATGCACTAACCAAAACAACTTATCCTAAATTCTCGTTAGTGTATTTGATTACTTAACCAATATTTTATCCCACCAAAAGAAACACACATAAAAACTAAAATACTCGTTCACTACTTACTTCAACGACCTGAGCGCAGAATGAGACAATACATTTGCTAAACCTCACCCCCCAAAGAACCTAATTAAAAAATACATATCTTTGAATAAATGTAGATAATAATATAAATATATAGAAAACAATATTTAGAATAATAAATATAATAATAAAATTCAAATAACACTAAACCGTAATTTTAATAAATAACGATGAGTTTTGACTCGATAAATAGATGCCTAACTTGTAGACTATTATTTTACCTTTGCTATTGGTAGTATCTACAACTGGTAAGAGACAGATATTTTGGGTTTATGAGCAGGGTTTTTACACCCCAGGTCTTTACTTTTTCAGGGTATAGCAAGCTAAGCATTGTTCCAACTAAAAAATAAAGATTCAAGATCACAATTTTTTAATTAAAAAAATTTTTATTTAAAAGTTTAAGTAAAAAAACATAAAAAAAAATATATATATAAAAAAATTAATTGTAAAAAAAATAGTTTAGATACATAACAAGTTTAAAATTACACATTTAATTTAAAAATACTTTTGGATTATGTTTAGGCTTTCTTTCACATGTTTTAACCCATGTTTTTTGAAACACATTAACCATTTTTTCAAATCTAGGCATTTCAGAAACTGGCAGAGTGGGGGAGGGGGGGGAAAAGGGGGGGAATACTTAAACCCAAAGTTAAAGGGGAATTTTTGTTTTTTTTTTTTGGTTTTAGAAAAGGATTCGTAGATTTTTAACTGTGTTTTTTTTATTTTTTGTCTTACTTTGTTGACTTATTACATCGTGATTTATAAAATCATACATAAAGGGAAAATCAAAATTCCGGGAGTGTTTTTTAAACCCTTTTTTAAAGATTTTTTAAAAAGGGAAAAGGTAAAAAAAAATATTTTTCCCTATAATTTACCTAAGCATTTTGCCATTTCGGGTTTTCCAAACCTCTGGAAAGTGGGGAAAGCCCGGGAAAAAAAATAATAGTCGGGGAAAAGTCGGGAAAAAGTTTTAAAAAAGGTCGGGGGAAATGAAAAATTCCCGGGCTTCATGTCACACTTAAAAAAAACAAAGAAAAAAATTTTTTTATTTGGGGGCTCATAACCCACTCCCCCAATGAAAAAAGGGTGAGGGGCATTTTACCATGTAAAAATTTTGCCCTAACACAATTTTTGGGTTTGCATTTTATTTCGAATGTGAACGCAGGGGTCTCCTAGCCAAAAATTTGACAATTTTTTTAACTTTAGTGATCACTTTTTTTGTTTTTGGGTTTAAAGGGTTTGTCATCGTTATAGTTTGATACATTTGCACCAGGCCTGATTAGACTACCCCAGCAATGTCTAACAAAAAAACCTTTTTTTAACCAGCTTTTGGCTAACCCCAGCCCTTTTTCCTGAATTCTCATACTGGATAAGTGGCTTTAAAAAGAAAATAAGCTGCAGGCTTTTTTAAAAGTGTGAAAAAAAAATTATAAATTTAAAGAAATTAGGGGGGAAAGCAACCCATTAGTTTCCCCATGCAAAAGGACCAACTCAAATAAAAAACTCTTGAAATTTTGACAAATAAACGCCCCTCTTTGTTTTTTTTTTCAAAAAAGTCAAGTGATTCAGATTCATCGAGCTCCCCATTTTTCAAGAAAAATTTTGGCACCAAAGACATTCTACCAAAGTGTGTTTCTGCGGGTTGCTCGAAGAGTTTTTCTGTTTCATCAAAAATGGGAAGGGCGCAAAAGGGAAGCTTTTTGAAAAGGGAAATTAGGAATTGCCTCAAAAAAACCCTTAACATTTTGTTATAAAAGATGATATAACTAAGGCGGAATCATTTGGGCTATGCAAGTGGTTGAAAAAAAAAATGTTTTTTCAATTGTGCAAAAATTTAAGTACAATTTTTAAATTTGGGATGTTTCCCGAGTGTTCCTTTCCCAATGCCTTTACCCTTGGGGGGGAGAAAAGGGGCTGCATACTTCATTGGCATGGTTTGGGCTCCTTTTTTTCATAATAATTTAGGGGACCCCCTTTAAAATCATGTAACAATTTGTAATTTTTTTTGATGGGGGCATTAAAATAAATTTTATTAAAAAGAGGACAGATGGACTTTGTAATTAGATTCTGGGAAAGGAAAATCATAAAGTCATCAGTTTTTTACTTAAACAGTGTTTTTTTTTTCGTTTAGGAGCACTGCTGAAGAATTACTAAAGCATTTTCTGGGGGGAAATTTCCCTCTTCCAAATCTCTAAGTTGATACAAGGGGTCAAGGGAATCCCCCAAATGTAAATTTAAAGTTTATAACCCCTTTTTCCCGGGGAAAAACCTAAAACTGTAACAGAAAATGAAGTATGTAGTTTTTCCCAAAATCGGGGAAACCCAGGGGTTCTTTTGTTCAGGGTTCCTTGAGAACGGGAGTAGAGCGGGTTAAATTGGGGAAATGAAATTTGCTTATTACGTCAAATGTACTACCTTTTTCATTTGACCCCAAAGCTTGGGAGCATTTTTTCACCCGTTCCCAGGGTGTACAATTTTTTCCATTAAATTCGGGGGTTTTGCTTTGGGTTAGAGAATGCGAAAAGTGTTTTAAAAGGGAAAATTAAAAATTTTGGGGGACCATTTTTTAAGTTTCTCAAAGAAGCAAAACTTTCCTAAAAAAAAACCCTGTAGAAAAATGAAAGAGAAAGCCTGTGATCCATTCCTAAAGTGAAAAACCCTGGGGCGTTCTGAAAGACAATTGCAGATAATGTCACCCTTTTCCTGAAACGGTTCCAGACATAAAAACCCAAAAAGACTCCTTTATTTTTTTTAAAGCTTTTAGAAAAACCCTTCTAAATCCCTTTATGAATTTTTTTTGTGTAAAAACCTGACCCTTATAAAAGTCCCAGGGGCCCAAAATTACTGTCTATTGACAAAAAAAAAATTCAGAAAATTTGTTCCTTAGCAAAAAATATTTGATATGGGGAAATTTGCAACAAAAAAGTTTGTTGGGAAAAGAAAACGGCGAACGTAACAAAAAGAAAAAAATTTTGGGAAATTTTTAAAAGGGAGGGGCCCCCAGTATTTTAAACCCACCAGATTCAAACTAAAAGAAAAAAGTTTTTAAAAACGAAAGGGTAAAGGGGTTTTGGCCCTTTCATGGATCCGTGTTATTAACTTTTCACCTCAACGGCCCGGGAAGAGATTTTCTTTTTTTTTGGGGGAACTAAACCCAAACCCAACATCATAAATGATGTTCGGGCTGAAAATCCCAAAAAAGAATATTTGCATTTTTTGAAAACCTCAAAAAATCTGAGCTTCGAAATATTTCGCCCCTTTGATCATTTTAGGATGAAGTGGATTTGGGAAAACCTTTTAGGGTTTAGCTTTTTTAAAGGAGAAGAAAAACTACAAACATTTTTGGGGAAGTAATAAAGTTTTTCCTTTCTTGTCGCATGGGAATGCAACTTTTTTGAAGGGGGGTTTTTCAGTCAAAAAAAATCTTTACTGGTTAAAAACATGCATGAAAAACAGTCTTGCACGCTTTACATTTAGAGAGATACAAGGGAAACAGGGGGGTTTAAAAAAATACACATTACAAAAAAATGTTGGATTACGTGAAGGGGCTCGGAAAAGCTTTTCATGAATACTTAGAGATGAAAAAAGCAAGAAAAAAATGGGAAAAAAACAAGAAAAAGGCAGAAAAAAGGAAATTTGATATACAAGTTAAAGATTTTGAAGGAGAAAGAAAAAATTAAAGATGGCAAATGAAGGAAACAAGAAGCCCAAAAGACTGGAGTTGCAAGAACGAAGAAGAAAACTTTACTTTTTTTAAATATAACATAAATTTTTTTATTGTATGACTATTTGGGATAATTTTAATAAAAATAAAATTGACTTAAATGAATAATATTAAAACAACAGAGTTCCTGTTTTTAACAATTTAGTTCAGGAAATGTACTTTTTGGTAAAAAAAAAACTGTAATGATACCAAATCTTTAGTAAAGTTCTTATGGCCTGTTATTTAATAAAGAAAAACGCACATGATACCAAAGGGAATCAATTTTTTTACAATTTTTTATAGGGTTATTTTTCCCTAAATTTTTCCCCCAACTGAATTTGGCAAAAATGTTGCTTTCTTTTTTCTTCCTTAGAGGTAGGAAGGCGGTGTAAGGGGGGAGGGGGGCCAAAAAAAAATTTTTTTAAATTAATATTTTTACGTGTATTTTGTAAACCCTAAAAATTAAAAAATGGGAAATTTTATGAGAAATTTTTGGGCGGGAACTTGGGGAAAAAAGTCAGGGAAAAAATCAGGGGGAATATTTTTTTCAAATTTCTGTAGGAACCCTGCATTTTCTTTGGGGGGGGCATTCAATCAATACTGTAATTTAAAAATTAAATTTGGGAAAGGAAAAGTGGTTTTTGGGGTTGCCCAAAACCCCTTAAACCCCCTTTTGGCCCGGGAAAATTTTTGAATATTAAAAAGGGGTTTAAAAATTTTTTGGAGTAGTTTTATATTTGTAAAAATAAAAAATTTAATAAAAGTAAATGGTATCAAAGGGATTATTTGTTTGTTTTTTCTCAATTGTTAATTTTTTTGTATAACGTTAAACCTTTTGAATATTAGGTTAAATCAGAAGCCGGGGCTTTAAAAAAATGCCTTTACTTTTAACACATCATTCTAAATATTTTAAATTATTTCTTCATAATTTTTTTAAATTTTTATTAAAATTATTTTTGGTTTTTTGGGGGGGGGGGGATGTAAATACCCCTTGCCCCCCCCCCTTTGGGGGCACCCCTGCTTACACAAAAAAAATGTGTAAACTATCTTGGCAAAAAACCAATGACGTAGTGATAGAGTATTAATAGTTTTGGGTAAAACTCCCTTTTAGTCTAAGTTTCGCTTTAATTAGCTTCTGGGGGAAAAATTTCAAATTTGGGACTGTTTTTTTTCCCCAAACAGCATTTGTGAGATACATTAGGCTTTAAAAAATAGCTTTAAATTTTAAAAATTGGGGATGGAAAAACCTTTTGTTTTCCCCCCCCCAAAGATCTGATGGGTTGCTTGAGCCATTTTACTACTTTTTTTTACTTTTTTATGAATTTTTTGGGGGCCCCCGGCGGCTGGGGGGAAGGTTTTCCCCGGGCTTTTTGTTGGGGCCCGGGGGCCCCCAACCCCGATCCGGGCAAAAAATTTTTGCTGATTAAAAAAAACCCCCCCTTACCTTGAAAAGACATCTTTTTTAATGGGGGGAAAAACCCCCGGCCCCCCCTGGGGTTTTTGGATTCCACTTTAAAACTGGGCCCCCCTTTTTTAAACCCAACCCCCCACCATTACACTTTTAGCGTAAGTTTTGTAAAAAACCCCAAAAAGGGGGTAAGACGCGGTGCAAATTAATAATAATAAATATGCCCCAAAAAGGGCCCGGTTTTTTATTTTCCCCGGGGGGTTTTAGATTTTTTGAAATTTTTTCCCAAATTTAATCGGGGGGAAAAAAACCCATTTTTTTTTAGGCACACTTTTTCAAATTTTTTCCCCTTTAATTTTTAAACCTTTTGGGTTTTTTTGGACAAGGGTTTTGGGTTTAGGCCTTTGGGGCCCCCAAATCTCCCGAAAATTTTTAAAATTTAAAAAAACCCCTTTAATTTTTTTTAAATACACCACTGAGTGGTGAAAACCCCCTCTTCCCCACGGGGAAAACTATAAAAACCCCTTTTTTTTTTTTAAATTTTTTAAAATTTTAAAAATAGTGAATTTTGCCCAAATTTTAAAATTTTTAATTTTAAAATTTTTAAATTTTTTAACTTTTTTAAAATTTTGATGAAAAGGGTAAAAAAACGTTTTAAAAATCAAAAAGGAAAAAAAAAAATTTTAAATTTTGAATATTTTTTTAAAAGCTGCTTTTTTTAAAAATCAAGTTATAACTTTTTTTTTCACAATACTTGAGTTTTTTGGGGTTTTTGCAAAAAAAAAATTTAAAAAAAACTTTTTTCAAAATTTTTAATTACATAAATTGGGTTTTTAAGGGGGTTTGGGTTTAAAAACCAAATTTAAAAGATATTAAAATGTTTTTTTATCGTAACTACCCTTTTTAAAATGCTATAATGCCATTTACCTCGTTTATCCATTTTAACCTTTTTTGTCCTTTTTAAAACCCTTTTTAATGTTTTTTTTTCCTTTACCAAAAACTAATACACTTTTTCCCCTTTGCCCCCTTACCTACTCCCAAAGTTAATCTTTTTACCCCCTTTGACCCTTTTATCCCCCCTTTTACCCTTTTTGGGGGGTTTTTAAATTTTTATGTTTTTTTTTTTTTGACCCTTTTTTAAAACCTTTATGCCCTTTTTGAAATTTATTTTTTTCCCTTTTAACTTTTTTTGCTTAATTTTTGCCCTGTTTTGACATTGTGGTCCTTTTTTGGGGCCCTTTTTTAGTTTGAATTAATTACCCCGCTTATTGCCCGGGGAAATATTTAGGGTAAAAAGTGCATAAAGAATAAAAAATAAATCTGGGTAAATTTTGGGCCCAAATTTTAAAATTTTTGAATTTTACTTCCAGGGGCAAAAAGTTTTTCAAAATGGGGTATTATTATCTAAATTTTAGAGCCCTTTTTGTGCAGTAAAAAATTCCCCCAAAGCCCCCCATGACATACAAAACTCTTTGTTTTATTAAAATAAAAGACAGGGTAACAAGGGGAAAGGGGGATATAAAACAATATAAAAGGGAACAATTAAAAAAAATATTTTACAATTTTAAAAAAGAAGAAGTTCACATTTAAAAAATTTTCCCCCGCCACTGGGCAAAGAGATAATTGTTGCCCTTTAAAAAAAACAATCACCCCCAGGGGGCCCAAACCCGGGCCCGTGGAGGGGGGAAGCAATTTTGGGTGGAGTAGGGGTTTGAGCTGTAAAAATGTACCAACCCCTTTTACTTCAGCTTCAAAAAAACACTTAAAAAATTATAACCCAAAATATGGTTAACATTCCATTTTTAATTTTATACTTTTTTTTTATTTGGACCAATTTTTGTAATTTGGATTTGGGAAAAATTTTTTTTAAAAGTAAATTCACGATGGAAACAAGCTTCCCATTTAAAAAAAATTTGTATTTGAGTATTTTAAAACCCCCAATAAATTTGGTTTTTATAATTTTAAAATACTTTTAAACCTTTTCTAAACGAGTCAGAGTTGAAAAAGTTTTAAAAAAAGGGGTTTTGGGGTTTGAAAAAGCAAAAGGGGGATCAACTCCCCAGTCCTGGTTTTTGCCCAATCCCCCACAGGTTTGGACAAAGAGGGAATAGCTGTCTCTTGAATAAAATCAATTTTGGGACTGCCCCAAACCTCTGACCTAGGTTTTTTCCCTTTTGGTTTTTTGGTTTGGTCTTTTAGGAATGTCCGTTTGCACGTTTTGATAAATTTTGATAGAATAAAATTTGGGGTTGGGCCCCGGGAAAGATTGATTTTTGGGGAAAAGGGAGTTTTTACCTCTTTGTCCATTTGGGACGATGTAAAGTGGGGAAAATGTGGTTTTTCTTTTAATTGTAAAGGCCTATTTTGTACGTCCCCTTTTATATGTTTTTTTTTCCACCTTTCCGTACTTCTTTCAAATTTCATTTTAAAAAATACCCTAAAAAGTGAAAAAAAGTTTACCTTACAAAGATATTTATATGAATGAAGAGTAAATAAAAGGAAATGAATACAAAATGATTTTAAGGGGAAAAGGGAAATGAAATGAGATTTCTTTAAAGAGCGTATATTATATATATTCACACCCCTTTTGTTCCTTTTTGTCTGTCCACATGTTTAAAAAACCACCCATCGATTGCCCTTTCTTTACAGTCTTTTTTATTTTCCCACTCTAGTGACATGAGTCTGACCCTGAGGAGCACAAAGAAGTGGTCATGACACTGTGCAATCATGCACCGCCTTGACCCCAAAAATCCCCCCACTGGTGTACCTCTTGCGTTTTGTGAAAGGTGATCACTGCTTTACCTTTCGAACCTCGACCTCTACTTCCCAATAAACTATACAAAGGCAGTCTGAAGGGCACCGACACGGTTTCCGGGGGCACTAATGGGGTTGAAGGGGTGATTGTATGTATGACTTTTTACTTTTAGATGATTCCTTTTAACCTCAAATCTTCGAGGATATTCAAAATTGGATGATTTAAAAAAAAAAAAATTAAGATACAAGATTTAAAAAAAAATTAAATTTGAATGTAATCTGAATTCTTAGATGATTCAGGGTGGCCCTATTCAGTAAACTGACTTTTATGCTTGAATTTTGATTGGGGAATTTAAAAAATTTTAAAGGGTTTTTATTCATGAGAGACCAAAAAAGCAAAAGAATTATCAAAATTTTCTATGCAGTTTCTATGGGAAAGTATTTCCCAATATCTTTTAGAGCAGGTTTCAAACTTTTTTGGCTCAATAAAATTTTAGTGGCCCGGGGCCTTTTTAAAGTGCCAACAAAAAAATGCAGTTGGGTCAAAACATTTAAAAAAAACTGGAATTTTTTTTTTTTTTGGCCGGAAAAGCTTTTAATACAATCTGGAAAAGTTTTTTATTTTTTTTTCTGGCCAAGAAATCCGGAATATGCTGAAATTTCCTAGAGTTTGAGGGGACCTCTGAATTAGAACCCTAATTAATTTAATCAATATAATTATTAACAAACTTAACAACGGGACCCCAGACAAATTCTACTTCCTAAATTGGTTTCCCCATTTTAAAATTTTAAAAAATTCAAATTATATTTCCTATAGAAACCAAAAAATTTAAATGTAACAAAATCAGAACTGAAGAAAAAAAATAATATAAAGGAATGATATTTGAAAGAAGGTAAAGGAAAGTGGAGGAAACTATAAAAAAATTTAAAAAAATATTGCTTTTACAAAGAAAATAAAAACAAGTTCACACTTTTTTCATTGCCCATTGAAAAAGGGTGCCAAAAGCACAAATATATGTAAAATTTTATATTCAAATCCTTGGGTCTAAAAATCCCAGGGATTTAATTTTGCACCTTCTATACTATTTAAAATATTATTCAAACCACATTGTAACTCGGGAACGGGATCTGCTTCTATAAAATATTTAACTGTAAGGGGTTGGGGATGAAACCAAAAATGAAATAAAAAACCAAGCTCCATAAACTCACATACCATTTAGCTCTGCCTTAAACTTGAGTGAAGAAAAACCCAACATGGACACTTCCTGTGTATTTAAGTTGATAAACATTGACACGCTAAAACAAGGTTTCAGGGTTTGAGTTCACTTCTTGCTGTCTTTTTCATATATTTATTTAATTAAAGATGTACTCCACTGATTGCATATTTTTTTTATCAAAGGGAAATTTCAGTTAATTTTAAAAAATATACATCTATTTGCCCTAAAAATTGGATTTTATATTTGGAAAAAATAAATCTCAAAACAATAATTTTTTATTTTAGGTTTTTTAACAAGTCTTTCAAACCCTTTCTGATTAAAAAAAACAGCACACGGGGTTTTATGACAGAGGCAAAAGGGCTACGATTTTTACGGGAAAGGTATTTTCATAACATTCCAGGGTTCTTTACAATCACATTGCCATGGTACCGACAAGCTTTATTTCCCCTCTAAAAGGAGATTGCTACAGATTTTAATTGCCAAGAAAACTACTTCGTCCAGCCGGGTTTGAACCCTTGCATCGTCTTGAGGTAACTTCTTTAACCCCTCGGGGGCGTTTGTTGGGAACGCGGGTTTGTCGTGTTGTGCTCTCACTGCTGGGAACGGGGAGATCGAGGTTCGAATCTCGGTCGGTTAACTGGGGGCGGTTTTTTTCCCAAATGGTTTTCCACCTCCCCCACGAAAAGCGGGTTCACTTCCTTTATTCAATTTCCTGATTCCTAATCCATTAACGTTTTAACCCGAAGGGGAGTAAGAGCGGGGTATTAATAATAATTAATAGCCTTCTTTTTCCCAACATTCGAGGTCAAAAAATCCAATTTTTTATTTTTTTTTTATCCTTGAAGTTCACTAACCTTACAATTTTAAAGGATTTTAATATTCAAGGCAATCTCTATTTTTTTTTTAATTTTTTTTTTTTAATGAACAAATGAAGATTCTGCGATTGAAGACCGGGTTTTTAACTTCACATCTAACTCGCTGCTGGCTTACCCAAAAGTTCAGGGATTTTTCATTCCTCAGAAATATTTCTGTACCCTGAATTGTATCAAGAACTTTCATTTTGCAGTGCTGCCGCCATTATCCACAATACTTTCCAGAAGATAGGGTGAGTATTGTTTCTCGGTCATAATTTTTCGGGCCTTTGGGGAGGGGTATTTCAACCTTTTTTAGTGGCATACCCGAATAATTTAGCCACTTTGTACTCCAAAGCTTTTGGGTGCATAATGCAAGCATGGTTACAATTCTATAATCTACATCTAAAATAAAACGATATTCCATATTTCATGCTTATCTCCGGTTCTAGGGCTAACGATAATATTGCCGATTCCCAAAAATGTAAGGCCCAAACCCCAAAAAAAGGTTTCTTCTATCGAAACCTCGGGAAGGGGGGGTGAAACCCTAAACAACTCTTAAGGAGGAAACCAATAAATAAAAAGGGAGAAATAAAAAATTTGGTAAAAATAATGAACTTAGTAGGAACTTTAAAAGGAAAAAAAAAATATAATTAAAAGGCCCAAAATAGGAAATTACTTTGGGGGTTTAAATTTTTATCTATACATCTTAAGGGAAAACCTCTTTCATTTTTTTGGGGTTTAATTTGTAATTATATTTGGAAAAGGTACAGGAAAGGTCGGGTGGATTGAAGCTATAAAAGGAACAACACAATAGGGTTTTTTTACAAATAGAAAAATGTTCACATTTAAAAAATTTGATGCAACTGGACACAGGGGTTTTTTCGCTTTTTGAGGAATTGGGACCTGGGTCGGGTGACGGGGTGGGCAATTGAGTTTTTTCAAGGGCACATAAACCTCTTGTCCTTTGGGCCAGGGGTTTTAAAGTGGAATTTTGTTTTCTTTTCATTTTTGAGAGCCCATATTGTGTTTTGTCCCTTTTTTTGGGTTTCTACCCACTTTTCCTGAAACTTCTTCCAAGATATATTACAATTTCCTCAAAAAGTGAAAGGAGGTTTTCTAAAGAAATCTACTTTCACTTTATTCCTATATCCAATTATTTTCATTTGTAGGTGTAACTTTTGATAGATAGTAAATATTTAAAATATCTATAAAATAAAAATTATTATAGTAAAGTGTTATTAATGTTTATCCCCAAACAAATATGTTTGTAATTTTTTAAAGGCTCTTTCAGTGTGATTGGACTTTACATTCCCGTTTTGAAGGTTGTGATCAAAGCGTTAAGACCTGTATGCAAGAATAAGCTGAGCGAAACAGAAAGGTGAAGCAAAGTGATTTCAAATCAATTTACCTTAAACTTGACTCCACTTCTGTTCCGCTCCGACTAAGCCTCGTTCTTTCAAACCACCCAAATCTGATTGTTTGAATGTCACAACTTAATGCTTTGCAACATATTTCAATATGAGCTATTTAATACTCGATGAAACCAAAACTATTCTCTCAAGTGTGTGTTAGGATATTTTTTATTACAGACTTATATTTTTCATATTTTGGGTTATGTTCCGTCCACAAGCACATTTTTATATGTCCACACAGTGTTTGCTATCATTTAGTTAATCCATTCTAAAGCACTGAGCTGTGCCTAATTGTTTTGCTGTAGAAGGGAAGTAGGAGGGGACAATAAACACCAAATGAAGAAGAGGATTGTGTTTTCTTTAGTGTACCCCTCACTACATCATTGGTACAACTCTTGCTTGGTTTCACTGTTTGTGGCAGGTTTGCGACTTTTTGAAACACACTATACTGAAGTGTTTCTGGAGGAAGAGAAATGCAAGCATCACAGTGGCTCAGGGACAATATTACCAAGAACAACCAGCCTAGAGTTGGTTTGTGAACATACTTATACAAAATAGGTACAAACTTCCCCGTCTTTGTTTTTACTTTAAGGTACATAAGTTTGAACATTCAGATCATTACTAGGGCCAAAAAATCACATCTCATAGTTACTTTTCTTGGTGAGTAAATTTAGTAGGGCTATGCTATTACTCTAAAACTCTAGTTTGAGTTTTTTTTTAGTTCTTTAATCTAAACCTAAGCTTTCCCAAGTTTATTTTAAAATATTTGAATTTAAATTTATTATTTTAATTCAATTTTAAGATAGCATTTCTTTTTCATAACAAACAATCCTCCCGCAATCCTTCATTTATGTTAAGGATATACAAATTGCAACTTATCCCACTAAATGAAATGTATTTCAAAATCCAGATTTGTATTATCATAGCTTTTTTTTTTTTTACAAAAAATGTTCTATCTTTTTATGGTTAAGTATACGTTACGAGTTAAAGTCCGAAATGGGATAAGTCGACATTATCCAAATTATCAGGATAATGTTGAATGAGAGGTGATTGAATATTATATTTCAAAATTTATCCAGAAGCACTTTTGTAAAATAACGCTAAGTCAAGTGTGCATCAAGATTTACTTACACATTCACCTTTTATTTCCAAAAGGTTTTAGATCTAAGTAAGCACCTTAATTCTAATTTTTACTTTTATATTTAGAAGTCAAGTCACTGCTACAGTGATTATTTATTTAACTCGCAAATAAAATTATATTATTTTATTAGCACCGCGTCTTACTACCGTTCGGGTTATATGCTGTTACGTAATGGTTAAGGTAGGGTGATTATGAGATGAAATTAAGGACTTACAGTTTAACGTGGAATCCGAACCACGGTGGAGGCCTGGCATTCCCAATATAAAATTATATAGAATTTAGGAAAATGATTGGGGCACAAATAAAAGTAAAACATTAACACATATTACACACTTCATATTTTGATGCTATTATAATATCTTCCTCAGGAAGTAGTAGTAGTAAACTCTTCCGGAGGAAGATGTTATAATAGCATCGAAATATTTAAGTGTGTAAATATGTGTCAGTGTTTTTTAATTTTATTGTGCTCTCTACCATTTTCCCCAATATTCTATCATTTTATTTATTACCAAATGTTTTTGCTCCATGCACTTTATTTCAAACCTATTTAACTCACAAATGAAATTAACCATGTATTAATTCAGCTTTAGGGTTTGTTCTAAGGTATGGGACGTAACGGTTTTTCAAATTTGGTTGGTTTTTTTAAATTATTATTTTTTACAGAGTGCAAATAATGTTCAGGTCCTTTATGGAATGTTGAACCTTGGCTTCATCCTGCTGGACATAACCTCCGCCCCTGGGAAACATCTCGGATCTAGGCAGCTGTGGAGCCTTGGCTCCACATTGTGTTGAGCCTGGTAAGGCAAGAGATTCGAGCGTCATCTCCAAGGTTCTAGAGAAACTCTCCTTCCATATCTCGACCAGGGGAGCTATGAAACATGCATTTGGTGAGTACTCATGATTATGTTTGTTGCATTTTCCCTTTAACCAATTAGTTAGGGAGTCCTGATTCAATTATGGGTGCTACCTATGATAATATAATACTTGAAACATGTGTTTTTTTCCCACTAAGGTGTTACAATTCTCGGCATAATGTTGATTATTAATCTAGAGCTTATGACCCTAAGTTTATTTAGCTTACAAACTATGTTTAAAATAGGAAATTCACACTAAATACCCATTTAAAGTAAATTGATAAAACAAAAAAAATAAACAATAACTGCAAATTTAATTAAGATAGCTCACTTATCGAAAGAGGAAAAATGGGGGAGTAATCCAATTTTACAAAGTTGACATCTTCCATCGCCTATAGTAGAAGTAGTCTCAAACACACTTTTCAACACAAATAGAGTAATTTTGGATTATTGCCTCTATAAAACAAAAAGGAGGGAAACAGTTTACACAAACACTAAACTACTCTATTTTGTGTTTCTAACCATTTGTTTTTAACTCAAAATGATTAGGTTAGTGTTTGTCTAAAGTGTCTTTCCTCTTTTCTCTTTTTGTTTAATAAAAACTAGGGGTGTGCGAATAGGAGTATTTATCAAATTGAATATCAACATTTCAAACAAATAGAATAGTAGATTTTCCTACATTTTTGATAAAAAAAAATTTGAATTAGGAAATTCCTATTGAAAATGTGTTTTATATTTAAGTATGCAAAATGCAAAAAATTTCTTCAAAATATTGTTTGTCATGTGTTTTAGACAATGGATTTCACCTAAAATCATGTTTTTTTAATGTTATGATTGTTTTTTAAAGAAATTTAAATTTAAAAATTGCATGGAGGATGTTTTATTTGGGCAGTACAGAAACTATATTTATTTAAATTAAAAACATTATTATTATTAAAAAGAGTAAAATAAGGTGTGATTTACTTTTGCTAAATCCTCACTTTGCCAGAAGATACTATTACACATCAGTCTGCCACTCTCTATTCTGTCTGGGTTGCCTCCCTGTCCATAACAACAGATTAACAGGTGCACTCAACTGGTCGACCTTGCAATATTGCCTTCCCCCCTTCATTTTCACGTGCCATGAAAATATGGTATATTAGCTATTTCTATCCTTATCTAAATGTTTCATTTCAAACACTTACACTAGTAGACCGAGCACGAGTCATGTGGCTCCCCAACTGTTTATCTCTCCACTAGTCGGTATAAAAACCTCTCCCCCTTCTTTCAACCTTAAGCATACCACAACCTCTTGCTTTCTCCTAACATCGGCGTTCCCCCTTCCCCTCATGTTGAACAAAGGACAAGATATTTTTTAACTCTGAATCACCAAATTATTGGCTACCTGATTGTCCCCTCGTCATAAACCCAAAAAGGTCTGGGTGAGACTTTTAAGAGATTTATAACACAGCTATTCACTCTTGCTATTCGGAGCTTCGAATCGAATATTCGACCGTTAATTTTTTGAAAGTATTCGAAATTTTGAATATTCACACACCACTTATAAAAGCAACAATGCCGACATTACTTAATTTGTGTTTAAATGTATGTGTGACTATTAGTACTATAGAAGACAAAAGAAAGGACGAAGATGTCACCTTTGTGCATTGGATTCTTCCCACATTTTCCTCTTTCCTTTGTGTGAATTCGTAATTTAAACATATTTAGTTTTATCAATTTCCATTATTTTAAAATCATTTATCTATTGGAGTTTCATTGTTAAATACAATTAAAGTAAATAAAATTTATGAGGATTAATCTAACAGATTTTTTCACATAGACTGCTTATATGAGCTGAGCATGCGTTTTTTCCGATGGCCATGTATGAGTGCCGCTCAGAAATCACCAAGATGCTGCAAAACCTTTTGTACAGGCCGTGCAGCGAATCTGAATGTGTCATGAAGGCGCTGATCCCCCTCACTAAGACATTTCCCACTCTCAAAGGACATGCTCATCATCAACCTCCGCAAGGGTCTCTACTCTCGGTAATGAGACAGAATGAGGGACTAACTAAAAATCATAAATTTGGGGTGAATAAACTATTTTATTTGTCTGAATAATCATTTTTACTTACAAATCCTGAGTTTGAATCTAAATTCGAATCTTATGTTCTTAAGTTGCTAAAGATAATATAATATCTTCATAAAAATGTATTAAAATGCAATTATTTTAACTTAAACTCTTCAAATCGCCAAGGAAATTTGAGATTTGAAGAAAAATTTTGATTGGAGGAATAATTTTTTAAAATTTAATTTAATTTTTGTTTTAGCTATGCATATTATGAGATAATCTATTAAAGGAAAACTTATTTTCACTTATTTTTTTAAAAGTATTTTGTTATATTTGAAAAGGTACAGGAAAGGTGGATAAAAAAACATTTTTGTGTTTTATGATATACAGGGTCTTCTAGGGGCCTGTGAGCTTGGCTTGTTCATTCGAGTTGAACTCTAGTCGAGTAATTAAAACAACTTCTGAGGTTGAGTATATTCATAATTTTAAAATTTCACCAGTCAAAGCATATATAAGTACTACATCTTTAAAATGTGATATTTTAAAAATATGTCTAAACAACACATGTTCTTAAAATAAGAATAACACTCCTTTCTTTAAATAGTAAATACTGTACAATTGAAAAGAAAAAGTTTTTTAAAAAGGAAATTTTTGTTTTTAAATTAGAAATAACACTTTCAAAAACATACTTTCAAAATAAGAACACATTCAAATTAAACTATAGCCTTAATACACAGACAAGGAAAGACAGATCCACAACCACTAGGTTAAATGTGTTGCACTCCTTTTCAAGGCTTTATTCCTTCAACGTTGGGATCGCTAGGTGCGATCCCCAGTGACTGCAGCATTTTTTAAATGACTCACTTTAAACTCAAATTTACTAGAAGGCAGATACAAAATTTGAGCTCCTCGAGTTAACCTGTCAGCTGGCTGTCACCGAGCAATTTTCAGGTACCGGCCTCCCCTACAGCTATGTTATTTAGTAAATTAAAATTTTCTGGAATATTGTTGATAAGTTTGTCTTAGGTTGGGCTAAACAGCTTGTAAGGAGTCTAGAGATTAGGTAGGGATAATTGACTTTATTCAAGAGGCAGCTATTATCTCTGTCCATTGGTAGCAATTTAAAGTGTGAACTGTAAAAGCCATATTGTGTTTTCTTTCTCTCTTTCCAGTACTTTCTTCCATACATAACAAAATATACCTAAAAAAAGTGAAAAGAGTTTTTTTCCTTGAAGAAATCTGTATGATTACAACTCTTTTCACAAAAAATAACCCGTTCTTAAAAATATATTATGTTTGGGTCATTTATAGAATTTAACTTGAAATATTGTAGGACAAATATTGCTCATACTACATTATTCATGCTAACAATAAAACTCAAGTTTCATTCAAATTTATCGAACTATACTTGTTTTACTTGCACAACTTTTATTATATTTTTCTGATCTTCCTTTAGGTCAGAATCTGATGTCTTGGGTATGTGAATTTTGAAAAGTTTAACCAATTTTTTGTCAAATTTGAAGCTCTTAAAGTATTATAAATATAAATGGGTTGCTTTCACAATTTATCAAATTTGATTCCAAATCTCGGGAAATAAAATAGTATCTTTTTTTCCTTCTACTTTGATTTTATTCACACTAATTATTTACTGCTATAGAAAATATAAAACTTTACTAAATGATAATTTAAAATCCATTTACATTGCAATTGGTAAATGATTGGTCTGAAGTTGAGCTTATAAGTTTGTCCTATAATTATGTTAAATCACACCAATACTAAGCTTCATAATAGCTTTTTATTACTTACTCTATGACATTAGTAACTCAAAGTTCATTGCCATACCTACAAAAGTATATCATCTATCCCCATCTGGAGTTTGTTTTATCTAGTCCACCTCATTACATCCTATCTTTTTTAGGTCTATTCTAATGCTATCCACCCTCTGTGTCTAAGTCTTCCCAATGGTCTCTTCCTATTGAGTCTATCAGTCAATAACCCCAACACAGTTCTAGATTCTTTCATTCACGCTACATGTCTTGCCCACCGTAATCTGCGAGACTTGATCATCCTAACAATGTCTTATGATGAGTACAGGGTGTGTAACCCATCATTATGTAACCTCATCCACTCCCAGTATCCTCATCCCTTTTTGGATCAAATATCTTTTAAGCATCTTGTTTTCGAAACCCCAAATTTATTTTTGTCATGTAAGATAAGAGACCACGTTTCACAACCATAGATAACAATATGTTTAAAATTTGCTATTTTTCTTTTCTTTCAAATTTTGAAAAAAATATTGTATAATTGTTGAAAATGCTAAAGCATTCTAGGACTCGAACCCATTATGAATTTTTAAAGTATTACTACCTACGGCACTTATCAAAATTGGCTTGCGACATATAAAAGTCGCTAAGCCTGAATATTTACCCATATTCTTGAGTTTTTCTTGTTTCTTTCTCAAGGGATCCTGTCCTTAAGAAGATGAGTGTTTGTGGTTTCTTGATTATCCTGAAACAACAAGGGCTTAAAGGCATGTCTGTTCTAACTCAGAGCTCAAGTGTTCATGAGAATCTCTCTCTCCACTCACAAAACCATGTAAGTTTATATATATATCATAAAATGTTAATGTTTCTTACATAAATACAAATCTAGGTTGGATTTGAATTTTTTTTTTTTTTTTATCAAAGATGAGACACCTGACCATCGCCAATCCTAGGATATTCAGGAGATTTGATGTTCATATAATTCTCAAAAAAGCATAATGAATACAATTATGAAGACCTTAACTTGATACAACAATTTAATCAATCTGGTAAAAGGAATTATATTGACTTGTGTAGTAGTAATAAAATAAACAAAAAGAACAAAATTGTATTAATAAGAATTAATTTACCAAATAAGTGTTCTATATGCTGTTTATGACATAATAAACATGACAACAGTTAGTAGGGGTGAGCAAATATCACTTTTCTCGAATTGAATAGTAAAATTTTGAACACATGTCGAATAATACAAATCAAATAGTGATTATTTTCCTAAATGCTGAAATTGATTAATAAATATCATTATTTTAAAAGGGATGTTTAAAATGTTGTAAATGCAGAAAATACTATAAAAATACCTGGTATTTTAAAACAAAATTATGGAATACTGCAAAAAGAAAGCTCACGTTTACTCTAAACTTGACAATACTTTTATAGCCATTTTTAAAAATTGCCAAATATTTGTGCTTCTAAAAACGGGATTTTTTTCAATTTATATATAAAATGTTTAAACTGATTCGAGACTGGTATAAATTTTAGTTAAACCAAAATAAATCTTGTTTGATTGAGCATTAAATTTCACAGAAATTTTATTTCACTATAAAAAAATCATTGATAGATTACCGCTATCTCTTAAATTAAAAAAATAACTAAAACTTTCAAAATTTGTTATAATTTAAAAAGCTACTTATAAAAGAGGTTTATTTTAACTAAAAATGCATCCATCATCTTAAAAAACCCAAAATCATATATAACAAAAATACAACTGACTCATTAAATTAAAAAGGTATGGAGAGTAATCAAGAAGTTAGGTAGCTAAGTGAACTAAGTTTGGTTTAATTTGACATCCCTTCAGTATTCAAATTAGTTTTGAAAATTTCCTGTATGTCTTTATCTCTCTCTCACCCCTAAACTCCTTTTCTGCCACTCTCCTCCTGTCTCTACTCCTTTCTTCCCTTAACAATCTTCATCCTCTTTCTCTCCCTCCCCCTAACACACTCCCTCCTACCCTTACCCCTTACACTCTTCCTTACACTCTCCATCCTCCCCTTTCCTTGCCTAATACTCCCCCTTAATCCCTGACACACTCCACCCTACCCCCTCTCACCTTAACACTCCTTCTCTCTCTCTCTCTCTCTCTCTCTCACACACACACACACATCTTACCACTCCTCGTCCCTCTCTCACCCTAACACACTCCCTCCTTCCCCTCTCTTGTACATATCTTGCACACCTCTCTCACACCTACGTTTTCTTTCTTGAGCTCACAGTTTAGCACAAAGACATTGACCTTGCTTATTTTCAACCCTCCCTCTTTTCCCTCTTCCATAGATAAAGAATTTAAGGTTGAATATATCTTCATCCTTCTCTTACTCTTTCAAATTCTCGTTTATCTTTGCCCGCCTTGTAATTCTTTAACCACCAGATAGCCTCCCACTCCCTTACCATCCCTTTAGTTACTAGAACTGGGGTGAGGGGTACTTTGCCCCCCGACCATTTTCTTTCTAATACAGGGTTGCCACGCACCTGGAAAACCGGGAAAAGACAGGGAATTTGTTTGTGCCTGGAAAAAACCGGGAAAACATAGGGAATTTTACCAAAAAGCTAGAATTTACTGGAATTTGTTAGTGAATTTGGGCAATAAAGTGCTTGCAAACGGAACAATATAGACTAAAATTTGTAACTGGAGAATTGAGCATTCTGATTGGAATACGTCTCATTTATGATGGCTATGCTTACCAGCACCTCATCAGCTTGAGATAAGTCCTGAGTGCAACTGAGACGACTCGTTTTCGTTCGGCAAATGCAGCGCATTTTCGGCTTCCTCCACTCACCCCCGCTAATAAGACAAACATCTCGTTCCACCCCCACATTTAAACTCAAAATTGTATTTTTGGTATTTCCCATTTTTTTTCATTCCATTTAGGGTAGACAGAAAATATAACCAATTTTTCCTTCTAGAAAATGTGTCATTCATTTCTCATCATTTTCCAAATAATTCTTAAACATGTGTTTCTCTTGCACAATAAAACATGCTTCCAATGACAAATTACCACTCTTCATTTCTAAAATTTTCTTTAAAACTAAATTAAATGCCTCTATAATTATATTTATAATATCTATTAGGTGTCTGGAAAAATGAAAATTTTCTCTGGAAAACCTGGAAAACACAAGGAATTTGGTAATAAGAAAATAGTGGCAACCCTGTAATAGGAAGAATCTTTGTTTTTTAAGTTTCAGCCTTACCATTTTTTGTACATCTAAATCTATGGTTTGGAACAGAGATGGGTAGATTCCTTATATTAGTGAGGTTATAGTTTTATTTATTGTCTCCATCTCTACCGTTGTTGATCTGATATCTGTTGATTACTTTATCCCCCTCTATTAACTCTACTATGTCGTTCTCCTTCCAGTTTCACTCATTCCCCGTACATCGAGTTTATTTTCCTCTATCATATTTACACTCTCTTATTTTCTTCCCATCAGCATACCAACAACCCTTTACACAGATAACTCAAAACTGCCTAACTTAAAAACCACTGTTTGGGGGCTAGAAATAATTGCCAAGGAATCTAACTTAAAAGTTTAAATCTCAGTAAATACCAGTAAATGTTAAATAAATGCCTCATAGTGTGCCTTAATAGACAGTGAGAAACCACATTGGGGAGTAACAACCACAGTGCAGAAGTGCAGAATATGTTCAGAGATCCAATATTTCCCCAGAACATAACATTTTCAATAAAATAATTCCCTGAAAATCATAGAGCTAAAAATAAAACATTAAAGTTTTTATAGAGGCTGAAGGGAATAAGGATTATTACCTACTACATAGTTTGGAAAATTCAAATTCAAACATATTTTTAATCATAGTTATTTTGATAATACCTATCTTATAAAAAATTGTAGTTTTCTCCCCTCTCCATGTGTGCATTACATATTGCTATGAATTGTTTATTGATACCAGTAGGGTGACCTGGTGGTCTAGGGGTAAGGTGTCAGACTTCTGTGCTGGCGGCCGGGGTTCAATCCTCGGTCCCGGCACAGATTTATCTGATTTCCAAACCCATCCTTCACCTCTGACAAGACATCTTGTGAATGTGGGGAATGCCAGGCCGCCACCGTGGTTCGGATTCCACGTTAAACTGTAGGTCTTTCATTTCATCTCACAATCACCCTACCATTACACATTAGCGTAAGTGCGTATAACCCGAACAGGTAGTAAGACGCAGTGCTAATAATAATAATAATAATAATAATAATAATAATAATAATAATAATAATAATAATAATAATAATAATGATACCAGTAGGCTTAGCGGTACCAACATTTAATTTTACATCTTGAGAGTAAGAGGCAATGGAGTGTAATTTCCGGAGGCCTTAGTTTAATTGTTGATTTTCATAGACTTTTTTTTTTCCGTAGACTCGCCACTACTGCAAGGTCTCTCACTATCAACCACACTAGGGGAAATACTATCACTCTTTACGATTATGAGTTTTTCCTGATCACACAATTTAGGTTTTACAAAACTTGCAATATTCTCTTGATCCTTGCTTCTAGGTTTATCTTGGGGCTGTTTATTAGATACGTGATATCCGAGTTTATCATGTCTGCCACGCCATTCACAATGAGTACAGTTGACATAAAAAGCATTTGTTTCACTAAACCATATAATTTTTTTATAAACATCTATTTTACAGTATACAAACCCTAATAGGTCCATTAAATACAACAATTTCATGGCTACACAATTATTACAATATGCATGTCACGAGTTTAAATAAACTGTATGGCACATCACCATGTAATTAGGCTGCAATATAAGCGTGATTGAATTCAAACTAAAACAAAACATCGCTCACCTTCCCTACACTCCCCTGCCTGCCATCATAGCTACCAAACACCCGCAGGTAGGGTAGGTGACTGATGACTCATCACTCAATCACATCATTATCCAGGTTGAATTATTAGATTTTTCCTTTGCCCTTTATCTCAACCTCTGACTTCTTATCTAGAACTCTAATACATTATCCTAGCCCCTAGACACCGCAACCCTTTGTGCTTACATTGGCATTGCCTCACTATGGCACATACTGATGGTGTGGTTGTTGAGTGTCATCGGCCTTAGTTTTTTATACAAAGAAACTACCATATCAAAACCAGAATGTACTAAAAACTTCAACAAAATTGTTGGACTTTTCCCTGCCCCAAATTTCCCCAGGACTGCTTTAATTTCCTTCGAACCTCGTTCATGCGTTCAGACATATTCTGCACCCCTGCCTCATTGCACTCCATGTCAGTCATTCAAGCACACAACTCTTGTTGATTTAATTATATTTTACTTAACACTTATGTCCCACTATGTATGATATTATGATCAATGAGTAGTTTGTTTGTTTATCAAAACTATGTTGAAAACTTTTAAAGGCTTCAGATAATATTTAAATATAATTTCTTTCTTTATAGAGTAACTCTTCCTTCACAGTTGATGACGAGTCTACATTTATCGAAGTCCTCGCCATTCTAAAGATTTGTTTCACAAAATATGAAGAAGTGAAAGTCTGTCTTTATGAAGGTGAGGTTAAACATCCTTTATAAACCTAATTTTTACATTAGAGTAGCTATGTTTTTGTTTGTAAGCAAGTAATAAGTGTACCAATAGAGTTCTGTTAATATATACTTGTAAGAAATTACAACAAAATCTCACTCTGAAGTGTTATGCTTCTTTCACTATCTTTTTTACTATATGACCTGTCCTAGTTTCTTTGTGTAGAGATCAGCATTGTCATAATTTTTCTTGGGTTCTTATAATTTGATCCATCCAGCCCTTGCTTTTTGAAGCAAAAAGAGGTTATCCTTATTATATATTCGTATCCAATGTCCTTTTCCTGTGTTTGTCCTTTATGTTTTTTTGTTATTATTATTATTAGCACCGCGTCTTACTACCCGTTCGGGTTATACGCACTTACGCTAATGTGTTATGGTAGGGTGATTGTGAGATGAAATAAAGGACCTACAGTTTAACGTGGAATCCGAACCACGGTGGTGGCCTGGCATTCCCCACATTCACAAGATGTCTTGTCAGAGGTGAAGGAATGTTTTTTTGTTCCTTTTCATGTTCCTATCTAAGTGTTCTAGTTCCTCTTATGTTGGAATGGATTGCCAGTGATGGTAAGGCCTTTTTGTTGAGTGCTGCTCCTCGTGTGCAAATACATTCAATTAGTAGTACTTATTTTTACTAATGTACAAAATGCCAGGGAAATAACTTTTTTGTGTTGAAGAACACACTTTTAAAAACAAACCCACAACTATTCAACTCTCTCAGAACTGCAAAGATTCTTGTTTAATTTTAACCTAAAACTTCCAAGTTATTTAAAAGAATGACAATAAGCAAAAGTATTTTCTATACTTAATACTATGAAAAAGATTCCAATAAGGCAAGAGTCTTAATCCATTTGTGGAGCAGATGTGTTGCCTCCATATCTTAGCCAGGTAATATACAAATTATATAAAGTTCTCTCTAATAAACAGAAACATAAAGTCATTTGATATGACTGAAAAGAAAAAAATTCTATGAAAACTATAGTGAAATGTTGAGAGGGACATTTTGTCGGTAATATTTAAAGAATGAACCAACAGTTAATTTTTCTCTTTTCCCTATGGGGTCGGGGTGGGGGTCACCACGATAACAAAACAGAGTCGCGGCCTAACCGACAGGAAGAAGAAACAAAGAAGCTCTGAGCAGGTACCTTCTTCACAGTTTGAATTTTTTGGGTTCCCATTGGTGCAAATTCAAACACAGTGAAGAAGGGTAGGGGTGTAATGACCAGTAAGACGAGGTCCAACTGTAGTATTTAGTAGGGTTGGCCCAAGTAAACCAAATACTCATTTAAAATATGGTTGGTTTCTGGTACAAATTGTAGACACTCGGATTGCAATAATTATTGTAGTAGGATTTTGTTCTCAAATGTAGCATCAATCTTTTGTTCATGAATATTAAGAGTCAAGTTTATATTCAAATTATATTTATTTGATCATGTGTAATTTGTTAAATATGTAATTCTTAATTTTTGAAATCAACAGTGCAAGGTATATTTAACAATATATTAAATAAAAAAATGAAAAGCCAGTTCAATAAAAATGTTACCAGTTAATATTTACACAATACAACCAATATTTTATTGGCTAGATATAATATATAAAAAATGAACATAGCAATATACCTTTTTAATTAAAATTGTTTCTCTTTTTATTCTTAGGTTTGTGTGATTCTTCAATCTACAAGGACCCGAAACTGTTTACATCCATCAGAGTGATGTTATGGTCCCAAATGTTGGAGCATTACCAAGAGAATGAGTTAATTCTACCGCCCTTGAATTTTAAGGAAGCAGTTGTTGTTAAAGGAATAAGAGCTGTTGTTAAGGTAGTCTCACACTTCAGTGAATCATATTTCATTTTATACTAGAGGTGTGCTAGTAGGTACTCATGAATTTGAGTTTGAGTCAAGTTTTAGTAGCTTCTTGAATGCGGCTTGAAGATTTTTATAAAACTCAAACAATTTTAGTACGAGGAATTTCCCATTTTTTCTCAAAAATTCGAGTTTAATTAATCTAATTAAATTTTAAATTATTTTTATCATAGCAAATAAAGTCCCTCAATATTTACTTTTGTCTAACTAAACAAAAATGGTAAATTATATTAAATATGTTTTAAAATCCGAATTAATATGATTATAATTTTTTCCACAAAATATATTTCATTCTAAATCAACATATTGATTTTGACTCATATGCTTTACCTAACATTTATAATGTCTTCCACATCTATGTGTAGCCAAGTTTATGTCTATTATTGATCTTAATTCTGCATACTATTAATGTCCTCTTACTCAACGTTCTATTAAATACACTGCATTTGCAACATCCTGGGCTACTTACGGTTTTAAGCGCATGCAATTTGGCTTAACCGTAGAGTCGTCCTGTCTCATTAGGTTTTTGGACATCATTTTTGGGGATATTAAGTTGAAATAGGTTTTCACCTATCTAGATGATCTCTTAATTTATTTTAAATCCTAGGAAGAACATCAAGTTCATCTTCGAGAAATCTTTACTCACTTGAAATCTGCTGATCTCACTGTCAATCCCGACAAGACAATCTTGGGGCAAACTTCGATCAATTTTCTGAGACATGTGATCTCTAATAGCACTATTTCTATTGCCTTTGAAAGAACTCAACCAATCATCACTGATTTTCCTCAACTTAAAAATGTAAAAGAATTGTCTTGATTCCAAGGAGAAAGAACTCAAATCATCACTGATTTTCCTCAACCTAAAATGTAAAAGAATTATCTTGATTCCAAGGAATGATTGGTTTTTATTCTAAATTTATTCCAAATTTTTCACATGTATCGGCTCCGTTCAATCAACTTAAAAAGGCAAATGTATATTTTGTCTTGCAAGAACCTCAACAACAAGCTTTCAACAGCCTTAAAAAAGCCTGTACTTCATATGCCTAATTTTGAACCTCCCTTTGTACTGGCAGCTGAAGTAGTGATGTAGCTTTAGGAGCTGTCCTTCAACAAAGAATCGATGGAGATCTTGTGCCAGTCGCTTTTGCTGGAAGAACATTGTCTGATTTGGAAAGAAAATATTCCATCTACGAGCGTGAGGCGTTAGCTGTGGTGTTTGTTATGAAAAAGTTTCGGTCTTATTAATAAATAATACAGACATTTTGGAATTATTATTGATAACCAAGCTTTATCATGGCTTCTTAAACATCCTAAACAACTAGGTTGAATTGGTTGTTGGGTATTAAGAATTTCTTCATTTGCTTTTTATGTAACTCATTTAAGATGATCTGAGAAGGCTGTAGCCGATTGTTTGTCACGAATCTTCCAAGATCCAAAGTTTGAAATTCTGTCTGTAAATATTCTTGAATCTGTACCACAATCTTTCATTTCTATTCAAGAACATCAAAACTCAGACACACATATCAACAATCTTTTTTATCACATCAAAGGAGGAGAAATTATTCCTGGCTACAAAATTAAGAGCAATCGTCTTCTTCTTTTCAAACCACCTAAATGTAACAAATTCAAGGTTTTAGTACCTGAAGTATTAATTCCTATGATCATAAAATATTTTCATGCCCTACCAATAAGTGGTCACCTTGGTATTCTGAAAACCACAAATAAAATTAAGAATGATTTCTTTTGGAATGGACTCTCTGGAGATGTAAGAAAGTTTGTTAGATCTTGTGAACCATGCCAGCATGTAAAACCTTTTCCCAGCAAAACTGGGTCTTTGTCTTCTCATACTCCTACCAGGCCATGGGAGAGAGTTTTCATTGATTATGTGAGTCCTATAACTAGGTCCAAGAATGTAAATACTATGCTGCTTGTGTTGGTAGATGGATTTTAGAAATGGGTGGACATTTTTCCCATGAGGCAACGTCAACTGCGAAGACTGTGGAAATTATTAAAAACCTAGTTTTTTCTAGAATTGGATATTCTTGTGAAATTGTAACTGATAATGGGGCTCAATTTAGGTCTGCTGTTTTCAACGGGGACGCGGCAGTTGGCCTAAAAGGCATTTGGCCTAAAGGCATTTGGCCTAAAAATGAAACCAAAAGTCATTTGGCCTAAAAGGCGTTTGGCCTAAAGGCATTTGGCCTAAAAGGCATTTGGCCTAAAAGGCGTTTGGCCTAAAGGCATTTGGCCTAAAGGCAGTTGGCCTAAAAGGCATTTGGCCTAAAAGGCAGTTGGCCTAAAGTCATTTGGCCTAAAATGTAAATTTAAAACCTTCGGTTATCTTCGGAAAGTAAAAGGTACTGTTAGTTGTTTCATCTGAATATAGATAGCACAACTGATGCAAGGTAGTTACAATATTTCTAAAAACATTGACAATATCCTACATACAACTAGATCAGTAGTTCACAAAACACTCTATCACCTTTTTTATATATAGATTTCCGATATTATTTCCTTGTTAATATATCTCACGGTCATAAAGTTAACGAAAAACAATAAGAAAATCCTATTCTCAGCATCGTTTACGCTCGATAAAATTATATGCGTACATTCAAATTATGGGGACTTTTGACAACTTATTCCGAAAGGCAAAATGAAAGTGGAAACCAATATTCAAACCACCCACTTTAAATTTGTCTGAAGTGACGCCCGATTTTCGTTTAGCGCTACTGAGATATATATGAACATATTTTTTTTTATCTATTGTATTAATAATTAATATATAAATAATAGTGACGCATTAAATAAATTTTGCCAGTAAATATTACAATGGTCATATATATATATATATATATAACTTAAATTATGGTTTTGACTAGATCCTTAACTCTATTATTATTGTTAGAATTATTATAACTATTATTATATAAAATTAGTACAGTTATTTTTTTCAAACAGTGTAACTATTTTTATTACGGTGATATTATTAACAACATGGGCTATGTTATCACAATAGGTCCTTTGTTTAAAAACTATATACTAATTTCCCTCCTAGTAATTTGCAAAGCATTCTCAGGAATTATTTCAACTTGTGAAAAAAATACAAAAGATTTTATGGAATTGTCTTTGGTCTTTTTTAAGTCTTCATAAAACGTAAAAATACAAAATGTGGTAGCCTTTACAGGATGATAACTTCCTAGGGTAAGAAAAACGTACGATGTAAGCAAGTGGACCTCCGAAATGCCAATGGCTGCAGCAGAGGCCAGAGGGATAAATCTGACGAGCTTTGGTTGGTAAAAATATCTCACCGCTAGGATCGCTTGTGTTCTCCCATTCCAAAAAGTGACACTCTTATAGCCTAGAGGCAAACAGACGTGACTCAAGTTGGCCCGCCACTATGCCGAAAAAAAAATCTTTTTGTCTAATCGTTTGTGCTCTATTTATGCTCATATGTGCCCGAACATGAACATTTGTGCTGTTAAACTGGCCATTTTAGAAATATTTAATGTGGTGGGCCAACTTGAGCTCAAGCTAGCCCGCCACATATTGAAAAACACAACATAACAAAATTTATTTAAGTCAATCCATTGTGTTCCATTTGTGCTCATATGTGCCCGAAAATGAACATTTGTGCTTTAAAATTAGAAAATCTAGAGAGCATTTAATGTGGCGGGCTAACTTGAACCTTCCTTATATCATAAACTGTAGAAAAATATAGTTCAAACTGGCCAGCCACATTTTTAAATATCAATGTAACAAAATTCTGTATTCACGATTCGTTTGTTCTTAGTTTGTGCTCATATGTGCCCGAAAATTAACGTTAGGGCTGTGAATCTAGGCCTTTTAGATAACATTTAATGAAGGCGATCCAACTAGAGCTCAAGCTAGCCCACCACATTAACTGTTTTCTAGATTTTCTAATTATAGAGCACAAATACTCATTTTTGGGCACATATGAGCACAAATACTCATTTTTGGGCACATATGAGCACAAACGAAAAAGAAACGAATGGTGAAAACAGAATTTTGTTACATTGATATTTAAAAATGTGGCGGGCCAGCTTGAATTCAATTTTTTCTACAGGTTATGGTGTAAGGAAGACTCAAGTTAGCCCGCCATATTAATTGGTCTTTAGATTTTCTAATTTTAAAGCACAAATGTTCATTTTCGGGCACATATGAGCACAAATGGAGCACAATGGATTGACTTAAATAAATTTTGTTATGTTGTGTTTTTCAATATGTGGTGGGCTAGCTTGAGCTCAAGTTGGCCCACCACATTAAATATTTTCTAAATTGGCCAGTTTCACAGCAAAAATGTTCATGTTCGGGCACATATGAACACAAATAGAGCACAAACGATTAGACAAAAAAGGTTTTTTTTCAGCAATGTGGCGGGCCAACTTGAGTTACGTGGCAAACAGGCTAAATCTTCTCTTTCTCTCTTCTCCGTCGCACTCTACAAGAGACTTTGAAGGGTGGGTTTAGGCAGCAGTCCTTTCCTCCCTCCATTCCTAATAATAGCAAACGACCTTGAAATAAACCATAAAAAAAATTCATTGTTCCCCGGAAACTTTCCTTTGGTTCTTTTTCAAACCCACTAACATAATTTGTTTTGAGTTTCACGAGTTGTTGGCGGGTACCTCTGTCTTGCTTCATCCTTTGCTTTATATAGATTAAATAATCTATTGATTTGTATATTTTTGTGTAAAGTTTAGTGATATCTAATTTATTTAAATATGTATTTCATCTTCATTTTTGAAAGAAAGATTTTTACTATAAAATAATGAATCGAGGAGAAAAATGTGCATACCGCGCCTGCTCAATTACACGGTGTACTTAAGGTAATTTTTCCTAAATGGTTTCCCGTTTTTCCACGCAAACGAGGGTACTTCTCATAATTTTATCTTCCTCATACCTACCTTCTAATTGCTATTAAATGTGGAAAGCATTGACTGGCGTGAAGATACAATGAAAAAACAACACTACTAGAGCTTACTCTATTTACTTGAAAAACATATTTTAGACAGTGAAAATACATCATATTCAAATATAACAAATGTACATTTTTGTATAATTATAATTACATTTAAACTTTATTTAACATTTTTAAGATAAATACTATACTTACTATATTGACTTAATAATATAAAATGAGAGACTCTTTAACACACTGGCTCAAAAAGTATTCATTATTAACATTATATATATATAATCTAAACCTTTTTAAAAGGGTTTTGAACTAAAAGTTTAGTACCCTTTAATTAAATAAAAGTTAATGGATATACTTTTGATTTTTTCACTTGACGAAAAAAGGGGCATTATAAGTTCATAAAAACCATTTTAATAACTATCATATTTTATAAATTAATTATATCTATGATAAAATGACCTCTCACCAAGCGTTTACTTAGAACCAGTGGCGCACTCAATGGGTGGAGTAAAAGGGGCACCTTCCCCCATAACCCCTAATAATTTCAATACAAACATAAATTATTTACTTTATAACTAAAACATTAGACACAGAAGATGAGTCGTATACATAGGCTCCTTTTTAAGACTTGGTTTAAGACTTTATATTCAAAACACACACATATTAAAAGTGCCACTTATATTCTCATTTGAAAAAAGCACAACCATAGTAGCTTCCATACATTGTATACAAGAAAATGTATATAACTAGTAGCCACCATTCTGGTAATTAAGTTCGTTTTAGTTTTTAAGTCTCTTAACACAAGATATGGGTTATTACACCGAGGACCTCGCTTATAGACACTTCACTCGCACCCCACCCAATTTCGGTTAAAATTAATTATAAAGTACTTCGAACTGACAAAGCTACCAGAGCGTGTTATTCAAGGCATTAACATATATTGACTTAGACCAGGGGTTCTCACATTTTAGACCAAAGGAGCCTTTGTACCAGAAAAAATGAATGGCCGAACTCTCATAAAAATATTTACACTAGTATTATGATCATTCAATAAATACATTTAAATCTCACAAGTCTTTTATAATTTAATACATGAATGAATATAAAAGAAGAACTACACTACACCCCGACCTCCGCGTCACTCAAAAACAAGTTATATTTTGAGTGCGATGACTTGAGACCAGGTAGCTTACAGCTTTAATACCAACGTACCAGTTTTTTATTTGTGTACAGAGGTGTAATTATTTTATCACGTAATATAGAATTATTTTGCTAACAACACATAAACCGTACTAAATGTTGATTTCAATACACAGTCCGACACTTTATCTCAGTTGGTAGCGTGTTTGTATACTGAGCTAAATGTCCCGGGTTCAATTCCCGGAATGTCCGACAAACGTATCATTGGTTGACTGTGCTTTTCCCCTTTCACAATGATGAATTAACTGTCAAGGGGCTGGATGTTGTATTTGTTCTAGATTTAAGTTAGTTTGTCAGACTCTGAGGAAATAATCTACATTCTACGGTGTGTCTGTCACTAGTTTTATATCGAGTGTAACTCATTGAGCGTGAACTGGGAAAGAGGGAAGGGTTGATAGGGTGGGGTATTACCCAATTTTTCTCCCCCATCGAAATGTGCCTTCCTCCAGTTTGTTAAACTTCTCTCTGATATACTTGAATTTGAAGCTGAAAGATGGTTTGCATCAAACTTCAAAAAGATTCTAAAACAATCCATTATTATTTCTAAATGCTTAAGGGAGACCCCAAATAGCTTTTAGTGGCATTCCATTTTCAAATATTTTCCACTGGCTTGGAGTCAAGCACCTAAAAACTCCTTAAAAATAGTGTTTTTACAAACTACCTCGCCCAACACTAATAAAGCTTCGCCGATACTCTTGATAGTCATCACAATACGTTTTTTTTTCCATTGTGACTTACTACCCGTTTGAGTTGTACACATACATCAATTTACCCTAATGAACCAGGAATGAGGAATGTTACATTTTAGATTGAATGTACCTACATTTGCGTATATTGAGAGTGGGGTACCATTTTAGGGGAAAATACCCTTGTTACACCCGGCTGGGATTTGAACTTCAATCTTAGAGGACAACTTTATTTCCAACTGAGGGGGGGGGGGGCGAGGGGGGATATAGGTGGAGGACACACATATTATTTCCAACTTTAAGGGGGGCATATATTATTACCAACTTATATAACATAAATGTAGCTGAATCTAATATTACTCTTTAAATATATAGTTTGACACACTCATTTGAACATTAATATAAATTCAAGATTTTCACTATACTACAAATTGGATTATGAATAGGCCTACTTACAAGAGGGTTATTAAATTTATATTGAAAAGTTAACACATAATTTAAGGTAACACTTACGTCACCAAATACCTTAATTCTTTCATTAACTTGCGTACTATATACATTTGTTCATGTACTACAATAAACTATGTTCTTGTACAAAACATATTTATGTGTGTCAAACAGCCACGTGATTTATTAAATTTAGAAATAATGTTTCTAAAGTATGTTTTAAGATGGCACGGATATCATAAAATTATATCCACCTTGCATGGGGAGATTTCTCTTCCAGACTACTGTCCACATTAATGAAGCAAGATCGATTTGGTTAATAAGGTTATAAAATGCATATGTGAAATCTTGCAGTTAAGTAAACTATTTAAACAAATAATTAAATTCACTATAGAAGGGGACTTTTCCATAAAGTAAAACTATTGGGGGTGACATGTTTACCCGCCATGAAATCACTTACTATTTGTTTCGTAAATCTAATACAATGCCTAGATTCACGGGTGATATATTTTCCCCTTGGATAACATTTTCGGAGACATTACAAATAAGGGCGATTTTAATTTGCTTTTTTAAGGAAATTACAGCAGTTAGGGCTGAAGGTCTTGTTCATATTCATTAGGTGAAAAAATGTTCTGAGCAAATAAAATATGAATCATGATTTTCCATCTCGTTCAGAAGGGAATACATCTTCATCTGACATCAGAATCTTTAGGGAAGTCATGGTGTATAACACCATATCTCTTAGATTACTTTTATTGCATACGGCAACGATACAACGCTTACCCGGCATTTTCTTAGTATCGGTATGACACTTTTCGTAACCCTTCACGCATAAATAATAAGAAAGCTTACAATAAACATACAAACATTTACTATTCACATTGACTTTGGAAGCATACTTGACATAAATAAGAAGTTAGTAACGAGCGCACCCGCCTCGGTGGCGTAGATAGCTAACGCGCTAGTCGTGTTGAGCTAAACTGCTGAGGATGGGGAGATCGAGGTTTGAATCTCGGTCGGGTGAACTGGGGGGGGGGGGGGGGGGGTTCCTCAATGGTTTTCCACTCTCCCTCCACGCAAATGCGGGTTCACTTCCACTAATTCAACCTTCCCAATTCCTAATCCATTAGCGTAATTAGTACTTAGGCGTATAACCCGAACGGGTAGTAAGACGTGGTGCTGAATAATAATTTAAAAAAAGTGCTGCACTACACAGTCACATGATCCGAACAGAAGCAAGCTTGGCTAGTTCACGAGCAGACGTTACAGCAGCGCTGCGTGTTAGGGTAGAGCTGAGTGCTGGCCGATAAAGTGAACGAGCCTTCCCTACAACTCTAGTAGCCTTAGTATAAGGAAGGACCCATCAAGATGACCAAATAAACCTTAAAATTTGAAATTTCTCAGTGAGTTGAGTAATTGCAGGAGGAAGGGGAGCTTGGAGGTCAACATTTTCAAAAACTAATATATTTAATTACTTCTCTGTATTGTAAAGAATTTAAATGTATTAATTAGGTACGGGAAACAATACAAATAGACATTTACATAATAATAATAATAATAATAATAATAATTATTATTATTATTATTATTTAAAATTGCATTCTGAGAAATAGTGGTGATGGAGTATAATAGAGAAAAAAAACTTTTTGAGATTAGGAAAAAAATAAAATTTTGACAGATAAATAAAGATAAATCAAATCCCAGTTAGCCAAAATAACGTTAGACTCTAAATTTCTCAAAGTGGGTTGGGAATAAGGAATCCAAAATCTACAAAAATAATAGAAACTACTACATCTCAGTGCAGTGTCGTTAAAAATTGAATTTTGGCATGCCCGTAAATGCACCACTCCAAATAACTAATAAGTCTGAGCATTTTAAAATGTAACTCCATGAAATCAAGGGAGGGGCGGGGGGAGTTATAAAAAACCTTTTATCTATAGTTTAAAATCGAAATTTGGCTGGCAGGTAGAAGAACAACTATAGATAAAGAACGTATTCTTAAAACTATGTGTTTAAATGGGAGTTAGAGAAATTAAGATTGGGGAGGAGAAGGGAAAATTTTCAAAAACCAATAGAAACAATTACTAACAGAACAATTTATTTGATAAGCTGAGGTGCTTAGTACTAGAGTGATTCTTTCAAATTAATTCATGTTTAGTTAGTAAATTTAAACTATTTCTTTTGTGGTCATTTCAACAATGTCTCTGCGTAAGCGAGCAAATATTGATGCAAAGACTGCATATATATATAAAATAGATTATATATATATATATGTATATATATATATATATTTATATATATATATATATATATATATATATTTATAAAATAGATTTTACTTCTTATAGGTAGTAGTTAATTTGTGGCTTCATCAACATACAAAGTTTTCGCCTCATACGTGTCTGAAATTGTATTTTTGGTAGTTTAGATCAGGGTTTCTCAAACTGCGAGGCGCGAAGGGATTTCAGATGAGGTGTGAACCAATTTCTCACTTCTATCGACTTGCCTAAATTATGATTGACTAAAAAATTAATATTCTGTTTGGCCTATGAAGCAATAAAATTAATTAATATCTTACAAAACCTTACTATTTTTATAAACTTCTACAAAGCTCTTATCAGAAAATAGTTAAATCAATTAAATAATAAATGTCTCATTTTTGTATTTTAACGTAAACAAGTTATTTTATTCTAAGAATAAGAGTCTTAACAATTAATTTTATGTTCATATAAGGCTCAAGAGTATAGAGTTTGAGAAAACCTGGTTTAGATGATTTGCTAAAAATAAGATAATTTACCCAACTTAAATGTGAGCGAAGCCGTGGGCAAACTCGAGTAAGTTAATATGATTATTAAAAATGAATGATTGATTAATTCATTTAGCAAAATTAATAAACAAATATACTTAGAAAGACTGATAAAATATACTTTGGCACTTAAAAAAAATATATTCAAAATTCAAAATAAAAAAAATTATTAAAATGGTGTGACCACATGTATGTGCTAATTAATAAAAACGGTACGGGTACAAAACTTTTTATTTCTGGTACAAAACGGTACAAAAATTATTATTATTAGCACCACGTCTTACTACCCGTTCGGGTTATACGCACTTACGCTAATGTGTAATGGTAGGGTGATTGTGAGATGAAATGAAGGACCTACAGTTTAACGTGGAATCCGAACCACGGTGGTGGCCTGGCACTCCCCACATTAACAAGATGGCTTGTCAAAAGTTAGAACAAAACCTTGGCAATGTAAAAAGTTCAACATACAAAAGTGGTACTACAGGTTAATGGACGTGCTGCTATACCTTGGGAAGTAGTAAATTTAGAAAAGACTTATATATTTTGAAACGGTAGTATATACTATTTAACTAAACACTACACACCTCGCCATCTATTAGCATCACTACAAATCTTAACGAATGTTTCCGAAGACAGCAAAACATATTTTAATAAATGGTCTAAAAATTAACTTTACAAAAAGTCGTTTGGCCTAAAAGGCATTTGGCCTAAAAGGCGTTTGGCCTAAAAGGCGTTTGGCCTAAAGTCATTTGGCCTAAAGGCATTTGGCCTAAAAGGCATTTGGCCTAAAAGGCATTTGGCCTAAAAGGCATTTGGCCTAAAGGCATTTGGCCTAAAAGACATTTGGCCTAAAGGCGTTTAGCCTACACTTTAGGCCAAATGCCTTTTAGGCCAAATGACGGGTACCCTTTTCAACAATATATGTTTTGAGGCTGGTATTAGACGCATTTTTCATGCACCATATTATCCGCAAAGTTCCCAAGCAGAGAAATTCAATAGGAACTTGAAGGCAGCACTAGCCATGTATGCCGAACATCAACACAATCTATGGGATACTTGGTTTTGGCTTTTAATTCTGCTACACATGAATCTGTAAATTGTACCCTGCTAGTTTGTTTTTGGGTAGAGAATTACAACACCCGTTAATGTTACAATAGTCTCTTACTGATAAACTCCTAGAAAGTCCCCCTAACCTTGCCTCTAATGTTAAGTGGGTGACAGCCTTAGAATCTTTACAAAAGGTTCACTCCGCCCTGGCAAACAGATACGACCAAGGTAGGTCAGAGGTAAAGTACATATTCCCCCCCCCCCCCCTCCGACTTAGCTAGCCTCGACCCAGATTGGATCTGTCCAGCTGTCGCCGGCTGTGTAGATACAGGTCACAGCTAAGGGTCTGGAATCCTCCATTTCTAGAATACTAGGCTAAAATAAAAAGAACCCAGACTCTTCCAGACGTGCGCCTTTACCTCCTCCCTGTCCCCTCAAATCTCCTATCCAAGTGAGACTGCTGCTATTATTATTATTATTATTATTATTATTATTATTATATTATTATTATATTACTATTACTATTACTACTACTACTAATACTACTACTACTACTACTATACTACTACTACTACGCTTCTTCTGCTTCTTCTGCTTCTTCTACTTCTTCCACTTCTTCCACTACTTCCACTTCTTCCATACTTCCACCACTACACTCCACTTCCACTTCCACTCCACTTCTTCTACTACTTCTACTTCCCCTGCCACCGCCACCACCACCACCACTACCACTACCACTACCACTACTACACTACCATTACACTACTACTACCATTACTACTACTATTACTATTACTACCATTACCATTACCATTATTACTAATACTAATACTATTACTATTATTACTAAACTAATACTATTACTACTATTACTATTACTATTAAATTGGAGGAATAAAATTCTCTAGCGTGGATCATACGCATGGCACAAAAAAAGAAAAGTATACATATCAATATTTAATATGTATGAAATAAATGCATTGAGCAAAAAATGTAATAAATAAAAAAATTGGTAATAAATTCAATATTCAGTTATATACTCAATCAAAAATTTCAAATCTTTTACTAATTAAAGTATAGCCCATTTTTCTTATACATAACCTTCTGAAATGATATTTTTCATACCAGAATTATACTATATAGAATTCTGGTAGAAAAAAGGCCTTTAAATGATTATTTTTAGAAAATTGGGCTATACATGTGAAATCATTTTAATAAAAAACTAGAAATTTTTTTTAAATCTCTGAATTGAGTTATTAATGGCTTACATGGTTAATTAATATATTAAAGAGTCATGTTTTTATGACTCATAGTTTACAAGATCTGACACTTATTTTTAGCCATACCTTTTACTTGATTTCACCCAAATGCATTAAAAATTGTACACCTATTTCAAACAATTTTGAGAAATCAAACTGAAATCAGATGCGTAACATTTCAGTTTAGTCATGAATAATGATATTATTTGTATCGAGTTGTAGAACATTGGTGTGTAAAGCCAGATGTACGGAGTTAAATTCTCGTCTCCAGGTTGACATTTTTTCCTTAATGAAATTTATTTATATCAGCCAATAAAAAATTAGAATTTATAAAATTGGCTGTAGTCAAAGCCTTAGCCGGGGTTTGGGGTTTCAACCCCCTTTTCTACCTCCCAAAAGTTACAGAAAAATATCAGTTCCGCCTTATTTACGGCCTTTAAACACAACAATAAGATACAGTATTTGATTTTTCGCTGCCATTAAAGTGTTTAAATATGTTTAAAAAATAGTTTGTGATTGTGTTCATTAGGCAGGCAACAAAGATGAGTAGGCAGAGCTGTGAAAACGTGTAATTCTTTGAGATTAAGAAACAAAATCTTTAACTGGAAACTCTTTGAATGGTAGTGCCAAGAACACATAGCAAATGAATCGACAAAGAATGAAAAATGAGAGGAAATTGATAGGATGAGTAGGGAGGGGGGCTAGCTATGACCTCCCAACTTGAAGTTTGATCATATACAAACAATGGCATTATAGTTATATTACCGCTAACCTTTACAAAATACATTGAAACTAAGTATAAACAAAAAGGAACCAAAAATAACAAAACCTCCGCATTAAAGTTAAATTAATTGCATTTAAAAAATATGTACATAGAGATTCAATTATTAAGAAACCATTATTAAAATTTTAGTTCCATTAATTTCTGTCCAGATCGCCACATACTGAGAAAGTAATACAGAAACAATTTTTAGTTCAATCTTTGCCAGTTAGGCTTCGCTACTCGCCACTACTAGAAGATTCAAGGTCTATTGAACACACGATCAGTCTACATCAATGGCAATCAGTACAATACTAAAGCTTAAATTTCACATGCTCCGACCCATACATATGATTTTAATTATCAGTTATGTTTTTACTGCAGGAACCTTTGGCTCAGCTAGTATTTGTAAACCAGCGCATTGTGACAAATAAACTCATCCCTGGGCAGTCGGAATCATTGGAGAGTGTTACGGCTATTCTTGAATCCCTCTGTGACCGCATGACAAGGTGCACTTTGGATGACTTAGACATGGTGAGTTTTTTGTGTTTTTTTTTTCAAAAGGACAGTGTGTCAAAGTGGGTATTTGCGAACCAACTTCAGTCTATGAGCCACAAGTTTCCAGTCCTCGGTGATCTGCTAGGAAATAAATATTATAAATGTCACAGTTCCTGTTTATCTTGATCTCAATTCTGTTTCATCATAGTTTACAGTTTTAATACCTTATCATGCATCCAACCTCATTAGTATATAGCAAAATATTTAAACAAAATGTCTATTCTTGATATGCGCAATATTACCTTAACACAAAGTTAATGTTGAGTGTATTCAAAATGTACTGCTACTAAAGAGAACTGGTCTTATAACTAATAATGGTCACAATTAAAAATCGCCCAATTTTTAATACTTCAATTTTGTTAAAAGCCAGAAATATACTAGGATTGAGCAAGTAAACAAGATATAAAATATTGTAATATTATGGTAATGTTGTTTCTTTATTCTTTCAAAAACAGTAAGAATCGAGGAATTGAGTTTTGACATTCCTAACAAATAAGTTTCAATACTCCAAGTGGAATCATGTCAAGCAAGAGATAGACCTAATATAACTTGCTATAATTTTTTAAATCAAACTTTTGTAATAGGCCTGAGATGGCATATATATTCATTATTAAAAGTTTAGTTTTGGAACCTAATTAGTTCTTTTGTTCAAATCACAGGCCAACAACACTTGATACTAACACATAATCAATACTAATGAAACCAGCTTCAGTGGCCGAATGATCTAAGGTGTCACTCTTGTCTTAGACTAGCCTGCTGTTGACAAGGAGATCGGGTTTGAATCCCAGTCCAGTCTACTGAGAGTGGTTTTTCTTAAATGGTTTCCCACCCTCCTTCCATGCATTTGCGGGTTGATTACCTTTAAAATCTTCCCCTCCTAAACCATACCCCCTTAGATTAATTATCATATATGCATCTAACCTGAACAGGTAGACTAGAAAGACATAGTGGTAAAAGAAAGATCATAATTGAAAATTCCATGTCACTAATACTTTTATTTTCCACTCTCATCAGAAAAATAACGAGTTTCTGCTGGACAACCTTCCTGAGTGTCTGCAGAAGCAAGAAGTGTTCAAAATGATGCTAGGCACCTACGAGGCACTCATGAGCTACCTGGTCAACTCGTGGACAGTAGAGACCACTGACCAAGGTCGCAAGGTTGCTCTTCTCTTCAGCAGCTACCTCCAACTCTTTGAACTTACCAAGGTACTGCTTGAATGACAACTCAATATAATGTGATAAGATCTATTCACACTTCATGCCGCTGTCACTAGACCAAATGGTCATGATTATCCTCTTGAAGAAAACATCTTGTTACAACCTAAACTTTTGATCTAGATTTCATGCTCGGCACATTAAGCTAATCGACCTGTTTGAGCATATTTTTCAAACATGTCACATCTTCGTTACCAAGGTCTTCAATTCAATTTTTTTAATGGAGCTATCCTTATTGTTATGTAATGACTGATATGTTACTGGAGCTTCTGAAGGTAATTATTAATATTTTTTCTTTTAATAAATTAAATATCTATTTCTCTGAGTGTTTGTGTCATAATATTATTTTCATGCTAATGTATTACGAAAATATTTTTATTGGCTGCTAAGTAGGGATGGATGGGGAATGACTTATTTCGGAACAGGATGGTATATTAGTTAAAATATTGGGATTTGGGACGGGAACGAGCTAGGCTAGGGCTGTCCGGAGTATACAGAGGAACATCCTTCTGAGACTTACGGGCGCCTACCAGACATGTGCGACAGACGTACTGAGCGTTGCCCTAGGTGTGTGGCCGTTGGACCTTCTGGTTAAGAAGAGGGCAATTGGGTACTGGAAGAGAAAGAACAACTGGGAGAAAGTTAGGATACTCACCTCACCCGAAGTGGAAACTTCTGAAGATGTAGTATTTGCTCTTTTGATGGAATGGCAGAGACGCTAGGAGGGCAGTGAAACTGTTAGGAGGGCATATCAGCTCTTTCCCAATGTGGTCTAAGGGATTGATAACCCACATCTGGAACCATCCCTGGGTCTGGTCCAATTCATCACAGGGAAGGGGCCAAACCCAGAATCCTTAAGGAAGATGGGATTGGTTGAAACTTATCGGTGTGAATGTGGTGAGGTGGGTACCCCGGAACACGTTGTGATGGAATGTGCATGTACACTTGAGATAAGAAGACCTAACCAGCAGGAAGTGCAGTGAAGACTGGTGGGTGATATCCTGAGAAATCCCGCTCATTGGAGGTTCCAAGATAAGCTGTCAGTGGAAGCTTCAGAAAGAGCAAGGCGAATACATAAGGGCATTGAGAGAGAGAGACGAGGACTGAGACAGAGACTAAACAGACTGAGGACTTGATGCTGCGCCCAGCTGTATTGGTAGTGTGGGTTCACCATAAGTTAAATTTTGTGTTGGTTACATGTTAGCTTTTATACCTGTAGGGAACTTACTCATATCAATATGTGGGTGCCTCGACTAAATAAAAATAGTTGCGCTCAAGCGTTGTATTGTTGTTAAGATTTGTTAAATTCAATTGTTACTGTGGGGTACGTCTGCCTTCGGTATTAGGGAGTTACTGGAAGTAATTATCTGCCTAATTGGGTTGTCCGGGCATGTTCTAGGACCCGCCTACTTTATTGCTATTTAGTATTATTGTAGCCCCTGTTTTGGGATTTTCGAGTATATGCGACACCGCAGGGCGTCGCTGGGTTGTTACTTTATCTCTTCCATTAGACGAGCGCCTTAAGCCTCGCCCTGGAGGACAGTTACCCTTATATTATGTACTTTCTAATTTAAACCTTGATATTTTACTCGGTGTTGGTACACCACTACCAATGCTGTAGGTCCCCTATTGGGGCGTTCTATTTATTAGATTGTGAGGTACAGTTGACTCCCCGGTACTGTGGGCATGACCTTAACGCTGTTTAGCTTGTTTACCTAAACGGGTATACTAGAGTATTTTATTGGTTAGGGTCCGCCTTAGGGCATTTTGAGTAAACTGTACTTGTGGCTTTAGCCAATATCTAATATAGTTTGGTATCTAGGGTACCCCCAGATGCACTACTTGGCTGCTTGCCAGCTGTATTATTCCTTTGTAATCTGTTGAAGAGAACGCCTACGATTGCTTGTGATACGCAAATAATGGACAACCAAAATCCTATGAACATTCCATTGATTTGGTTATGTATTATATAATGTGTTCACCCAATAAATTGTTGCTTTCAATGTTATTTGTGTTATGTATACTTGCACCCCTCCCCTTTTAGCTCTAAAAGATAGCGTGCAAAAGCTGCGCCACTCTGCTAGCAGACCAACTGAATGAAAATTTTATCTCAGAGAAAGGGTACTATAGGAGCCAAAACCTATTTAGATTAAATAAAATTGGATTATGTATAATAGTAGGAAATGTTTTGATACTATGTAAATAAGGTCTGGATTTAAACTTGTAAGATACTAGGCCAAATTAGATTGGTAATAAAGAAAAAGTTCCTAACACACTAGAGTAATCAGTACATAGGTGTTTAACCGGAGCGAGTAATAAGACGATGCTTAAAAAACAAAGCTAAAGATAATAAAAACACTAAAAATAACATAAAATAAATATAAATGAGCGTGAATAGCTTTTTTTTTTATCAAATCAAACAAAACTTTGAATCAAAATCAAATAATACAATTAATAAAATAGTTAATTTTATTATATTTTTGATGGAAATTATTTTATTAGTTAATTTATTTTGTAAATGGTGTTATATAGTTAATTATTTGCATAAGGGAAAAAACAGTACAAAACCTTATGTTTGGCACCTCTTCAATTTGTTCTAAGTAAGAAACTGCAAAATATTATCTAGGTTTGAAACATCTTAACCCTTTTGCACTCAGCGTATTTTCACTAGACTAAGCCAAAACACTCAGGCAAATTCTCACATATTTACCTTTAAACCTTTTAAATTTTTTCATAAGAAATGTTTTTAGTTTATACATATGAAAAAAATCACACTTATACTATACACATTGTAGATTTATAAAAAAAAAATTACATAAATTATTAGACTACCATTATTTTGTAAAAAAATTCAAAATTTTTAAAATCTTAAAATTTAAATTAAAATTTTTAATTCAGAGCAAAAAATTAATATTTATTTCTTGTCTTCTTTATTTATCAGTCATCCTGCAAGAAAGAGAATTTATTTCTGTAAAATTTTATACTAGTTTGGTGTTTGTAACTTATTTTGATTCTGAACTACATAACTTTTTGTAAAATCATGTATACTTACATTTGGAGTCAGCATCTGTGTTTGAGTAAACACTCTCCATGAAGTCCCTTGCTACATCTGGTACACACTGTCCTGGCTCTCCTTCGCTTTTCCTTGGTACTACATACCGTACATTGAGACTCCTTTTTGTCAGGGAGTTTTCTTATTCCTCTGGGTCCTCGGGTTTCACCCACCACCATGTTGTTCTTCACAGATAGCCACTCCTCCCCCAAACCCTCGATGATCGACACTGTATAATGATACCTTGTTTTCAGTTTGCCAGGTCCTTGGTAGTTTTCTTTATAGAGAATGTAGCTATTTAACACCATTCTAGCTATGATGTTGAAAGCTACCTTCTTCCAGTACCTAACAGTTCGCCTTTCATCTAGGTAAGTGTAGAGCATCATGTCAGATGTGTCGATACCACCCATAAACTTGTTGTAGGTTGTTATTACTTCGGGTTTGGTAATTCTATTGGCGTCAGGCCGCCTTGCTGGAACTTCTTGTTCTCGTGCTGTTGCAAAACTGGAGAGAAGAAGAACTGGATTTTTCTGAGATTTTTTCTCGCGGAAGGCACATGCGAGAACTGGACCGGATCTAAAATACATCTTTTGGCCTACTAAAAATTTAGATTTGAATTGCTGTGGCAAAAGTTTTCTATTTCTCCTCACTGTTCCAGTTAGGTAGGTGCAGAGTTGGTGAAGATGACGCATTAAAGGAACTGACATAAAAAAATTATCAACAAAAACATGGTAACCTTTGTTGAGGTACCCACCTATCTCCAAAAGTTTCATGACGACAGTATACCCTAGACCATTTTTTTGAATATTATTTTTATCTTCTTGGGATCTGGCACCTCTGTATGTAAAAAAACCTAGGCAATAATTAGATACAGAGTCACAAATCATCCAAAATTTGATCCCCCATCGGTGGTGGTGTTTGTTTGGCAGGTATTGCATTAGGCTGGTTTTATTTTTTGTACCCACTAGACTTTCATCAACACTAAGCTGCTGATGAGGTGTATAGTGGTGCCTAAATACTCTATTTGCATGCTCTACAAGAGGTTTGTATCTTGCACACGGATCATACCCAGGTTCTTGGGGGCTCGGCAAAACTTCATTGTTCACAAGATGGAAAAAGCGAAGCAAGTGAGAAAATCTGTGTTTAGTGAACATTTGTCCGAACCAAGGGTGGCTTGTGAAGACAGAGTTGACCAGTAGGATGCAATTGTAGGCTTTCTTATAATTCCCATATTGAGGATACATGCAAGAAAGCCTTTTATTTCTTGCATTGTAATCCTGTTCCAATTTTTTAGTGGAGTAGGAACATTGCCTTCTTTGCTTTTGATGAACTGCTGGGCATACCTATTTGATTCTGTCACCATGAGGGAAAGAATAAAATCAGTGAAAAATAAAAAAAAATAGGCTATGGGAAGAGAATCAGGAGGTGGCATGTGTTTAGGTCCGGAGAGCTCTTGAAAAGGGAAGGGGAGAGGAAGAGGTTGCTCAGGTGACAGAATCTCCCTGTAGTCTTCATCATCCATACCATTCTCGTCACTGTCAGACATGTCATGAACAGCTGGATTCCTAAGATCTTGCACATCATCGTCACTAGTGATGTCAGAATCACTTTCATTCACAAAGTCACTGTCACTGTCAATAGTATCTAAATAGTCTAAAATGTCCGAGTCATTTAGCCTAGAACTTGGACCGGCCATTGCCTAGCTAAAATATTTCAACTAAACAACACTTATAAATAATAAACTTTGAATAAAACAACGAAAATATAATAAATAATATATAAAAAGAAAACAAGTAAGAAAAATAATAGAAGCAAATATATTTATATAAATAAAGAATAAGGAAAAAACCACGAACTAGAAACGTATTCACAACACGATGTAAACAATGAGCATAACATATTTCAACTGTTCAAAATAAATAGTTTTTCTAAGACTAATGGTGCTATCTGTTGGAAAAAGTATGAAATAAACTTAAATATTTAGAATACTGTGTGTAGTGCCACCTAGTTATTAAAAATAAACTTACACGGCCAGATTTAGCTGGAGCCGATATATCGGCCGCGAGAGTGTTTTAGCAGTACCATGGCGCGCCGAAATATCGGCGCGCTGAGTGTTTAAGGGTTAAAAGTTACTTTTCTTAAATGTTCTCTCAATGTTTGACACCCCTTATACTCTACTCCCTGTCTGGATCATCAACAACAGAAACACTGAACCCTCATAAATGATTGACCTTGGCATGCTACTTCTTTTCCCCCCCTTCCTCTCCTTTTTTGCACCCCAAAAGATAATATAATATATCTCTGTCCTTCTCTAAATCTTTGAAGCTCTTTCACTTGCTAAACTCAACAAATCACTTGATAGAAAGAGCACAATAAGTCATGCACTTCCCAACTTTTCTCTCTACAAGATGTGGTAAAATAACCCCGTCCCAGCCACCAAGTTTGCTAAATAACGAAGAAGAGATTAACATTGATGAGTCGGCAGTAACTGCTAGAACATGAGCGCTGCTGTGCTCTTTGTTTTGTTTCTTGGAACATTATGTTATGTGGGAATAGATAAATTCCCAACCTTTTCCCAGGTGGATTCCGTCCACCCACTGCTAAGTGATAGTTCATTAGTTTGCACACAAGTTTACTGGACATTCACACTGCTTCAACTAATCTTTAATTTTTTGCATATCTGCCGTGCATTATAATATGTATTCGACTCCTTAGCTCATCTATCTACCATACTAAGTATGTTATTTCAGGTGTGATTCCCAGCATGGCCGAAAATATATCATTGGGCCACAATCTCCCTGTTATCGCAGTATAATCTATTGTGAGAACAGTACTTTAAACCATGTGTCCAGCGAAGTGGGTTTTAATTGTTTTTAAAAAATACACCTATTTAAAATAAAGTAAAATATGTTTTTAGCTTGTTTTTAAATAGTCAAAAAACAACCCTAGTAAATTATAAATTAACTTTTAAATATACCCTAGGATTAACAGAAACATTAATTATGATTCATTTCAACATTCCTAAGTACAGTTTTACAAAACAATTTGTGAAAATAGGTATATGTAAACAACCCCTACGCTCAACCCCCTTCAATTCTCTGACCGTCTGGAGTACAGCTGTTCACTTAGTGCTGACCACCTACTAAAGAGAAAAATTTAAGCATTAATGAGTTTTAAGATTTACATATGTATATTGTATGAATGTTTTTACACAGCAAGTAGCCTATTTTGCACAACTTAGAACATACATTTGAATTACTTAGAAGTAACTAAAATGATTTAGCAATAGGTCCTCCTCCATTGTTAAACATTAGAATTAAGTAAAGTTTTTCTTAACACCAATTAAATGTTGTCAATACGAAAAAAGGAATCATAAAAGGGCATAAGTTTCCTTATCTCATTTTGGACATTAAACTTTGTAAACTTTGAAAACGAATATTGGCTTAAGTTATCATAACTCCTATTAAAAAACCATTCAGTTCAAGTTCATTTTACCTCTATAAGAAATTTAATTGGTTTTAAGATAACCTTATTTATTTATAATGTTTAACAATGGAGGAGACCCCATGGCTAAATGATTTTAGTTACTTATAAGTAATTCAAATTTATGTTCTAAGTCTAAGAGGATTTTTTCAATTTAAGACATGACTCCTTTTTCCCAAGCGCTCGCAATTATCTGTGTTTCCAATCCAGGCTAGTTCGAGTGGAACAAAGAAATTGAAAGAAGGAGGTCGTGGCAAGAGGAAGCGAGACTTTAACACTACTGAAGGCAAAGCTCGTCCTACAGTATTCAAACCTCCGCCCACTCTCCTTGATTTTGAGACTACCCTCAGAGCGCTACAGCTGCTTCTAAGGTAAGGGCCACATTTTTTATACTCTCTACCTCCTCCTTCATTTCTCAGAATTTTTTTTCTTTCCTTCAATCATCCAATATTTGAATACTTCTTCTTCCTAAGCTCCTTCTTTCCTCTTACCTTATCTTCTGTGGTGTCATGAAGAAGACCGTACCTTTAAGGGTGGGTTTGATCCAGTTTGCTTTGTACGAAAGAATCACATCCTCAACTTTCTGGTCAGTACTAACCTCTTGTTGAAAGCTTCCTTGGCCATGGTGATCCTTGACCTAATTTCCTTGGTGCAGTAGGCTCCTTTGTTCGCAGACTTCCATATACTTGTACTTGAGCTGCTCAATGTTTTTCAGCTCTTGGTTTTCAATCTTAATTTTCAGCAGTTCTTTATTTTTTGAAATACCCATCATTTTTGACTTCTCAATTTGATCTCCCTGCCATATCTTCTCCTTTTTCATATGCAGGGAGAAGTGGGGAATTTAATGCACAAAAAATTGTTTATATTCAAAAATGTAATATTGTAAAGAAAAACCAAATGATTGTAATTGGTGATTGGCCAGATCAATAGCAAATTATCGGTGTAAATGCTCTTTGACCCAACCCTAGTTTTTCCATTAAAATTAATATTTATCTTTATAACTTATAGTTAGGGACATGCAAAATTCGCATTTGCGAAAAAATTAATTTTTACACAAATTATACCGTTCTCACACAAATAACATGAATTTAAGCCTTTTTTTCCTAAATAAACACAATTTCTTTGTAATTTGGCAAATATCACATCATGATATATAATTTTCAACGCAGTAACACTAGTGATAGCACTATAGCACTATATCAGGGTGGCTGTTTATACAAATAGATACAGTTTTTACTTATTTTATATTTATGAATTGGATCACAGGAAAATTGGGTGTTTTCAGGATAACTAAGCTTTTTTTTTTATCTGAGGTTAGCATTAAAAATCATGATTTCTACTTTTACACATTACGATACTTAAATTTTTATAAATAGATTCTTTATTTACAGCCTTTAAAAGATTTCATGCTAGGTCTAAGCAAGGACATTAATATATATGAACTTTGCTACAGGCGGTCATGTTTGGAAAAATTATATCATCTTATTTTTTATTCCCTTCTCCATTTTTTTTTTAATAGTTTAGTATTTTAATCAACATGTTTCAGTGTTATTATTTGGTCCAAGCCCAAGTTTATAATCGATTATTTTGATATTGCTATTTGTAAGCCTTGAGGGTAATAATATTGATATATCGAGTTTGATGTCACTAAGTGTGAAATGTTTTGTGCGTATTTATATTTGATTCTTCTCTGAATATGTAAATAAATAGTTAAATACACAATATGAACACAAAATTTAGACAGTTTTATCCTAGTTTTTTTTAACCAATACTAATTTGATTCGTATTTACATAAATAATAACATCGCTTTCAGCTTATAATATCATCGCTCTTTGAGAAAAATAACACCACTTTTCCCATAAAAAATAACCTTGCCTTTTGCATGTCTCTACGTATTGGTATCTTTGTAATATTTAAAATAAATTAAATGTTTGACATCCTTGATCAATATGATGGGCATAAGAGCTTATCAACCCAGCCCTAATAATATTTGAATTCATTATTTGAGTATTGAATTAAGATTTGTATTTGATACATTTTGAGAGACAGTCTAATTTGTTCTTTTCATGCATTCTCTCTATAGGATGTACCTATTTGTTTTTATTGTTTAATCATGATTCTCTCTTCACAGTGACTCTGTTAGTTGGTCCACAACAGAAGCAGCCAAACAGCTAAAAGGGAAGAGGGATTTCCGTCGTTACATCATGCGAGTGGTTCTCAGTCTCATTCAAAAACATTCTTCCCTAAAACAAACAGATTCGAGATCATCTTCTAATTTTGTTGAATTCCTACAATGTGGCAGGTACTTGCACATATTGTAGAGGGTTTTATAAGCCTAAATAAGTATAGATGAGAGCTTCAAATCCTTAAATAACTTAATTCCTTGAGGATTATTGTATATTTAAAAAAATGTTTTGAGCCCCAACATAATTATGAAACAATTTAAACGGGCCTAAAAAATTATTTTACTGGATGTATGAATGGTATAATGAATGAATAATAACAAAAAATGTTTATATTTAGCTACCATTTCTATTTAATATAAAAACTTAAGAATTAATATAATACAGTAGAGTCTCGGAAACTCAACACTCGATAATTCGACACGCTCACATGCACACAGTTGTTGCCAATCATCACAATCCAAGGTCATTCAACTGTATAACCTCTGCTTGTTTGAATCAATAAAATATTATATGTGCAGTACTATACTGCATTTCTCTATATTACGCGTGTGTATATACACCATTATATTAACATGTAATATATTGTACTGTATGTATATTACTGTTACTGTTACTGTACCTATAATATTTGATACTGTACTGGGTTTCATCCTTGTTTAGTAAACATGGCATCTGGAAAGAAAAGACAACAAATCAATTTCGCCATGGAAGTGAAAGTGGATGCAATAAAGAGACTTGATAAAGGGAAAAGTATAATTAAAATTGCTGTAGGTTTGGGTGTTGGCCGTACGACGATTGTTGGTTGGAAGAAAAAACGGTCAGAAATTGAGTCTTAGTGCATGAAAAGAGTGTGCACAGAATCTTTGAAGGAACGAAAAAGTATAAAAGGAGCTGAATATAAAAAAGTCAGCGAAGCGCTTTATATTTGGTACAAAGGACTTAGGGAAAAGGTATCACCTATTTTAGGACCTTGTTATCCCTTCCTGCGGCTTCAGGGGTAACTGGTTGATGTCACAACGATGGCGACGTTGTGTTCTGACTCTTGTGGGTAGGGATAGGTAAAAGTCGGTGAGATTGTTCTAGCAACGTGAGTCGCGGTGGGAGGTAGGACATAGTCCCAGTAACGCAAGCCACAGCAGGAGGTAGGATAGAGTCCCGGCAACACGAGTTGTGGTAGGAGGTAGGATAGAGTCCCGGCAACACGAGTCGGGGTGGAAGGTACAGGATGACGACGGAAGGGAGTGTGTTCAAACAAAATTGCTCTTTACAAAACATGACAATCTATTAGCTCTTTCAAACGGCATACCCGGTTTAGGTAGCCACTCTCCGACTGGCCTCTGACTGGGAACTACCGTGCTAAATACCCTCCACTACTACCTGGCCTTGTACAATGGGAGAAAAGGGAGCTTTTCAATGTTGTGGTAAAACATGAGCGATAGTGGCTGCCAAGCGAGCCAATAGAAAGAGGAGTTCTCATTGGGCTGTGTAAAGTGGGAAAAGCGTCACGGACGGCTTAGAGAACATGGACTGTGGAGTGGTCCAGGCAGTAGAGTGGAGTGGATGGCGTGGCCTGTGCAAGTGTGGAGGAAAGATACAAGGGCCGACTGAACAGTGAGGCACAAATACCTCTCTTACAGGAAAAAACCCTTAAACTCCATGAACAATTTCAAGAAGGAGATATCCTGACTTCACCGAAAGCACTGCATGGCTGGACCGGTGGAAGAAGCGCTATGGAATAAGGGAAATTAACAGATTAACATTTGTGGTGAAAAACATTTGGGTGATATCAAGAGTGTTACTAAATTTAAGAAAACTTGTCAAGATTTTATAGTGAAGGAGAGGCTTTCCGGAGACCAGATTTATAACTGGGATGAAAGTGGTTTAAATTTTCGAATGCTTCCTAGGAGAACTTTAGCATCAAAGGAAGAAAAATCTGCTCCTAGATATAAAAAAAAGAACGGATTGAGTGACAATATTAGCGTGCAGTAATGTAACAGGTGAACATAAGTTGCAACTCACACTTATAGGAAAAGCAAAAAAAAACACATGAATTTAAAAACATTAAAAAGTGTAATAGGGGAAGTTTTGATTTTCCTGTTTAGTACAAGAACCAGCGGAATGCATGGATGAGTGAAGAAATTTTTAAGGAGTGGTTTTTTCAACAGTTTGTTCCTGCTCTTGAAAAGTTTTTAAAATCTAAAAATCTGCCAGGGAAAGCACTTCTCTTGCTGGACAACGCGACAACATACCCTGATACTGAAACACTCCAAAATGGAGGTATTAAAGCCATGTTTCTTCCTTCTAATGTCACGGCTTTATGCCAACCCATGGACCAAGGTGCTTAGCGTCTTTGATGGAACAATTCCTATCGTCTTTAATTTTAGCGATAGATTAGTGTCATAATATGATTGAAAAATTAAAAAAATTGATTTGTTTGATGTTGTGGGATAATTTCTAAATCTTGGAATGAACTGAAGCTTACAACCCCTGTTAGTTTGTGGAGGAAACTTCTTGATCACACGGAAACGAGTTTGATGACAAAGAACAGGAGGAAACAGACATTCATCTTCTGAAAATCTAATGCAGAAAATTCCTGAAGGATTCAACTAAGGGGAAGTTGGAGAGTGGTTGGCGCAAGATGAAACAAGTGACCTTATCGACATGACGAAACAGTGGCAGCGGTAAATGAAAAAGAAAAAAAGAAGATGAATAAGAGGATGAAGTCTAAGATAACACAAAAATTAAAAATATGTGTCATAGTGAAGAAGTAAAGGCTGTTGAGGGAGCCCTTTATTAATTTGAACAGCAAGGTGCATCAGGGATGGATATTTTATTCCTATGCAACTTACGTGATGACGCAGCTAGATGCAGAAATCAGTTTGAAAAACAACTGAAACTAAAGTTTTTTTCTCAAAACAGAACTGAGTTGTAGAAATTATGTATGTACAAGTAAGTTTAAGTGTTTATATTTTTCATGTAAGCTAGTTATGTAGTATACTATATAGTATGTACTGTATGTAAATTTTTATTTTTACTACAATATGTACGTATGTGTATATTGGTATTAATTAAATCTTGTAACACAGTTTAGGGTGTCAAGTCTTAGCGTGTTGAGTTATAGACTGTACATAAACTGTTATAAACTGTATTTAGAAACTGGGCAAGTAAGTTAAACGCCTTATTTATTTTATGCAAGTTGATTCGTAAAACTCAACATTTCAATAACTCAACATCATCTCAGTCCACATTAGGTTGAGTTTCTGAGACTCTTCTGTAAAATAAACCACTTTTGTTTACCATAGTTTCTAGGTTTTATATTCTAGCTTTGGAACATTTGTATGTAAAATGATTATTCAGATTCAAGTCTTATTCGTAAAATCTTGTATCGCTAAAATTGTAAACATTGTGAATTGTGTTCCATTTTTCTATATATTAGCTATAATTTGTTTGTTCCTATCTCTCTTCTCTATTTAATTTCAAAGATTATACTAACTTTTAGTATGTCATTATTTTGAATCTTTGGCAGGATTCTTTATGAGCGGTGTGTGAGCAAGATTCAAGAAATAGCAGACTATGACCTAATTTCAACGGTGGTTGCTCTCGAGTGCTTCTATGAGCTGCTCAAACTCTTGCTTTCGCGTTACCAGACCAATGTCACCAAGTACCTAGCAGACATAGGTTAGATTAGTTGAAATATATTCTAGTTTAAATAATAAAAAGTAGGATGTCAATCTTGACTCCTTTCACTACCTACTGGTATTGAAAGAATCACTCTTAGTAATGGTCCGATAGCTTAGCTCAGTTTGTAGCGTGTCTGCCTACTGAGCTAAGGGTATCGAGTTTGATTCACAGCATGGCTGAAAATTTATCATTGATGAAAATATGGGTCTACTCTTTCACAGTGATAAATTAAAGGTCAGGAACTGGATGTTGTGCCTGTCCTAGTCTTAATTTAGATTATAAGGAATATGAAGCTATGAAAGCCCAGCCAGCCTGTAGTAAAAAAATATGACTTGAATAAAAAACTGACCCAGGTCACAGGCTGGAAACATTAATTGATGTAAAGTAAAAATCTTATTAATGCAATTTTATATACTTCTTAGATTTCAAATTCCGGTAAATGATGAGTCTGGCAATGGCATTTAAATAAAATGTGGAATTATTTTATTGTGTTATTAGTTTTTTGCGATTTCATTTTAATGTTGGTAAATTGTAAATATATTCCTCTACTCTTAACATACTTTGGTGTGTTGAAATGAGGGGGGAGGAAGTAGCATGCCAAAATCAACCATTTATTATGAATATGGAGCTCTAGACAGGAAGAAGAGATTATAATGATGACAAACAAATAGTATTTAAAGGTCATCAAACCTATATTTAGTCTCAAATTATTTTAAAGCATCATATTTATAATTTTTCGTTCACATCCTAATACTTTTTCTCAGTTTTTTTTCCTGCAGTAAAATATTGTTCCTGCCCATTCCTAAAAAAGAATATACTTTTTTCCCTGTGTTGAAAAAATAAAATATATTGTTTTTCTTATGTCTTGATTATTTCTTCGGTTCCAAGACATACATTTTTCCCCCTTTGAACATCTCTAAAAACGGGGTGCATCTTAGAATAAGTTTTTTTCTTGACCATTGCTCTTGATGGCTCAAAAGACAATATACTAAGAAATAGTTAAGATAAAGATGGCTCAGAAGAATCAGGCTGATAATACTGATTCAAAAAGGAGTGAGAATAACATAACTATTGTTAAAAAAAATACTAATGTTGTAAGTAAAGTTAATTCTAAGATAACAATATTTCTTATAAATAGAGTATTTTAGATTTTTAATTTTATATATTTTCTTACAATCAAAGCTTTTTTCTGTTGATGGTGCTGAAAAATTAAGGTTTGACTTACAATCTATGACGTCTTAGAATCGATGAAATGAGGTAGTTGGTTTGATGTTTTTTTACTAAACGTACTATTTTTTTTTTAACCTGACAAGCATTGTTTGATTGGTTGTAGACCAATGCGCTATAAAAGTCAAATATATAGAGATGTGCAAATACATGTAAGTTTAAGTCGGTTCTAATGGTTGTTTGAACTAGACTTTAAAAATTTGGGTATTAAAAAAAAATTAGTTTAATTCATTTGAATCAATTTTAATTATGTCATAGTAAACAATCTGCCAATTTTTATTTTTGTCCGATTAAAAACAAACTATAACTCATACATATATACTTAATTAATAGCCAAACTTGTATTATAACATTTTTAACAAAAGTGTATTATTATAAAATATGTATATTTGTTTTTATAGTTTATGAATGTATCTACTACAGCAATTTAACCTGAAATATTTGTAATACAAATAATGGCTCACTATTGCTCATAAAATTCAATGATTTAATTGAAACTAGATTCAAACTCTACTTGAAACATTTCTATCCCTTCCCTCCTTGCCAATAAAAAAACTTTTATATTATTATCTAAAATACACATTTATTTTCAATCAATTGAGGTAGTGTTATTTTAAAATTATTTTTATAAATCAAACCTAAAACTTGACTCCCATATTATAAAAAAAAAATACAAAATCAAACTATTATAAATTCACATCCAATGTCCTTTCCCTGTGTTTGTCCTTTGTCTTTTTGTTTTTTGTTTCCTTAACATGTTCTTATCTAAGTGTCCTATATTTTTCTTTGCCAATTTCCTTTTTTTTCCCTTTTGTGTTTTTTGGTTTCCTCGTTTAGGAAGTTGTGCTGCACGTTTTACACTCCCTTCTGATTAGTTCCTATAAAATGAAATCTCAATGGGGGAGGATTGGGCAGTAACGATTGAATATCTTTAAGAGACAGCCATTACCTTTTTGCCCATTGGCAGCAATGTAAGGTGTGAACTGTGTTCTTCTTTTCATTGTAAAAGCCATATTGTGTTTGTTCCCTTTTATATGTTTCTATCCACCCTTCCTGTACCTTCTTCCAAATACATATTATATAAAACATAATTTAACAGCTTAAAGTATTCACCCAACCTAAAATGGTAGTAAAATTTTTATTCAAATTTCGATCTGGCTTTGTAAAGATTTAATGTATTCAATTCAACTTGACTTGAAATAAAAATAATTAAACTTTATCCATTTCTATTGTATACTGACAAATATGCATTTAAACTAAATATTATAAAACAAAAATTGAATGACTGAAAATAGTTTTGTATTATTTATGAATTTAGCAACGTGTATAAAATTAATATTTTGATAAAAGTTTGGAAACATGAAAATTGATTTCTTCGTTTTCATACAATATGTATTACTTTTCAAGAGAAAGTCACAGTAAATATACATCTTGAGAGAAATGAGCTAGCTTCAATTTTCTTTCTATCCTTATTGTTTAAATATTCAAATCACAGTAAATATAGACCTTGAGCAACATAAGCTAACTTCAAACTTCTTTCTTTTCTTTTACATATTTAAGTCACAGTAAAACAGTTAAAGCAAGAAGAGATAGTAGCATTCATATTGAACCCTGTATCTCTATTAATATGTGTGCTTTGGCTTTTAAAAAAATACTAAAATTTGATCCTACATTGATTCTAAACAAAGTGACTTAGAGGTATTTTGTGGTCATCTGAAAGTTTCTGAAACACATTGCCTTAATAACCTGTGGTAACTTGATTTTTAAAGGTGTTAATGCTCTTGGTGGTGTCGACGGACAGTTAAAGCGTTTGATAGAGGACTACAAGAAGCTCCTGGAATATTCCGTTGAGTCCGAGGAGGACCATATGGATGGGGAGTTTGAGCCAACTATCAGGAAGATCACCCAGATTGTCGTCTCCACCCTGGCTTTGCTGCCCCTCCACCTTTCAGAGGGTCATTTGGAACCAGTTAGTATCTCAATAATATTCAGCCTCTTAGAAAATAGCTTGGAAAGGCTGGTGAATTTTCTTGTCTAGAATTTAAAAAAAAAATGGAAGAACTGATCCACAACAGTGTCCACAAGGCTTAAAGTATTTCTCTCATAATAGACTGGATTGCTGGTGACGGGCGGTGAGGATTTGAATCCCTGTTGGGTGTATTGAAGGGGCTTTACCTAAATGGTTTCTTACTATATGCAAATGTGGGTACATTTATTCTAAACTCTACCTCATTCATCCCTACCTAAAAAGTGAAAATATGTTAATTGCCCGGGTAGGTTGTAAGGCATGGTGTACAGAAAAAAAATATGGGTTAATTTTGCTAAATATTTTTTTATTTCAAAAAACTATTTTTGTTTAGTTATGAATTCAGCCAAATTCTTATCCCTAATGTTGAAACGACTAGATTAGTTCAGAACATAGCCATTGACAAATCATAACTAAAGGAAGAAAAATATCAGATCATTTACTTAGTTACATAATTAAGAAAGGGTGTGCGAAGGCCACTTTTTAAATGCAAAGCGAAGCTGAAGTGAAACTTGTGAAGAAAATTCGAAGTCAAAGTTACCTAGGATTTTGTTGTCACTTAACGCCACTTTTAATTTTTAAATTAATTATTTTTCTAGACCTTGTCAGTAACAAGAGCCAGGAAAATGTCTTTATTTGTTACCTAAAGACGATATTAATAACTAATGCACACAGGCTTACTGATAAGCTTAGTAACTTATAAATTAAGTTTTTATTCTGAAAATTTAAAAATGATCGGGAATCGAACTCGGGACATTTGACTCGATTTGGGTTTGATTCCCATGTCCAGGTGTCATGTTTCAATTTTCAGAATATGATATCTAGATGGAGTAATCCTCACTAAAAACATAAATAATAGCTTTGGCTATTTGATTTTTAATTAAGTTTTAATTTTCACTTACATCATGGAGTTTATAATATTATTTTGCAAACTTTACATATGCATGTCTTTTTATCTACATTTCTCTGATAATAATTATAAATTAAATTCCATTTTCGTTTCCTACTTTCCGTATCAGCAATTTTTAATAATAAAGAAAATGTGAAGAAGCTATGAAAAACTTCTGTGTCAAAATGCACTTGTAAATTTGTAACAGATAATTCCAAAGAGATAGAATTTTAAGGACCAAACAATAGATGCGAGCTGCGATGAAAGCACAACTAAAGCGCTTTCTCTGCTTCATACCAATGGCCATGGTGTTATTACTTTATGGGTATTTTTATTTTTTACAAAACTAGGTTGCGATAGTGAATATATTATATTACCATTTACTTACCAGTTTTTGATCCATGCTTACGTTGTGTTAGTTAAATTACTAGTCAGTGTTAAAATTCTGTTTAGTAACTTTTAAAATTATCAAATATTGAAAAATATAATATTTAGTAAGATAAAATTTAATTGTTTGATAATTTATCAAAGTTTTATACTTCCTTCAATTTTTTTTGAATATTTGAAGGTTATTGTAGATGTTGAAGTTGAAATCGAAGGAGATTTGACCTTCGACTTCAACTTTTCGAAGCTTCGCACACAATTATATATCAGTTTGCTTAAATTATAGATGGAACCTACAAATCTTCAAGGAAATTCTATATTCAAGAATTCGATAAAATATTAGATTTGAGTTTCATTATTGGAATTATTTTTGTTGTTCTAAACATAACTTATGTTTTTTTCCTTGAAAAGCTATTATTTCGTTTTTCATTTCAATGATAGAAAACATATTTTAGTAAAAAGATAATTCAAAGTGATTACTACCTAATTATTATTAATATAATATAACATATTTATTAAACTCGACTGAATGTAAAAAACTTGAGTTCCCACATATTTATCTAGTTAAGTGTTACTTTTATACATATATGTTGGGCTAAACCACATTAATTAATCCATTAGAGTAGATGTACAGAACTTTTCTGTATGATAAGAAAATGGTCCAACAATCGACTTATGCAACTGTTCCATTCACTTCAAAGACTACACGTTTCTTTTCTTCCGCAAGCTCTAAAATGTACAATTTCATACAAGTTTATTTTATACCATGGTCTGACATCAAGTAGGCCGTGAAATTCTCATTTTATTGTGAGCTTGTTTATGGTTTGATTTGTTTATTGTTAAGTTATCTTTGGATTCAATCTAAACAAACGTGGACAAAAATTGCAGGAAAAGTGCTTTTCTAACAAAAGAAATTGAAGATTTATTAGATATATTAGTACTAATTAGAGATTCAAAAATTGAAATAAGTGAAGAAAGTGTTACAGATAGTTTGTGGACAGTGTCACATAATTATAATGATTCAAGCAGCAAAGAAGATGGAACAGAGTTAGCTCAAGAGGATTGTATTACAAGCTTATCATACAATAATGAACTATTAAAGATGTTTTGTGTCAGTATAAGACATTTAAAAAAGTATTTAATTAAATTCAAAACAAAATAATAGATTCAAATAAAAGTGAAAGCCAAGAAACCTTTATTTTGAAACACTGCAAAAAAATCTATTATTACATGCATTTAATTCCTGCCACTATGTACATTTGTGTGAGAAAATATTACAACCTTAATGGGTTAAGAAGTATAATAGCTCTAAAACCAATTCTGATTCAAAATTTGAAGAAGAAAAAAATAATAATCTTGGATTCAAGAGTTTCTCAAATCTTCATTGAATCCAAGATACAATTTCAAGTTTCTTTCTTTCTAATAATCGATAACAGTTTACTATATTAATAGTTTTATTTTATCAAAATAATCCTACCCATCAAAAGTGACATCTGCAGACCCCATGACTATTTTTAAATATACAGTAATTCCTGCTATAATGTTGTCAGTATTCTGTGACCTTTTTGCTAACATAATTTTGGCTGTGACTGGCTACACTGTTGTTTTTCATCTGATTGAATCGCGCACCAAGATTGAACTGTCCACTAATCGTTTGATTCTTATTTGTGTGATGTGTTATGAGGCTTGCAAGTCACATCAGGCAATCTTCCTCCTTTCCCCTGCCCCCTGAAACCACCTGTTTTGTGCCTGTGCGATACAATGAATCATGCAGGCCACATCACAGCCCAGCCTTCTTAAGCCCCCTTCCCTTTACCCAAAATTGCTAAGCATGGAGCTGTAAACATCATAGCCTTCTGTTGAGTTCAGGTGTGCGGAGTTTTTGTGTTCATATTTTTAATTCTTTTGTAGTATTTGTCTTTTCGGATTGGCATTTAAAAGGTTGTGTAATTCATCTACAACTCCAGTTACAAAGAAAAGAAAATAATCTATTAGCCTAGCTGTGAATATGGACATTATAAAGTGTCTCGAATCCGGTCAGTGTCGTGTAGACATTGCTGCTTCTTTGGGCATACCTACAACTACTGTTCACATTATTGGCACAAATACCATCAAAATTAAGTGCAGTATGAAACATTTTTTGGGATTCAGTGTGACAAAGATGAAGTGCTCAAGAAATGAGCACATTGAAATGATGGAGAAAATTTTTGTGTTGTGGATTGAGTCACAATCTACTGTATTTGGGGGTGCTTTGAACCTAACCCCTAAACTTTACATTGATTCTTATGGGAACGCAGAACTTAAGTTTTGTTTACCAGGAACATAACACAACATTATAGCAGGATTTACCGTACTTAACTTGTATAAAAGTAGTTTTAGTAATTGTGGGACACTGTCCTTCATACCATTTTCACACTGTTGTAAATGAGCTTGAGGAATGGAAAGCTAGGAGTTAGTTAAGAGTGAGGTTGAAAATCTGTCTTGAATTGTTTGTGTGTTGATGACAAAGTAGCCATTTTTCCATAACTTTTTATAAAATGTGTGAAAATATAACATCTTCTATAATTTTATGAGTTCTTCCATTGTAAGTTTACTTTTTTATTTTTTTCCTATCTTGCTTAAATAGGTTTATGTTTGGTGTAAAACCTATGCTGAGAAGAAGCACATGTTAAACGAAGTGGCTGCAAAAAGTTTTGTGTCCCTCTTGCTCCAACTTAATCGCCGGTGCAAGACAAGAGGACAACTTATTGAGAGCATGGCCAAACTACTTTGCAGAGATATTGGACAGCTGGACCCAGTAAGTAGGACATAACAAGGCACTCCCCTGGACAGGGACAGGAAACCATCCTCAATGTACAATTTTCTACACCATTTGTGCTTTTTAATAGTTTTCACTAAGGATTTGTTTAAGCAGAGGAGCTTCAATTTTACATTTAATTTGATTAAAAAGTAGAGTTTGGTCAAATCCATTATTTTACTAATCCAAATCTCCAAGTGGAAGTGTGAAAAGGGCAAGAAGAAATTAATAAATAATGTGTGTCTATCTAGACCTAACCTAACTATCCTTTCAGGTTGACTTCCTTCACTATCACTTTACATTAATGTTCACTGTTTATACACTGTCTTATTATACATTTCCAAGCTATTAGGCAATAATTCATTTAATAAATATTGGAAATAACCTGCAGGGTGTTGAACGGCCCATAATTATGTAATTACTTGTTTGTGGGTGGGTATGAATGGAGGGACTGGGGCTGTTGGTGTTGTCAGAGCTAAGTGGCAAGAATTTGAGTTAATTTGATATAATATCTTTAATGATGATTAGGACTAGGAACAATTCATAGCTACCACCCAATCTCTTGACATACAATTTTCAAGCATGAAATAGTTCTTAAGTTTCATTACATGGAGTGAATGGCAAAAAGTATAGGGTGTGCATAAAATATAAAGTCTGTTTTCAGGAACAAGAAAAAGGTTGTTTCCCAAAATATTTTAAGTTAAAACTTCAATAATTATTTAATGTAATAAAACACATTTATAATCTTAGTGGGCTATTTTAAATATTTCTTAAACATCATTTTAGGACGTTTCACTGAACAAAGTGGTGGAATACAAAATAGTGTCTCAGAAGCTCCGTATGCCCTTATTCTCACTATTGTGCAACGCCATCAACACCAACTTGAACGAAATCTTCTGGATGGTTAATTGGCTCCGGTCTGAGCATACCTCGCAAGTCAAGTCTGGTGTCACCATCATTGACAATACAGGTTGGTTCCATAATTTATTTTCAAGGGTGAGTAGGATTCAAAAATGTTGTCAATTTTTCTTAAGAAATAACTTCTCGTAAGACTAATATTTAATCTTGGAAATTCTATTTTGGGCATCCGCACAGGGCTCAATAGATAGGGAGCTCTCTCTAGTCTGCAACCCAACAAACAGTTGTCAGAGTCTACATTGTGTTTTCAAGAGGAAAATAGTCCAAACACCTTGGCACTGCCTTCACTAAGCAACTTATGCTAATGTCTGGAACATAGGGCTAAAAAAAAAATTATTTAGCCTCTTATTGTCCAATTTAATGCCCGCTAAGTGGGCAAACATTGAAGTTTGAAACCTTAGAACAGATTTAAATCATGCTATTGGTAATATGTTAGCACTGTGGTTTTTCCTTAATGTGGTTCTCTACATTCTTTAAAGCCAACTACTGATGATTTTTTATTATTATTACCATATTTACTCGAATCTAAGACAACCCCCAGTTTTTCAGTGGTTCTGGATAAATTTTTTAAAAGTGGTAGTTATTTTATCATGAAAGAAGAAAATAATAATTATGGCAGACTTATTTTGTAATGCTAACAAATTGTTATTTATATACAAAACAAAACACCTATGTTGACTTAAAATCTAATTAGGGTTGAAGAATTGCTAAGGAATTTCTTTTTTATCACAAATATTGCTTTTGCATAAGAAGGGTAACTTGAAAAACATTTCATAAAAACAATGCGAAGTTAATTTTTATCATGACAAATGATAATCGTTGGTGAAAATCTGAGTCTCATACATACCATACTCCCCCTAATTACTAACATTGGACTCGACCATTAACATGCTAGCTTGAAGCTTCTAAAACATGACACGTCACAATGATATACAGAAAATAAAATAGTATAAATTAAACAGATTTAGGAAGAAATCAATGGATAAATATACAACAAACGGTTTCTTTTATAAGGAAAATATAAAACACATGTAACATGTAACAAAAAATCTAACTTATAAACAAGTCTGCTGTGAACTACCGTAAAAGTCAGCTGCCATCACAGCCAAGCGTAAAAAAATTAGTGATAATTAAACAAGCATCTTTATTCTTATTTCGCTTTAAAATGAGGTGGCTGAGTGGCTAAATAATTTTATAATAAAGGAAATTGATTAAACTAAAGAAAAAGGAAAAATAAACTACTAAGAGTAAATTTGATGAAGAAAGTCTACCTAGGGAAAGAGGAAAATGTGGGAAGAATCCAACGCCCAAAGGTGACGTCTTCTTTCTTTCTTCTGTCTTCTCTAGTAGAAGTAGTCACACACACATTTTAACACAAACAGAATAATATTTCAGCATTGTTGCATTTATCAAACACAAAGAAGAAGAGCGTACAAATAACACAAAAAATGGATTACTCCATTTTGAATGTAATTTAAAATGGAGTAATCCAGTGTTTGTGTTATTTGTACTCTCTTCTTTCTTGTTTGTGTTTGATAAAGGCAACAATGCCAAACTATTATTCTACTTGTGTTAAAATGTGTGTGTGACTATTTCTATTATAGAAGACAGAAGACAGGAAGAAGATTTCAACTTTGTGCATTGGATTCTTCCTACATTAGCTTATAGTATTGATTATTGCAATACCAGTCGATATTATGGGTATCGAGTATCGAATCGGGCCACAACTAGGTAGCTTTATTTTTAACGATAACCTAAAAAAATAGCCTAAAAATCTGTGAAAATAATCAAATATCCTGTGATCTGTGCTATACCTAGGCAGGCCTGCACTATTGTATTATATTAAATAAAGATGTAAAATATTATTTTTTGATTTAGGCCTAACCCAATCCTTAGTCTGCGATTTTAAGATGGCCCCTAGATTTTGAAGCTACAAATTTGAGGGGGAAACTCATCTTAGACTCAGATAAATACAGTATTATTATTATTATTATTATTATTATTATTATTATTGTTGTTGATAGAAATTCAGTGTAGAAATCAACAGGAAACTAGAGAACTTTCAGGGATCCTATGCATGTGCTTTCACCCAGATGGTGTGGGTTGGCGACATTAGCCAATCAGAGGGCCGAGTGCGCATGCTGCTTTAGATGGATGGGAAACACATTAGGAATACTTTCGGTGTGTAATCACTATTATTATTAAACTTACATTCAGTCAAGTGATCAACTAATAAATTGGACTCTAGTTGCTAGGTTTTTTCTTTAATTGTGTATAGGAATAAGGATGCATTATAATAGCTATTAAAAATTTCAGATTTAAAATAAAACAAAACAATGAAATCTTGAATTTGAATTTTTTTTAATTCTTGAATATCCTTAAGAATTCAAAGATTTTAAATATTTTAAGAAGACATCACTAAAAAGCATTTTAAAACAGATCATTGGGAGGAATTACGCAGCAAAGAGCAGGAGCTCTGCCTCTACTTGAGCCACACCATTCGAGAGCTGGCTATGGTGAGTGGAGTGTCCGTGCCAGTGGGCCCAGCTGTCGACACTGTTCTAAATACAGTGGCACACCTGTACAACCTCCTGAGCTCCGTCGTCAAGTACTTTATCATGAGGTCCTTCAAGGACAACCCTGTCTTCAAACTGGTCAAGTGAGTTAGAGTTTGTGCACTTTGGAATTAAAGAAGTGTGGTCCATGATCTGATTTATTCTGGCCTGTAAATCTTTATATATTTTTAAATAAATAATAGTAAAAAATGTAACCTCAATCCACCTCTCAAAAAACAGATAGAGCATAAACAGGCTTAGTCGAAAAAAATAAACTAATAAGGTCTAATTTAATTAAGAAGAGTAAACATAAATATAATATAATTATATAATAATAGAAAAGTAACTAAATGTTAACTTTCTTTCTTATAAGTAGAGATGGGCCACTCGAATCCATCGAATCCTGACAAGTATTCGAGATTCGAGGATTTGGTGTTTTACTGGATTTGATGATCGAATATTTCACCTCATAAACAAAGCATAATATGTTGAATTCAAAAATTACTTAGTTAGGCCTACTTGAAAAGCACAACTTAATCCATAATATTTATTTGTCGGACAAAAGCTATTGACATGAATAAAATCTTCTTTAAAAAAATAAAAAATCATTAGGTGTGGAAAATCTTACGTGCCTAGTACCCTACCCTCCCAACCGTATGGGAAACTTGGACTCGACCGTCTCAGCACATGCTCACTTCTAAAACTTTCACCTCACGAACAATCTTGTAAATATTTTAATAAACACATCAAAACTCTTCAAAAACTGAAAATTAAAACTAGAATTACAAATAAACTCTAAATAAATTAAACCAATTACAGTTTTTTTAAACAGAAATAAGAACACATTACGGATGATACAAAGTCAGTCGCCATGACTTATATTATGTTTACTCGCCCGAGTGATGATTAAAATAAAGATACTTTTAATTCTTACTACCCAACTGGTTTTAATTATGTGCCACTATGTAAACAACCCCAATTTATTGCATACGATTCTTAAGTTAGACATTTTGTTGGGCTTCATGAAAAATAAATACTGTCAACAGTCAGACAGCAATAAAACTGTTTATTCATCCCTACCGGCGTACATATCATATATCGATTGTTTGTTTCAAATCGATTCAGGTAATCTGATCACTTAGTAAGCGCTCTCGAGTTTTAAGAATCAAATAACGACTTGTTAATCAATTATTTATTTTTAAATTGATTTTAACTTAGTTTTTATTATTTATAAAAAATATGTTATTGAAGTAATTGTAGAAATATTCAAACGTAGTACTGCCTTATAAAATGGGAATGAACATATTGTAGTTGAAAATATATTGTGTTTTAAATAGAATGTATTCTCAGAAAAATATATATTGCAAGAATCGAATATATTTGTTTTCTATCAAAAATAGATAATGGATATAAAAGAAAATAATAATAAAACATACTTAAGCATTATTGAGTTCACTATTTCCAATGTATGTTTAATTGTTAAGCATGTTGTTTTAGTCTTTATTAAAAATATCCATTTGTATTTTTATTTTTGCTATCTTAATACAATAAAATATCCTTTAATGATGATTAAAGTTGATCAAAGGATATCTAGGCCTAATCTGTTTCTTTCACATGTCTTTTATAAACTTAACTTATTCTAACAACACTTTTAAAAATAACTAAAAGACACTCAAATTTTGATTGATTTGATTTTTAAACAATAATATGAGTCTAGATTGTTTAATTTGGCTGGATTTTAACCTGTATTTTGCAAGGGGGGGGTTGGGGTTGATTAAAATTGAAAGCATGATTGAAATAAACCTTGATTCACAGTTTAGGCCTATATTGTGTAATGTAGGTCTATTTGTAAATCATTAAAATTTATAATGATTTGCTAGGATTCGGATTCGAGAAATAGTGGATTCGACCCATCTCTACTTATAAGCCATTCATTATAATATTCATACATCCAGTCAAGTGTTAAATTACTGGTATGAGGTCTGGTTAAGTTCATCCTATAATTATAACTGGTTCCAAACTACCAATAAGAAGTATTATTTTCACTTGAAAAATAGAAGATTTTATTTTTAAGGATTGGAGTCTTGGATCTTAAATATCCTTAAGGGTTCAAGGGCCCATCTCTATTTCTTTTTCATAGTAAGGAAAACTCAAAAACAATATATTTACTTATATTTTAAAACTTTATGTGATTGGTTGTGTTCTACTAGGCTGGAGAGTGTGTTCTTTGTAACCAGCACAATAATGGCTCCAAGACTGACTGATTTAATTAGCCTTGTTACTGTAAGTAAGGAAGTCATCTTAAAATTAATTTTATACCGTAAGGCAAGTCATATGGAAATTATACTTGCACAGCTACATTTTCATTATATTCTCAGTGTGACAGTATTGAAATCAGATAAATCATAATTGTTGGCATCCTTAAACGATGATTTCTCTATTAAAAAAATAGGTGTAGTTAATTTTTCATTCCAACCTTATTTTAATAAAAATAGTAATGGTTGTGTTAAGGTAGTGAAAAATTAATAGAAATTACATTTGTTAGAACCTGTAGACACTTTGGATAAAGTTCACTACCTTTTTCCATGTGTGTATATATATCACCATATATCTCAGAAAAATATCCTTAAGAAATGTGAGATACTCTTATGTTTGAGTAAATGTGTTGATTATTTTATCTCCTTAGGAAAATAAAATCACGGATGATGAAGAGAATCCAACAAAAAAAAGAGAGTGGATGATCCGCATTTAGTTAAAAACAAAATTCTCCGGGAGTCCAAACTGATCCCTAAAGTGACACTTGCTAGAGATCTGTATGAGAAAAGTGTAATAAAACTGTCTACAAAAACTAAGGTAAAATTCATATGGTTTTTAAATATGTTTTACTGAAATATCTAACATTATCTTTCTATTAAATTGAATTTAGATTAGCTTTAATAAATTTGCAATCAATTCTGATAACCAGCCAATCATTTTGCTTACTACCTGCACCACTGGCCACATGGGATGAGGCATCACTCTTGGTATAGGCTGTATTGCTGGCGAAAGACAAATTTTAGGTTCAAATTTTGATTAGGAGCACTAAATGTGGTTTCCTATCCTCTCTCCTCCTCTCTATGCTAATAAGGGTGCATTCATTCCTATACTTACTCTCTCAATTCCTACCTTTTAGATTAAGTTGTAAATGAAAATACTAACTACCCGCTTCTGTGGCCACATGGTTTAAGGCTCTACTATTGCAGTAGAATATATTTTTCATGTGTTTGTGTAAATATTGTCTATCCCACTAAATTTTGGTTCTTTTATGTCTCTTTTTCTATATATTCTGGTACCCAAAAAAAATATGATAATTTTATAGAAATTTTAAAACATCATATAAAAATAATGTTTATGTATTGTCTAGAAAATGAATGTCTACATCAAATTTATCTTAGGCTAGGATGCGCCTCCGTGACATAGTTAGCTAATACGCTAGTTTCGTGTTGAGCTAGACTACCAAGGATGAGGAGATCTAGGTTTGAATCTCACTCATGTGAATTGGGGATGGTTTTTCCTAAATGGTTTTCCACTCTCCTCCACGCAAATGTGGGTTCACTTCCTCTAATTCAACCTTCCCAATTCCTAATCCATTAGCGTAATTAGTACTTAAAGCGTATAACCCGAACGGGTAGTAAGACGCGGTGCTAAATATTATTATTTATTTGGACCCTTATGAATTTGAATGTAACCTAAAACTTTATGTTTTGAAAGAATTACTAATGGAATTATTAAAAAACATTGTGAAATTTTTGTGTAACTCATGTTTTGTAGACCAAACTGAAGGTATTGTTGGAGTGTACCAAGAATAGAGACTTTAAGATCACAGCTGATCAGATCAAGAATAAAACTTTTCAACCAGATGTAAGTACATTACGAACTTTATCTACATGCACTCTATTTTCTAAGACCCCTAATCCTTCCCTATTATAAGAGCCCAATTCCCCGCCACTATCCCCTTTATTTTTAATAACGTGAAAATTTGTGCATAAGTCTATGCTATAAGCAATGACTGGGGATCTAAGTAACATATTACGTTGACATTTTAAGAAACAACTTATTATTTTAGGGATCACATTGACATTAATAGAAACTATATATTATAGTCCAAACAAATTATTTAATAAATATTTACAATTAGTTTTCAACTCCAACTACTCTTTCCTGGTGGTATTCAAGAAAACAATCAATTCTGCAGGGGGGCAAGTTATGCAATTACGAATTACAGGACATTCAATGTCTGAGCTGTGCCAGTAATCCGATGTTTCTGGCAAATCAAATACACCCATAAAAACCAATACGCTGTACTGATTGCCTCATCTTAAAGGTAACCAGACACTTATTAAACCCCCTTTTTTCTACTTAGTCAAGACTGAAAAAGAACTAAGTCAAATATTAATTAACAAAAAAAAACAAAAGGAGGGGGATGATACCAAAACACGTGGTTTCCCACGAGGTTGTTCAAATCACAATCCATTTATCAAAAGGATTTATAATTTATTATTTATTAAGAGAAAAACAAAATTTAAAAAGGATTATAAAAGAAAACATTTAGTGAGGTTAATTTAAAGACAATAAAGGAAACATTTTACATTTACTACCTTACCGATTTGTTACAAACACCCATCACAAAAGATGTCTCCATCAGAGCTCATAGAAACAAACAAAAAATTAATATTTATAAAGATAAGAAAATAGTCTTCAACTAAAATATTTAATTCTTAGCATTATTTTTATTTACTATCGTGATATATAGGATGTCGATTGATCAAAAATAATAGCATCAAAGAAAAATCCGGCCACATGGTTGATAAATTTGGCGTTACATTCCAATACAAAGGTTATCTAATAATAAACACTAGATCATGATAAAAATATAAAACTACACGGAAACTTTACTTCATAATACTAAAATAAGAAATAAAATAAAAAAGGAAAACGACTACATGTTAATTTGGAAATATTCTTAAAATATTAAAAAAAACAAAGGAAGAAAATAAAATACGTCTCACCAGTATTACAGCCAAAAACGAAATAGGTCGAGACAAAGGCGTTCCTTTCAAATCAGGAAAATCATATCTTAGGAGATGGCCAATCAGAGACCAGTTTTTCAAGATAAGGAGAAAGGGCCAATAGTATTTTAGTTGAAGACTTTACATTTTTAAAAAAACAGTATAAAATGAATATTAATGAAAAATTAAATACATAAAAAAGGTACAAAGAGGTAATTATTTAATAATGATAACCAAGATTGAATTATTCATTTATAATAGTTTATTAAAAGCTTTAGTTCCTCAAATTCCCGTTCCCAATTGCTACTTCATTTCTAATTTCAATTTAGTCCAATAGACTTTGTTCCATGACATTATTCGGAGCTTCAAGGTTGGTAGACCTAAAGGTCAGTCTATAACCAACAGTACAACGCCTATGTAGGCCATAATTTCTTCCTCGGTAGTTTCATACCACTCTTGATCCACTACCTATTTTTTGTTGCCTAAACCTGGAACATTAATATGTATTTTTGGCAAAGTGCTGAAAAATGTTATTACCTAACACTAGTTTAATATAACATAGTTCATTGGAACATACAGGTAAGTCATGCACAGGACCAGTATTGCCCACATATTCATTTGGAACATCAAATTGTAGCTTGTCTGTAAATGTCAACAAAGGTGGTTGAAAACACCTTACAGCAGCAGCATAATCACCACCCCCATTTAAATTGTTTTCCAGATCACAATCACTTATATCAAATAATTCAGGATCTTCATTATCATTAACACACACAATATCAATATCGTTATCGTCAGAACTATCAGATTCACTGCCAAATGCCTCTTTATTGAGCTACAAAACGATCATATAATCTTGTAAGGAGGCCATTCTAAAGCAAAACTAACAACACTAAGAAAATAATAAATTTAATATTCAAATATAACCTAAATTCTATTCGATTCGTCGTGGAAAGAACTCATTTCAGGATTCATTTATGACCTTAGGATGGTGCCTATGGAGCGCTGAAACATGTCAGACTTGTGATTAATTCACTCCTGATTTACAAGGAACAAGGGCATTCAAAACTTTCAGATAAGGATAGATCTCAACTACATTTAACTTCTTTGTATTTATAAAATCCCATTTTTGTCAATTGACTTATTTATCTTATTACACTATATTATAAGTTTCATCTATAATATCCCATGTTCATCAGCACTTGTCTTAATATATTTAAGGTTTATTAAATTGTAACAACATAACTTCCTGAAATTTAAGAATAAGCTGACTTATAAAAACTTTTAAGTAAAGCATAGGCATCAATTCTCAATTGAACTCTATTAATTCTTTTCTATCATAATTTTATCTTGTCATCAATATTATACACCTTTTTATTTTAACTCATGTCTTTAATACATGTATTTTAATATGTTTTATTGTTTTGTTATATATGTGCTTTCTGACTCACATTTTTAATGTGTTTATAAAAGATCAATTATTACATTTTAACCTAATTAAAAATCTTTTCTCAATACATAATCTATACTTCTTTCACAATTAATGATTCTAATTGATTTTTTGTTTTTTGTTTTAACAACAACTTTGCCAATCAGTCCATTTACTCTTTATCATAAGTAAACTTAATTGATATTGTCAATATAATTTATGTCAATAACTTAATTTCTGTCTTATTCATATCTTTAAATTTGATTTCTATTTTTATCTAATAGGAAATATAAAATAGTTAGCAAATAGACCAACAGATGGCTTAGAGAGTGCTGAAATACTGCGAGCACTTTCAAGTGCTCGGGCCAGGCAAGGGTTAAGGCTGTATAAAATCCATACTTTATGAGATGTTGATATCTACACTGAGCTCTGGCTGGGTGTAATGAACATATATTTTCCTAAATGGTTTCTCCGTCTTTCTTTCCATAATTGTGAGCATTTGCTATACATTTTGTCTTCCTCATACCTACCCAATTAGTATAGTTAAATTAAAAAAAAGTAAGATAAAGTAACCTCCCATTAAAAATCACACTACCCTGATCAATACAAAAGAATAAGTGGTAAACGAATCCAAGGCCATATTTAGAGAAATCAATTGCACTCTAAATCTTATTAAGTCCAAACTTGTTAAAATTCAAGAAGACAAAAAAAAGAATGCTACCTCACAGTAATGTCAGCAGGGAAGAAGTGAAGGAGAAACAGTCACAAGATGGAAATCTTTCCTTTTTAACGAAGGATGAAAAGACACAAAGTAAACAATGAATCAGTAAAATAAAAACAGTTTAGCACATAGAATGGGTTATTTCTTATTAAACAAAAGTTATATTCACGAAGCAACCATACAACCTACAAAAATAAAATAAAAGGTACAATTGACAGTGTTCATTTTTTGCCATGAGATTGATTACACCCCTATCCAGTCACAGCTATAGCTCTCTATAGTAAGAGTATTGCCAACGATTGAAATGGCAATTGCTGCAAGGGCGGGCTTTGATGGCCCACGTGACTCCCCAACTTGCCACTGACCTAACTGGCAGCAAGCAGACTGTTTGTTGGGCTCTTATGTGAAATATATTTTTTCGATACATTTTCACTCATTACTCGAAATGACGCCAAAATATTTTGCTTTTGGGTGTAGAACACATTGATAAATGGATGTTGGATTCCATTCAATACCTTCTGGACCAAAAAATTAAAAAGTTTTGATCAATCAAAAATCAAGATTGAATTGGTAGCCAGAAAAAAACTTCACAATCTCTCATGTCAGCTCGTTTTGATTTTGATTTGTGTTTAGTAGCCCTAATTAATCATGCATCAATATGTTTTTTTATGTCATGATAAGATATTGTTTACTTAAATAATAAGTTATCATATCAAACAAATCATTTTGAAAACATGTTTAAGTCACTTGAAACAATTGTCATAAAGCCCTAACAACTAAATCAAATTGATCCGAAAAAGAGGGAATATTTTTCTTGAACGTTCAAACAATATTGACACCCAAACTTAATTTATAATTATCGGTATAGTTTGGCTTAGGCTATGAAATAAATCATAAAATTATATTCTTGTGTATAATGATCCTTAAAAGAACTAAACAATCAACATAATATCTTAGATAGTTAACTACAATAATAATATTAAAGCAAAATTTAAAAACTGTGTAATAATTAGATTTCACTGTTAAATAAAATGATTTATTTTGCATTTTCACGCAAAAAGGCTTATTTATTAATGAGCTTCAGGTAAAAACATAACGATTTCATGCCATATTTAAAAATACATTATTAATTTGGGTTATTACTCATTATCAAAATGCCATATTTCAGGGTTGAAAATTGGTGACCTATTAAAGGCATTTCTAGGCAGGTGGTTCTTGTGGTTGTTTTCTATTGCCTTCTGCGCTTTGGAGGTGAACGGACAACAAAAATATCCTAATCTGAACCCAGGAAGGGAACGTTTCTACTACAGATTAAACCCTAACCCGGCCGGGAATCGAAACCGGTATCCTTGGACTGTCAGCCAAATACGCCTGACCATCAGACCACATAGCTGGTCGGGATATGAATCGGCCAACCTTGTTAATGTAAACTAAACATAGTTTTGATTCTAACTATACTAACATTTTTTGACAACTATATCACAAATTATTCTTTAAAAAATGCTAACATAATATTACACATGCATTTAATACATTGAACAATGTGCTTTTGTAAATGTGTATTTCTTTATCATACTCATTACTATACCAAATTATATCATCTATCTAGGATTTTTCTTAAGTATGTTAATTTTTTAAGGTGATCAATCGCGTACGCCCATCTATAAATAAATGGATCTATCTCCAATAATGTAATATTCAATATCGTAATTATTTTTTAACATATATTTTATAGAATCCAAACTCAAGGCAATGGTAAAATCCAAGTTTATGTATCAGGAGTTCAAAAATCCAAAGGGTGGCTAAACACAATCATGTTTTTCCCCCAGTATGTATTTATATGAAATATCATTTTAAACTATGCCAACGTCTTTGTAATGATCCAAGATATCTTGTGAAAAAAAACCCACTACTTTACATCAACACATTTTAAAGATATTCCAATAAACTTACTTTTGTCCCATATACCGTCATGTACTGGTTAGGTCGGTCAAGCCGGCCGCCTAGCAGCCGATGCTTGTTTGCCGTACTCTTACTATATAGAGCTCTAGTCACAGCTCAGTTATGATAAATAGAGTTGGGTCAAATACACTATTTTACTAATCCAAATCTCCACTTTACCTTCGAATCCCAGAGCTCTAATCTTAATCTGAATATTGGAAAATAATGAACATAAGATACAATATAATATAACAATGATATAAAATACAAATAGTAACTAAATGTTAAGATTCTTTCTTATAAGCCATTCATTAAATTAATATTGATACATTCAGTTAAGTGTTGAATTACTCGTCTGGGGCCTAGTTGTTGAGTTTAACCCATAATTATAGTTGGTTCTGAATCACCAATAAGCAGTATTAGAGTTCTATAAAACAAATTTCACTGGAAAGATTTAAAAAAAACTATTTTTTAAGGATTAGTGTGTCAAATCTGAAATTTCCTCTAATCTCGAATACCCTTAAAAATGTTGGAGGTTCTAGGATCCCATGCCTAATAAGGACTAAAGACTTTCTAAAATAAAATCACTGGTCTTCCATAAATAGATAGACTGTCAAAATATGTTGTCACTCGGCATACCACCAACTTTATGGCACTGTTTGAGATGACTCTACATTGTTGCAAATCAAGTTGTAATAGAAAGGACAGCTTTATGATTGCAAACGCTAACTGTTTAATGCAACTTAACCAAGCAACATTTTGTGTTCATTTAATATACATTACACTAACCATTCGGTTTGTCATTTTCTAAAACACAGGAGCTGTGTTTCAAAAATTGTGATTATGGTCAGAATCGTACAGATTTGATTTATAATTTGCTATTTCACTTTTATATTAAATATAATTGAAAAATAACACCTCGACACAGGAGTTGTCGGGTCTCTTGAATTAGTGTGCTAAGGGTAATTCATCCCTCATAGTTTAAAGCGGTACTTGTTATAGGCTTGGCAGATTGTCAGCTGCCTTAATTGTACAATGTTGACAATAAATTCATGTCCATCACATATTGTCTTAAAATTACAAGTGAATAATGACCCTAGCACAGTACATATCCTTAATCACTCAATGGTAGAGAATTGGCACACTAAGTCTGGGGTTTTGTGTTTGCTTCTCATATCCAAATGTCATTTTTCAACTACATTTAACATAATTATAATGTAGCCTTGTGAAGGGGTGTAATCTGTACCCAAGATAATTTCCACAACTTTTTATTTTAATTCTGTTTCTTAGTTATTATTTTCTTACCTGAATTGGTGGGCACACAGCCTAAATGTTAAGCATATCTAATATGGTTTGTCTTTGTCAAGAAAGTCGGGGTTTGAATTTTGGTTGGGTGTAGATTCCTTGACTCTTTCGCCTTACATGCAAGCATGAGTACATTTCTTCTGATTTATAACCTTCCTCATCCCTATCCTATTTGAATAAGCAAAATGTGTATAGCTCAGACAGAAATTATGGTTGGGGGGTAGGGGGAGTGAATTTAGTGGTATTTTAAATCTTACCATGCAATTTTAGTAATATAACATGTTTTTGTTTTAGACTTCTATTTCAGAAGGAGAGTGATCCAACTGCCATCTCATCATAAAATTCTCCACCTGCCTTCATTAAATTACTAACATTGTGACTCTCAACATAGTGGGCCATTGAAGGCTCATAACTTAATAAATAGACGTCTGTCACAATTTAAATGGCAATAAGAAAGCCATATAACACACAAAATTGTGTTTAACAAACTGGATTGGTGTTCTGCTTGAAATAGCTAAATTGAATGTAAATTTTCATTCAACAAAATTTTAAACAATTCTAAGTTATTAGACATTGAAAGTGATTCCAGATTATTTTGTCATTGCTTTGCTATTTTCATAATATATTAAATGTCTTATTTGTTATAAAAAATTTGGAAGTTGCACATGATCAAAAAATGTTATAAAAGCATAAAAAGATAATATTTGGTTATTTTCTAGTTGCTTTATATATAAACAAAAAACCTACTAAAACATACTAAGATAATAACTAAAGTGGTTATAAACCAAACCTGCTTCCTTAGCTGTTCCACAAAGAATCTCTTTCTACTTTAGAGGTTTTGTTTGCATTCTGGTTTTTCATGTGATTTAAATTCAAGATTGAAAGTTCACATTTTTCACAATTTCTTGTAATACTTTTCATTGGGAAATAACCTAAGATTAAGTGATAACCAATATTATTTTCATTTTAAAATGTTTTGTTAACACTTTCAACTACAGTAGCCCCATGGCTTCTTTGGTGCTGACTGACAGCTCACAGCTGACTTCTGACAGTCGACATTTAGGTATAATACCTAAATTTTGACCGTCAGAAGTGACAGCTGTTAAACACATGTTTTTGCAGAGCATATGGTTTGACGTAGGGATACATAATTTGGTTTGGTAACTTTTCAAAGCTATTAGCTGTCAGTCAGCAACAAAGAAGCCATGGACCTACTGTACTTAAAAGTGCTCATAACTTCTGGATAGCAAACATCATACATCCACATTAATGTTATTTTACAACAGTATGTCATATCGTGTTCAATGTGATAATCTATAACTAGACTGAGGTGATATCTTTCCTGCTTTGAAAACTATGGGTGAGTATTAATATAATGATAATGATTCATATTAGTTTTACTTTCAGAGTGTCCAAGACTAAAGAGATTCCTGGAATTTTATTTTCATCGGATATTTTATTAATAAATGCAATATAAAAAAATAATTAAATATCAGGAAATCTTAAATAAACCTGTATGTTAAAAATTACAACAAAATAAACATTCTGCACTTAATCATTTTTATAAAAACTTCATAAATTTTGTAATAACTACTGTGCAATTAAAATAAATTTAATTTGTAATAAATAAAATGATGGAATATTAGGAAAATGGTAGAACATAAATAAAAGTAAAAGCACTAACACACATTTACACACACATCAGGAAGTAGTAATAATTAGACTTCCTGAGGAAGATGCTATAATAGCATCAAAATATTGAAGTATGTGTTAGTGTTTTTAGTTTTGTTTATGCTCTACCTTGTTCCTAATATTCTATACTTTTATTTATTACCAATTGTTTTTGCTCAATGCACTTTATTTCATACATAATAAGTTTAATTTTTATTCATGGTAAAATTCTCTAGTGGAATTCAAATTAATGAACAAGTTTGGGAGTATATTTATCTTTAAACAACTCCTTTAGATGCACATAAATAACCTTCTTTCACAGCATGCCTGATAAATCAGCAGTTTCAATAAAATACATCAGCTTGCAATTGCTTGGACCGCTCTCCTGTTGCTATAAGATGATAAATATTTTAATGTCAGAGCTACCAGTATATTTTTAATTTGCCTCCATATCATTCTCTCCCATTTTCTTTTTTCCATGTGGATTCTTGCTCTTTTAGGAAACTCCTTTTGTGTTTTTCTCCCTCCCTCCTGAAAAAACTTAGGCCAAGGAAATCCCCAATTTATTTCATGTGGAGACCAGTGTCAATTGTCAACTTGAACTGTGTTTTTGTGGAATGCCAGGCCTCCATCATGATTCCGATCCCACGTCAAACTGTAGATCCTCTATTTCATCTCACAATCACCCTACCATTACACATTAGCGTAAGTGCGTATATCCCAAACGGGTACTAAGACGTGGTGCTATAATAATAATAATAATAATAATAATAATAATAATAATAACAGGGTTTTTTTTTCATGGTAGCCATGTTGTGTTTGAACCTGTCAAATTTTTCTTTATTTTATTCCATTAACAATATAAATTTTATAACATTCTATGTTGATTATTTGTGTTTAATATGTTAAGTTTGGTTTTTCCTCGAAGCAGTTTTTTTTATTTGTTCATATTAATCCAGAAAGTTGTTTTATAATTAGGAAATATAAATGTATTTGATGATATTGAAATAAATAGTATATATTTTTAATAAAACTTGTAGTACTGATTAATTTTAGACAACCTTCCTTTAATATAATACAGGGTGTCTACTCGCCTGGAAAACCTGGAATTCTCAGGTGGCATAAATCAATAAAATATTGCTCGAGTATAAACATAGAGTTTAATTGTTTTTTTAACAGGTGATAACAGTTCTTGAATATCTGTTAAGAGTGTCCTGCAATTTAATGCCAACTTTTTCTCTTCACTTAAAAATTATGTCATCTAATACCCCTATTCTCATGACAGATATTTAACAAGTGTTGATATCACCATGAGAAAAAAATTAAACTCAAATATTTTGCTATAAAAACTGCAAAAACGCTGGCCTTTTCTTGTGCAACCTACACCGCTACCTTAAACTTTTATTATTCAAGATAATTATAAATCATTTTAAAAAAATCTTCATATTTTTTTTAAAAATTAATCATCAAATAACTATTTATTATATGTTTTTTAAGAAAAAAAATATACATAATTATTTATAATGAAAAAAAACTAAACATATACCAATTTTGAACCAAATTGCTGGTCGTTTCTTGAAACACTAAAAAAAAATCGCTCGTAGCTTTAATTTGAGGTGTATGGAAAAAATAAAAGGTCTTGAAATATTGCTCTATAAAATCTAAATGTTAAGGTTGTACAAAATACATCCAACCATTTCAGATATTTGGTCAGGGACAGACATAATTGTAAAATTCACTTTTTTGGGTTTGGACACGCTTAAAACGTAGAGATTAATCAAATATCAGGATCAAACATTTTTGTTATTTCAATACTTTCTCTTGACTTGAGAAAGTAAAAATTAAACCTCATATTAGCAAGCATATATATATGTCATTCACGAGCTAAATTTACCTGGATGACAGCTTGAAATGTTACTAGAAGTAGTCCTTAATATATCACTACGCCAACAGCTAACATCTATCACTTTGGATGACTGTAATGAAAACAGATGGTAATATATTAATGTGATAGTTAACCACAGTAATTTAGGCCAATATTATTTGTATATTTATTTGAGGTCGGACACAAAGTTTATTTATAGTTTTATTCCCCTTAAAAAAAATTAACACCACTTTCACAAAAACTTCTAACGAACATAGCTTTAAAATGGCGACTTACGAATCTAAACCATATGGTTGAACATAATGGTAAACAAGTTTTTTACAATGATACAGACGCGCAGTTGATGGAAAATATTTTATTCAGTTAAATATTTCAAAATACGGTAAAATAATCATAAAATCATTTATTAAATGCACAAAAATGACAATTTTCTCTTTTCCAAGTAAATACGATGCCTGTATTAAAAGGTATTGATGTGCACTATATTACACAAAATCAGTAACGTTCCAAAACAAAAAATAAGTACTTTTAATTATGTTTAAAATATTGTTTTGAGTTGGATGAAAAGAAATTATTTAAAAAAAAAATTCAATAATATGAGAAAACTTAAGTTTACGTTATTTTAAATGTAATATATAACAGTTAATTTACGATCTTTACATTTATAACAAAACTGTGATCTTTTACAAGTGTTGGCAACCCCAAACCTAAACATATGATTTTCGAACTGTCATCCAGGTAAAAATCTATCGTGAACGGAATATATATTACTATTGCTTGCTTAAAATGTATTCTTGTCACAACATAATATACTTAAACATGTGTACTATAAGCAGCTTACTAAAATTCTGTAAACACCAGTGTAGCCTGCATATAAAAGTAATAGCATTGTAATTGCGACAACTTAGAAAATACAAACACATTTTTTAATTTTAAACAAATCACTCGGTAATATAGCCAGGATTTCATATCAGGAGGGGTCCATGGTAACCTTCCTCTTTCTTTCCTATCTATTGGCCTGATCGAACATACATTGAAATTATGATAGATAACAGCTCACTTAACTCAAACAAGCACATACCATGATATTGATGGACTAGAGGTTATAAAATATTTTCAAACCAAGATAGCGTAGAAAGTTGAAAAAAATAATAAAATATATATATATATTATACATGTATTTATTAAAACATACAAAAAACAAAATTAAATAAGAACAAACTTGAGTAACTGATCACTATTTAAGTATTTTATATGTATTGACTATATATATCCAAATCATAGGGTACATGAAAGAAAAATCACAAAGTTCATATGGTCTAGTTTGCCGAAGACATTTGTAGGGGTTTTGAATCACGGCCAAAGTATGTTGAAGGTAGTTTTTCCTAAGTAGTTTCCCCATTCTCCCTACACGCAAATGCGGGTACATTTCCTTTAAATGATACTTTTGTAATGCCCACCTCAATAGGGTAAATATGCTGGTAGACTGGAAGGGAAATGAGATTTGGAACACCATTTGGATAATACAACCATATTTATTGCTGCCAACATTGATAGCATTCTACTTTATAATTGTCTTTATTATATTATCTTTTTTAAAGTGACAGATACAGATCACATAGATTGACATGACTATCTGATAGAAGGTATAGTAACTTTTATAATATTGTTAGTTTTATTAATAGGAGATTATATTATCTATCAAAAGTTACGGCTAAAGATCATATGATTTGACATATAAATACGTAAAAGTAGATCTAGTAAATTTTGAGTTGTCGTTTAAGGTCCATCCTATAAAATATAGATTTTGGCAAAACCGCCGTAATGTTGGACTCGACTCGACCCGTTCAACGGAAGTATAGTACTGGTTGCATTAAATAATCCGTCAGGCGTTTCTCAAGGCAAAGATCGCACAGGATCAAAAACTGTTTATAGTGTCGTACGCGTAGTAGAACGTATCGGGTTATCGCAACTTAGACCATTTCGAGTAACACAATATGAGGAAGGTGACGTTTGATAAAATACACAACTATATGATGAACCCAAGATGAAGAAGGTGACGTTTGATAAAATACACAACTATATGAGGAACACAAGATGAGGAAGGTGAAGTTTGATAAAATACACAACTATATGATGAACCCAAGATGAGGAAGGTGACGTTTGATAAAATACACAACTATATGAGGAACACAAGATGAGGAAGGTGAAGTTTGATAAAATACACAACTATATGATGAACCCAAGATGAGGAAGGTGACGTTTGATAAAATACACAACTATATGAGGAACACAAGATGAGGAAGGTGACGTTTGATAAAATACACAACTATATGAGGAACACAAGATGAGGAAGGTGAAGTTTGATAAAATACACAACTATATGATGAACCCAAGATGAGGAAGGTGAAGTTTGATAAAATACACAACTATATGATGAACCCAAGATGAGGAAGGTGACGTTTGATAAAATACACAACTATATGATGAACCCAAGATGAAGAAGGTGACGTTTGATAAAATACACAACTATATGATGAACCCAAGATGAAGAAGGTGACGTTTGATAAAATACACAACTATATGAGGAACACAAGATGAGGAAGGTGAAGTTTGATAAAATACACAACTATATGATGAACCCAAGATGAGGAAGGTGACGTTTGATAAAATACACAACTATATGAGGAACACAAGATGAGGAAGGTGACGTTTGATAAAATACACAACTATATGATGAACCAAGATGAAGGTGACGTTTGATAAAATACACAACTATATGAGGAACACAAGATGAAGGTGATGTTTGATTAAATACACAACTATACACTTATAAAGAGAGGGTAGCGAAACCACAATGAACATCGCAACGTGGAGAAATATTTCTGGTGTTCTCAACCTGGCTGTTTGCCAGTTATGTGCGCTGGCACTGAGATAATTTCACAAATTAGTATGGATAGAAAAATAATTATGATAATTTTCTAATGAGGTACAAGCTCAAGATGTATGGTTTTCCTAACCTAGAACAGCATTATATAATAATATAAACTCAACAAGAGTGCCTGTAATCGTGTGAAGATAGTTCCATAAACAATAGTAAATGACTATCACTATTAGGCACCGGCGTTTAGCATCGAACCACGACCTCTATATCTGCGGTCAATCTCTCTGACCGCTCGTCCACAAGGAAAGTATGAACACATTGGTCATTAATCATTTTCCACGCACCACGTCTTGCCTCCCGTTCGGGCTATCCACAAATGCTAATGAAGGAGAGAAGGCTAAGGTAGAATTATCAAGGAAATGTATTCAAATTTTCTTGAAACAGATGATTTGAACCCCTATTTCATTGTCAATCCTTACCAGTTGTATGTCTTAGCCCGCGTGGCCACCGATGCAGGATTTCGAGGAATCTATTGTGCCCTTTCAAAGACAACTAATTAAATCAGGCCATGACTTATTAATTAGCCTAGACGCAACTGATAGTTGATCGTCAGTCAGTTAATCCATATTAAGCGAGAAGTCGTAATTTTACAATACACTTTTAGAGCTCAGCGAGAGTATAACCTGGGCTCCTTAACTTGTGAGGTAGACGCGTTACCAACTGAGTAGGGTTATCGGATGTTTGGTGTAACTCTGAACCAAATACAATCGTGAAGTCTAACTGTTAATATTTCAAGAACAATTAATAAAGACAAACAAATGACTCGCATCATTGGCCACGTGCACAAAGACATCAGTCTAGCTATGTCCAGGTTACAACAACAACAGATTGTAAGGGCTCTTTACTTCTCACCCTCCAAGAAAATGCAGTTACATTTTCTATAAATTCAATCTTCCTAATCCTAACCTCAATTAGTGTAAATATGTGGATAGCCCACATTGTTAGTATGACGCAAGGCTCAAATACTATATATTTTTTTAAAGATTCGATATTTTTACCAATAGAACCAAAATCATGTATTTGAATTCAATATATTATGATTTTATTTATAACTATTAAAATACAAGTTCGGAAGAAGAAAAAGAGATGAGCAAATAGTAAGAAAAAAATAGGAGGGTTGTAGGAGAAAGTGAATGTGTTTGGGGGGAGGGGAGAGAGAAGGGGTCAGTTATATCAAAGTTTTAACCAAAGAAGACGCGGCCAGATTTTTCCCAAACCCCAGGGGGGCAAAATCGAACAAAGCCCACATCTGAGTGGGTGGTGTCATAACTCCCGGTATGCACTGCTCCTTTCAGAAGAGACAAATGACATGCGACACAGCGTGCGCATGTGCTCAAACGGTTCACATTTATTCTTCTGTCTGCGCACACACAAGGAACAGGAATAAAAAAAAATATTTTTTTTATAGTGATACTGTTTTTTATACTTTAAAGATTGTTGTTTTGTACTCGTTTTTTGTAGACATTTCCTTTTTTTTTATTAAAAATGTTTTTTTCTCAAAGGGATCGTTCAGTATATTTATGACAATTTTATCACGGTGAAGCACCAAAACATGACGTTTGAAGTTACGCTTGAAGAAATAGAAAGAGAAGCATCAAAACACATTTCAATAATAATTTCGAAAACGTGAGCTAAAGAAAAGACCCCTTAAAACATTTGAAAAGAAGTCGAGAGTGAAGAACCTCGGCTCATAACGCTCATACATTCTTAAACCTCTAGGGAGTCTTAGAGTTTTGGATTTAAGGTGGCCGTATACTTGGAGGAAAATAACTTCACACTGTTGTATTTCTCATGGAAATTACAGCTCTGAGCTCCAAAATCTCTAAAACAATCTTTAATCATCTTAAAAAAAATTATTGTGATTCTCTTAGAAACAGGTAGTCGGACTTAAATATTTATCGGTTCTGGTTATTGTTCTGATTAACTAAATACATATTTTAAGGTTCCGGTTGGAGGAAATTAAATATTCCTGTTATTTTCGGTTGTTAACTAGGTTCCATTTCTTTCAATTTTTTCATTTAATAGTCACACTACCATTATAAAATTCGTAGTTAACAACATATGCTTATAATGTTTTAAATAAAACTAAATAAAAGTTATTTATATTTAAAAAATACAAAATATGACGACAAAAATCCTTAATATTTCAAAATAAACTTAAGATAAAGAAATAAGAGCATAAAATTCAATTTTAATTAATAGTGTAATTATAAAAATGTATAATCTTAAGAACCTATGAAAAAAGTCTTTATGGACCTTAAAAGATATAGATTCCAATTAGAGTTCTTGTTATTAAGCAATTTATTTTTAGGGTTCCAATTCCGCAAAATTAACTACTAATTTAAGTCCTCGGTTTTGGTTCCAGTTCGATTCCCTGGCTTTAAAATTACTTTGTTTGTTTTATAAAGGCTAGACTTATATTCATAACCATTTACTTTGATCGAAATATTTCGTGCATCCTTGAAAATAAGATAATTTTTTTTTAATTATTTAACTTTAAATATATATATTAATCTTAGAAAGATAATATGTTGATAATTTTCACCTCCGTTTTGGCGTCAACCTTATGTTGAAATAACAAGCCACTTATTAGATAACACGGGATTTCTGGGCGTCTCTAACAATAAGGATAGACAAATAACCCAAACTATTGGACGTATAAACAAAGGTGTCATTCTCGTATAATATGGTCTATCTATTATCGGGATGGGTCAGGGTTTGAATGCTGAGGTGTTTATTTAAAAACTATTTCTCAGTTTCCCTCCACACAAATGTGAATACATTTATTCTAAATTACACCTTCCCAGCCCTACCCCATTAGTGACAATACGCATCACCCATAGCTGGTTGTAAAAATCAAAGTGTGGGAAAAGTTAGTCCAAGTAGATGGGATTAATATTCCTAGTTCATAGTCTTGTCCCAACCATTTATAATCCCTTTAGTTGACCTAGGTAGTTTTGGGGTAAAGTTCTCGCTTCAAGACCCGTTGTTCGGGGTTTCAAAGCCAGCCGGGGTCGACGAATATTTCTTGAGAGATGGGGAAGTTAAGTCCGTTGGTCCCTTGTCGATTGTGGCGTGTAAAAGAACCCTGGAAACTATGTTAAAATAACTTTCCTGGCAAAATTGGTTCGCTCTTTTGCTCTCTCTCGTGGAAATTCTCATGTGCTGATATAATCAGTTGTTTAGAAAGTTCACGTTAAATACCTCACATAAATTAAATTAAATCTATAAACTATTTACTTGTGTTGAGATAATATACAGCAATAATATTCACTCCATTTATCCTGAAAGGTCCTACTTTGACTGATTACACTATGACCCTATCATATAAGTTGCTCCATAGTGGAACCAAGAAAGGTAAGCTTGTTAGCTTTTATAGTAAACGGAGGGTACAAGTAATTTAAAAAAAAAAAAATATTTAAATGTTGCATGCTAGTTGGATAGCGGCCCCTTAAACGTACACCCCATAAAATAAAAAGTAAAATATATTATTTTTTAATAAAAGGACTAGGTTATTGTGCGGGATTGTAACGGCCACGTTTAAAATTCGTAACAGTCGATAGAATGGACGGTCTCTCACACAAGAACACTGTGCGCGCTTGTTCACACCTTCCCATGACGAGTTTATTCCGGGGCTTTTCAAAAGGATTGCTTGCTTTGTTGTTGTTGTGTAAAATGTTTGTTTCTTCGAAAGCTTTATTTTGGTTGTCAAGAAAACCTGAATAACTAGGTGTGAACTCAGATTGACACAGACACTTAACTTAAAGCGTTTAATATCTAGTATGCAATTGTTTTTTTTAATAATTTGAAATAAATTATTTTTTATTTTATAACCACGCCTCTTTAAACAACCAAGCTATCCACGCTTAGTGTGAATTTTTTACGTACGTATATAGTAACTTAAGCATGTGTGGTAAACAACCCAACTTCAAACCCACTTCGGTGGCCGTGTGGTCTAACGCGCTATTCTCGAAGTAGACTAGCCTGCCAATGACGGAAAGATCGAGGTTATAATCTCGGTTGGGTGTACTGAGGTTTTTTTCGCGCAAATGTAGGTACACTTCTTTTAAATATAACCCTTATAATCCCTAAGACCATTGACATAGTTAGTACATAAGCGTATAACTCGCATTATGTTTTAAAATATTTGGTCAACAGTGGCTGATAAGCACGCTATGAACTTTTCAAAAATACTAGATCCACTAGCAAAATTCGAAATCATATTCTAGTATTCGCCTTAACTGAGATAGACGGTATTTGGAATCTTTTTGTTGGGCTGTAAAATTCATTTGAACATGAGGGTGACAAATAAAATTGAAAATACTGAAAGGGGTAGGGGGGTTACATTAAAATCCTCTTTGATTGAATAAAATAGTAAGGCTTATCCAATAATCTATTACCAGAAATATTTGTAGTTTTGATCATGCATGCTTTAATAAATTGATGTATTACTACTATATTTCTAAAGATAACAATCTGACCCCATTGCATGATGGATCATCATTAGAGCTGCGGGCCGTATAGAATCATGGATTAGGCCACAGGTTTGTCATTTCTGTACTAAGGTTTCCCTAAGTAGGTATGTAAAGTTTTAGCTGCCTAGGTTTCTTGATTTGGAATTTACAGAGTTAACACACACAAACAAACAAATACATAATATTATTATATTTTATTTATATGGGTGTGCATTGCGTTTTTAGAAGTTTAGTAATGCAGTGTGCCTGAATATAATTAACTTGAAATTTTTTCGTGCGGCTATGGCATTTTTTTTATCAGTCAACTCAAAACGTATAGTTGTTTATTATATCCATATGGCATATATATGGCAAATTTTAAGTTAATTTTGATATGGCCAATATTTTTAAATAACAAACCACTAAAATTATGAGACAGCTAACGTCTGCGATGAGTTTCAAAAGTGGGATTCTTTGTAGACTTCCAGAAATACAACATTTTATAACAAGTGGTTGGATTTCAAATATGGCTTATGACAAAATAAAGGTGTAAGGTATCAATCAATATGTCCCTCTAGGAATAAAACCCTTCCATTTTAAATTGTATAGTTGTTTTTAACCGTGAAAATATAAAGTTAGCTAATCTTCAATGACATTTCACGCGAAATTTCTTAGTTTTATGATCTAAGTTATTGGATTGGAACATAGAACTAGCCTTCTTCCAACAAATAAAAGTTATTTCTAACAGGGTCACAATATAACATTCTAAGATGGTTGGGGGTTGTTTAGTGGTATTGAGACCTAAGAATTGCCAGTCCCATGGAACATTTAGCAGTAGGCGGCGCCCCTAAAAGCGTTATTATCTGGCCTTTGTCGGGACTAGAGAGCGCTAATAAAATAAATATCCCTAATTAAAAGAGAACCAAGAAGTCGCCTCAGTGTAACGAGGTCCACAGAGCGCGCCACAGGCATTGCACGACTTGGGAATGAACTTCCTCGTTTGGAGGAAAAAGGGGGACCACCCTTCATGCGCATGCGCAGTGTAAGACAGATCACTCCTTTGTTGCTCGTCAAACGGCCTCCAGGGTTCGTATCTCCAATATATCCCCCTCCCGTTTCCCTATTAGCCCCTCAACCACATGATTGTGTCTGTTGATACAACAAACCAGTTCGCATCCGTGGCCGCATGGTCTAAGGCGTCAATACTGGATTGCAGTTGAAGGGGAGGTGTTTGAATATCGACCAGGTGTATAAGGGAGGATGGGGCGTTCTCCTAAAGGGTTTCCCACTACCTTCCTCATCTCGAACCCAATCGTACAGACATGTCAAACTTGCAGCCCGATCCATGATCCTGTGAGGCCCACCACGGTCGTTTGTAAACCAACATTCAACGCAGCCTGGTTCATGATTTTACCAAAGTTTTAAAAATACATCCCTTGGGATTATGACATTTTGAAATTGGGCACTATTTGAAAAAAAAAAAAATAATGTATAGTGAGATTAATGTAAACCATTTTTACTCATAACTCACCAGAAACCTTTCTCCAAAAATTGTTAATTTTACGCATAATTCATTTGATACAAATGTTTGAACAGTTTGTTCTTTTTATTATTTAAAGGAACAAACTCTAAATAAAATCATGCACGTATTTGTCATTAATTATCGTGACTTCAACACAAGACAGTCTACAAATGTTGCTTTAAAAAAATATTAAACGTCTAAATAAATAATAGAAGTACGGTAAGTCTTGAAATTTTAAAGAATTTAATATTTTTTTATAATAAAATTATGTAAAAAGTGAGTTTCTTTTACTTAAGATAGTGACAGTATTGATATTTTTAATGCGGTCGTATCACTATATTAAATACTAACATGGCCCTTGTGGTTCAACGTGTTTGACACGCCTACTTATTAGGGTAATTAAAATGCGTAAAGCGAGGACGTGTAGTAAGACACATGGAAAAAGAACGGGAAATAAAAACTGTATCGCCCCCCCCCCTACGCCCCATGCTTAGCATCTTATTTCCTACCTGGCCTGTTCACATATTTATTCTAAAGGGCTAACGATGAGAAACATATATATTTATGCAATGTACCCACATTTGCTTGAAAGAGAGAGTAGGAAAACAATTAGGATAAGGAATCCTCTGAAACCCCATATTTTATTTGATACCCAGCATCCACGTTACTGGAAAAGTATATTAAACAAGACTGACCTTTTATCCGCGTGTACACTGGTGTGGGTATGTTCCATTATATGTATTATTGCAAGACGATGTGTCACACTGTGCAGAGAGGAGAGGCGGCCCTGTGTTTGAACAACCCATTGTTTCTGTCTAATACCCCCTTCCTTCATTCAAGACCACTAATGAACTGTGGCCGCCCCCCATGACGTCACCACACAAACCGCGACATGGCCAAAAGAGAAAAAAAAAACTCATCCATAAAGCTAGGTACACACGACACAAATTCTTGTAGGTACAAAAAGCTGTACAAGAAATTGAACAATATCTTGGGCTAATCGCTTGCATACAATTTTCTCTCAAGACCGTTCATATGGTAAATGCGACTGCATACAATATTGTAAGCAATATGGTAGTTTCTTTATTTATGGTGGAGTAATAACAGATACTAAATAAAGCAATGCTAAATATACTGCGTTTATTCTTTATATTTATTATAATACAAAATATAACTTTCAATTGTAACGGTTTTTATTACTAATTTGATGCCTAATAAATACGTTACCAACAGGACCCGGAAGTTGATGACATTGCATCTTTTTTCTGTGAAGTCGATTGCAATGGTAGCATAATTTGTATCTAAACACATTTTATGACACACTGATCTTAAAAAATATTACTTTTATCGTGCATATTTGATGGATTTTTACAGTTTATGGCATTTTGTGGCATATGTTTTTGGAATTCTCAGGACAATTTTTTCTTGTTTTTAATCTATGCATTTTTTGTAATTTTTAGAATCATTTCATAACAATTGTAACACACCACGAGTAAGTTTTTAAAGCACAAATTCGTTATTTCTATTTATTTGGAGCATTGGTTTTTTCGTATAATTATAGGTGCGGCCAGACATGAAACAAAGAGCATGATCTAATGTTTTCTGACAGAACAATATTAGGTAAGTTATTTTTAAAAGGTATATTGGCCATACAATTTATGATTTATTTCTTATTTTGCAGAATTCCACATCCATTACCATAAAGTTAAACGGACAAGAAGAACAAATTTGTATTTTTAATGATTTTGTTTAAGAGTAACGTTTGTATTTTTGATAATACAATAAATGGGGTTTTATGTGCATATTTTATATTTTTAAAAGCTTTTTGAGCATGAATACACAATTTTAAGTGCATTTTTTAGCTTTTTTAAGGGTATAGACTTCCGGGGCCTGGTTATCATATGGTCAATTAGTTCACGTTTGGCAGATAGGGGTATTTATTGCTAATAATTCAAATGTTATAAAGTAAAATGGCCGGTATAGGACGTGTTCTATTCCCTGAAATTGTATACATTAATTTATGCGAAGTAATCTTGTACGCTCTTTGGTTTCACACGAAGCCATCTTTAGGCTACAATTCCTTGTACAACTTTTTGTGTCGTGTGTACCGGAATTTAGATTCAGTCCCGTTTATTCTGTTCCAAAATTGGTCATCATTAGTTCTTGTGTATAAAAAACTGTTTGTCGTTAGTTTTGACTGGTGGGTTGGATGAGCTTCCAGGAGGATTGATTGTTTTATATTCCGTTTACTTATGTCCCCTACACATGGGGGCTGAGGGGTAATTTCGTAATGAATTCATTAGACGTCAACTACTACCTTGAATTTGACTATTAGCGAAACCAGTAGTTACCATGGAAACTTGGGTGTCATTTGGTGATAGTACAGGTCAAGTTGACAGAGATATTCAATCACAGGCGCATGCGCAGAAGTGATACTTGTAAAACAAAACATCTTTGTATTATATAAAGGTTTGAGGCAAGTGGTTTTAATTATAGATGAGTCGAATCCTATATTTCTCTAATCATAATCTCAATCCAAATTCGAATTCTCGAATCCTTAAAAATCTACAATTTTGGTTGAAGTGAATATATTATAAATGTAATTAAAAAAAGTTTTTAAGGCTTTGTGCCACTGACAGAATATGATATTTTGTTTGTAATGTCTATTACGTCATAAACAATTAAGATAACGTTTTATTTAGTAAATTAATAATATAATTTCGCAACTTTTTGTGATTTTGTTACTCTTCCAACACAAGTTTATACAATTCCTTTTGTTAATTGCTTAAAATTGTTATTTGAAGTCAAGGTCTTAATATTTAGTTTTTCAAGAATCTTTTTTGTTGTTGTTATTGTTGTTGAGATTGTTACGAATCTCTAATCCATCAAGTACCTTGAGATTCAAGGAATCGAGGATTCGACTATCCCATCTTTAGTTTTAATTAATGTATTCTATAATTATTAATTTGTTTAATAAGCGAGTTTTTCTCAAAATCTACTCTTAAGTCTTAATTTATACATGCACAAACAATTTTTTTAATAAGTAGATTTTTGTTAGTTTATATTATTATTATTATATTATTATTATTATATAGGTGTTCTGTCTTACGACAGGTCCATTCTTTAGTAAGTGAACTTAGACTACCAATGCACCTCTCTGCCTCCTCCTTAAGCTCCCAAAATGTTCTTCTTTCCTTCAAGTCATCTAATCCAGTATTTGAATATTCCTTATTCATAAGTTCCTTTTTCCCTCAACTTTTCCTTCTATGACGTGAAGAAGATAGTTCCTCCTAAGGATTTGTCCGATCCAATTTGATGTGTTACATTAAATATTTCCAAAACAAGGGTAAAACCAGTACGAATGTTAGTCACGGATAGTTTCGTGATAGTCTCATCATTCTTATTTCAGTACAAGTTTAGCTACTGAATTTAGTACGAACACACATACCATGTATATAGGGCATTAGAATAGTTAACCAAAACGTTCATCGCGAACCTTAGCAACCAAACTAAATCTAATGACTGCTTTGATGGTCGCATGGTGTAAGGATTGACTTTCGAGATAGACTGTATTTCTGGTGATTGGGAGATAGAGTCTTGAATCTCAGTCGGATGTACTGAGAGTGGGTTTTCCCTAAGTGTTTTCTCAATTCCCTCCTGAAAATTCGGAAAAATTTCCTCTCTCCTTAGCCACTAGTGAATATATGCGGTTAACCCGAACTGATATTAAGACTTGGTGCAGAAAAAACTTAACCTAATACAACCTTCGCTACTATGAGACTGACGTCATAGACCACACTACCAGTGATTGTGGTTTTAAAAGGAAATCGAGTAATCAGACAAGTCGTATTCATTTTCAATCGACCAAATATTATAACAATCGTCTCTCTTTTCTCTCTTTCTTTCCCCCATATCCGGTCTTGAATTAACACGCTTTACGAGCTTTCTATTCTATCTGAGTTTCATTGAGTTGAACATTCCATTCAACTACCTGCTCTTGGCGGTCGCGACCTTATAAAGAAAACGTTGAAAGAGGAACTAAAGTACAGTCCAATTTTCGTAGGAAAATGTATCTGACAGTTATAAAAACTACTAGTTCTAATTTCATGTATTTATAAGTCAAGTAAGGTGATTTGCTGGGGTCAATTTTGTTAAATAGTTTATACTAATACTGACATACAGTCATATCCTATTAACTATTTTGCCTACTTGGAGATTTCGAAGCTATTTTGCAAAGCGGGTTACATCTTAACTTGACGCACCTAAGCAGTCTAAGTAAGCACTATCACATTTAGACGCCAATGTACATAATAGAAAGAGAGGGAAGAAAATGAGAGTTTCATCCTGAAAGGGCTCTTGTCTCTCTGTTATAACTCTTTTCCCTCTTCCTCTGACGAGTTTATACAGTCACTTTAATATTTTTGCCTTGAAAACATTGACTTGCTTTTTAATTTTACCCTTTTCTTGTTTCCTCTTCTAGATATATATATATATATATATATGCTACCACGGACTTTTTTAATCTACATCTTGGCTGGAAGACTCCTGCTTAACATTTTCGTGACCAAGCTAAATAGCCTAAGTTGTGGCGGAATTATAAAAAAAATACGTTTACAAAAAACTACTTAGAAATAAAAATTATTATTTTGTGACATTGTAGGAATATTTTTAGAAATACTTAAGAATTTATATTTTTTGTTTCAGCGTTATATCTCTAAGACTCACTAAATAAGAAACAGCTTCATTATAATAAGTCTTATTTTGACTTTCCATGACGTCACAGGTAGGCAACGTCATTAAGAAGCCGGTTTATTGAAAACTAGAAACTCATGTTGCCATTTACATTCTTTGTCCATTTAATCAATGATGTAAAGAAAAATTATACAGTAATCAAACAGGAATAATTACTGTAAGAAGCAAATCATAATTAATAAATAAATAGAATGCCAAATTTAGTGACTTTCAAATAATGTTGGTGGTCGAAAGGTGGTTTCCTATAAAAATCAGGGTTTAGAAAGTTATCAATTCTGACCATAAAGAAGTATATTTGTATTTTCTAAAAGGTCCTTCTTATCAGAATCTTTCTATAGAGGATTAATCTTTAAGAAGACGGCTATTCGTAAAATTGAATGATAAAGAAAGTGAAAGAATATTGACATTATTTAATACATTTATAGTAGCGATGTGCAAGACTAAGAAATATTTTGAGCAGACGAGAAAAAAAAATCTCGATCTCGCTTAGAAAAGTTAAAAATGAATCTCGAAAATTATAGAGCATTTAAAAAAATGAATTGAAAAGACAAATAACTGCTTTAATCTTATTTACAAACCAAACAGAGACTTCATTATTTATAATAATACCATACAAGCTCGAAAATAGGCATTTCTTTTCCCCAAAAAACAGCCTTCATGAAGAAATATTTTAGTTAAAAATATTGTGTATCAATATCAAACCTTGACATTATAGGCTGTTACACTACAAAATTAAATTTTAAATGGTATACATTGTAACACCACCATCTTATTAATTTCATATAAAATGTGCGTGCGTTATATCTTAAGTGTTTGAATGAACTCTATGATCATTCATTCGGTACTGAACAACTTTTTTTTTACCAAGACATGATTGTAAAGTCATACTTGAAATATGTAAAACATACCTTGACCCATAACCAGAAGAATGTCTCATTGAATATGCTGTAAGTGGCCACCACCCACAATCATCTAATATTCCACATAATAAGTAGTCAGTCCTGAGTGAATCACCCTGTATAAGATAATTCAAAGTAAACGCCAGCCAAAATGTCAAAAGGAACTCTATAGACTTAAATTATTTACTTTAATATATTTTATTTATATTTTTTACTTTCGAAGCAAGTTTATTGTCTCTTTCTCGCATTTGGAAATGTTTTCATATTCTCGTCTAGATATTGTCTCGAAATGAAAAAATGGTTTTTGCACATCCCTAATTTATATACAATGCATGAACCTCCTAACCAACGATGGTACTAACGAATGGTTAAAAGTTATAGCTGCTTCCTCTGCATTGTTTGTATTAGAATGAACTATTTGTTTGCAGCTGTTTGTCGATAATCAACTTTGTGTGTATTATTATCTCCGATACTAACAAGGAAATCATTCAAAACAATAAGGTCGACAACCTATCAATCTGTGTATAGTTGTAATCTATGCTACTCGCAACGTAAGCGGTCGCCTAAAGAACACATCTCACGTCTGATTTTAGGAACTAGGTACACAATTGCGAATTGCAATCTAACAAAAAAAAAATTGAAATTTGATTTTCTGTGTCTTACACTTGATACAATGAAACTGGGATCAGTTAAAAAAGTTTTTTCGTTTTAAAATAATTATTTTAAAATTTTGTTATATTTTTTAACCATGGTAAAACGTTTTCATTACTCTTAATAGCCTTGTTTTATAAAGTATAATACAGAAAATTGCGCTACGATGCGCGCCTGTATCGAGCTGTATTATCTACACATCTAGGTGTTTCCTGTGGTCATATAGTCTTTTATGTATTTTATGTCGAGTAAAACCAGCTAATTGCGTTTGATTTGTCCTTTTCTCATACATAGACAAACCTTTCTTGAAAATTGGATGGCTCTAGATTCTATTTGGAAGCTTTTAAAACTGTAATTTTAGTCCAATACTTAATCAAATTTTTTTTAAACGTGTCTTACTACCTATTCGGAATATACGCAGACATTAATAATGATAGTGTAATAGGGATGTGGAAGGTATCCTTTTAGAGGATATGTACCCACATTTCCATGGTAATATTGTGACAAGCCATTTAGAAAAAAACAACCCTCAGTAAGCCCAGCAGGGATTCGAACCTGATCTCCCGTCACCGCCAATCGAGTCTAACATGAGAGTGACGCGTCAGACCATACCACCACCGATGCGGATATAAATATATGTATTTTAATAATGCTTTGTACCTCCCTTAGTTTCATTTTATTTGTTTTAATGTATTTCCAAAGTTGAGATCTAGAATATAAGCTGGATAAAAACTGGAATTTTTATCTTTGTAATGAAGTAACATTAAACTGTGTACGAAATTCCTTTTCACTGCAAGAAATCGCGGGCCTGTTGAAAATAAGGAGCTGTTTCTCAGAACTCATATTATCCTAAATAAATGGATGCAAGGACGCAATTTATGTTCCCACGTAATGAATAGTTATCCTATGAAATATCACCGCTAACTTGTATCTTGTTTTGACATTAATTTATTGTCTTCGAAAATGTGCCCAAGAATGGTTTCAAGTTTCTTACGTCTTGGAAACTGCACCTACAATAACTCTTTTGAATTATTTGTTTATTTTTCCTTCAGAAAAATTTAAATAATTTTCAAAATTACCAGTTCTAAATTTTAAAACCAACATTGTTTAAGATCTTTCCCATTATTTGCATTTTTTTCAAAAATAAAGTTCACACAATTATTGAAGTTTTAATGGTTAATATTTAATAAATATACGGTCCAGTTCTGTGTTTCCCAAGCTGTGATACTCGTATCACCAGGGGTACGCGGTGAACCACTGAGTTCTATTATTAAAACATATATTTTTTAAGAATAGTAAGTTATGTAAACTAAATACCAAAACCCGCATCGGTGACCGCATTGTCAAAGGCGCTACTCTCGCAATAGACTAAACTGCGGATGACGGGGAGGTCGTGGTTCGATTTCAATCGGGTGTACTGAGGTTGAATTTCGCTAAATGGTTTACCACTATTTGTCCATGCAAATGTGAATACACTTCCTCTATATTCACCCTTCCTCATCACAAATCCCTTAGAGTAATTAGTAAATAAGCGTATAGCCCAAATGGGTAGCAAGACACGATGCTAAAAAAAATTAACGAAGATTTTAGATTGCAATTAAAGCCTTATTAAAATTGAAGACACTTATACTTTACAATATAGTAGATATTTTTATATATATATAAATAAATATATATATACACATATTCAAAGGTCCCGGGTTCGATCCCCGGCTCTTGCAAAATTTATCTGTGAAGCAGCGGGTCTGGAATGAGGTCAAACTCAGCCTCGTGAGGTTAAATGATGTTCTTGAATGGATGTTTTTTCTATATACAGTAAACTCCCAACTTTCTGCTTTGCGGCTTAACCGCGGCATCGCCAACAGTAGGGGGTACGTTTTTGAAAAACGCCGCGTAGATGGAAAGTACAGGGCTACCAATTGTTGTAATCAGTAAACCTCTAGGGAAGAGATAATGGCCAGAAAGTCAATAAGTTTATGCAAGGAGGACTGCATTGGAATAGACTAATAGTCTTCTTAATTATCTGAAATAGGAAAATGACACACTCCTATCTGGAAATTCATATTAAAATTGTATAGATAAAGTAAAAGTTGTGTGGGCAAAACGGCCCGGATTTAAAGATTGTAAGATACCGGGCCTGTAAACACTGAATAAATAAAAAATAAAAACTCCTATCTAACAAGCTGATATTACAGAAAATACAAAGCGGGATAAGGGAAAAGGAAGCAGCCGCAATGAAGCAGAAGACTAACATACACCTTTTAAGTGATGTGTATATTTTAAGTGTACTGTACATTGATTTAAAGTGTGTTTTTATTATTATTTTAGTGCTTGAAACATAATCATCTATTCATAGACACAGTCACGATGATAGGTGAGTACTAGGTTGAAATGAATGTGCTACAATCTTTTGTTTTACTAGATATGCGGATTATCCGCTGTTTTGGGTTGTCCGCGGCACTCACCCACTCCATTACCACGGATAGTCGGGATTTAAATATATATATATAAAGCTGGAAGAGGTGCGTTTATTAGGCCACGTGACTGGTGAAATTTGGGAGATATATGGTGATATATAAAAATGCAAATATTGTGTAAGGTCTACTTAATTGCTTATTTTAAAACATGAATTAATGATTTTAGAAAGCACACTATGTAGTTTTCCTAAAAAACAAAAATACTAAAACAAATTTAATAGTGGTAGGCTAAACCTTAATTCTATATAACTAGAATGTAATAAAATATTATTATAACATAACTACGGACAGATTTACATGCTCAGAAATATTTAAGATGTCCCCCCCCCCCCCCCCCCGTATTGGTTAGCACGTGTACTAAGGCGTTAGTCTCGTCTGATGTGGTTTAGCGGTGGCGGAGAGATTGGGGTTTGAATCTTTTCCTAGTGTACTAAGAGTTTCTCCACGCGAATGCGGGTAAACTTTCTCTGAATCCTACCTACCTCATTGTTGTAGATACGCGGACACCCTGGGCTAGTTGTTATTTTCATAGAACTTAATAATAATATAGTAATAATAATAATAATAATAATAATAATAATATGGCGTATCTGCGTTACATAATTCTGTAGCATAGTTTTGTAGAAAGATTAGCCGGTACTAATGAACCGTTTCCTAGGGGACGCCCTACTGTACTAATCGTACATCCTTTTCGTCCTTTTCGTGGAGACTCTTTCCGTGTCCCGATGAGATGAAATGATGGTGATAGTGACTATGAAGGGGTGAAGCCAATAAAGATCTTAACCTAAGCTAAGCCTAATTAACCAACCTTGGGAACCATTAGAATTAATCCACTTTCGAGAAATATCCCCTGGTACCAGCCGGAAATTAAACCCAGGTCTTCTTTCTGAACATTATACCATGAGGCCGGTTGATATTTAATCTGATGATAATAACCCTTGAATCAATAAGAGGGTAGCACCGCCAATTGACCAACACCTTAGTTCAAAAGGTTCGATTCTCTATTGAGTACTGAGTTAAGTATCTCCGGGTTCGATTCCTTGAATGGGCAATTGTTATTTCTTTAATAAGATTATGGTTCCCCTTCCACAGTGACGAATTAATAACCGGGTGACTGGATGTCGTGTTTTTCTAGAATTAAGTTAGTTTGTAGGTCACGTCTCTCTATACAATCAATTGATTCAGAAAAGTGGGATGATATCAAGCTCATCTAGTCTATTTTGGAGTAGGTGTGCAGGTTGGGGTTTGAATCCTGACCAGGGTATTAAGCTACTTTTCTCTGAATGGCTCACAAATTTCCCAATACGAAAACCGGGTAGATTTTCTCCAAACTTTACCTATATATGGGTAGTAAAATACAGTGAATAAAATATTAAATACTAATAACTGACTCGTGACTTTTGAATTCAAACCCAGATGTTTGGGATGTATTCTGAGACGTCCGACACACTATCTGTGCCTCCAACCTTGCATATATTTGCATATTATTCAAGTGTGTTTTGAGAGGATGTCCAAATTTGTTTTCAATTTTATAATTTAAACAAAAATGTGTTTATACTAAAAGCAGTCTTTCACTCATCCAACTTTTTTTAAATTCAACTTTGCTGTTTTGATACATGGCGGCAACTCGGGTGGAGTATAATTACAAACAACGTCCAATGATTTATTCAGTGAACAAATGGACACATAAATATTAAATACAATATATGATATTTTATTCCCACAAAAAAAAATTAAGGCCATTACTTCCTAAATTTAATTCGTTGGTATGGGTGTATATAATATGTTTATCTGTGCTATTGGCCGTTCCCGTAGTTCAGAGGTTAAAGAGACAGAGACCACGAGTCTAGAAGACCATGGTTCGATTCCGGATGATGCTGGTGAATATATTTACTATAGGTGAACAGATTTGTCTTGCTATCCAATTAGTAGATATCCAGGTTATATGTTACTATCTATTATATTAGGTGTACTATTTCGTTAGTTTAATCTATAATTCATGTGTATTTATAAAATATGTATTAAATAAATTCATTTATAAAATACTATACTCATTTACCCCTATAGTTCTAGTAAAAAAAAAGGCTATTGTGTTTTCTGATTAAAGCTAGAATAATTAAATGTTGTGACGCTATGAATAATTAATAGAAAGAAGACAGGGGGGGGGGGGGGGAAGAGAAAAAGTTTTCACTATACGAAATAACCAAAGTTGTAAATCAAACGATTATGGTTATTAACTTACTACGAAAAGGATTATGCAGGTGAACATGTTCAAATGCTGTGAATTCTACTTAAAAAGAGAGAGAGAGAGGACATTTTACAACATTTCTAGTCCACTTAAACAAGATATTTTATTTTGAAGGTGAAACGAAACTTCTTTGGTGTGTCCAAAAGAAAAGAGGCGTTTAAGTAACATCAGCTTTAAGTTCTTTTTCCTATTATTTAAAAGGTGAAATTGGCCCTTAAGAAATCAAGATCTAAGGCATGTTTTCCACATTCATCGATGGGCTTAGTACAAGAATTAGTTGTTTGACAAAACCTAACATTCAACTACAAATTTTAGTTAAATTTATAGCTTTGTTGTAGGTGTGTAGCTGACACCTTGTACAATATATGTGTATTTATACACAAAAAAAAACATATCTGTGAAGTTACGCAGAGGTTTTATTTATAACAGAAAATATATTAAAACAGGAGTGCTACTTTATTAAGCTATTTTTTTATTCGCGAAAGTAAAAATCAATGCCTTTAATAAAAGAAAATATAAATGTGGCTAGTCAGTGTTCTCATACATAAATTTTTCAGAACACCAATAAAATTATCTTTCGTAGAATCGTCTATTCTAGAGCCACCATATTTCTCATAAGCTATCCTTATTTCCCATAATTTAAGATGTTTATCAGTGAAAAATATCCCCCTCCTCTCTTCCCCTACTCCCATAAAACCCTCCTCCCCAGCATCCAGTCAGAGATAGTTGTGTTTTAGAGAATAGCAGCCGACTCCACGGGGGCAAGGGGATTGGCCAGAGCATACCGAAGCTTCCTTTGGCGCGATCCACAAGAAAGTCATTAAAATACGACAATAAGTTTTTACCCTGCAGTGGCGTACACAGAAATATACTTTGTGGGAAAGGGTGGTACACAAAGTACCGAAACTATTAATTATCTATTATACAACTATTGGGGTTTTAAGGAGTGTATATTGGATTAACACTTTGAATATCTAGTATTAAACCGGTTCTTAAAATCTAGTAAATGCGTTCGATGTATATTCACTGCCCTATATTTTAGCTAATCACGCATAAATAGAAAGTATTGTAAACGTAAGCATTTTAGAACTCAAGATAATGATGAATATTGAAGTTTAACGAGGAAATGGGGAATGGGGAAAACCTTAGTTAAGATTAGTCGAATGATTTTGGAGGATTTTTTTTTTCTAAAATGGTTTTAATAATTTTGTTTAAAATTAATAAACGGATAGTGTTTCACATGAAAAATAATAATAGTTTATATACTTGTTTTTAGGGAAGCATTTGTTTAAGAGTAGTTTATTAATGACTGATTTTTGATAAATTTGAAACCTTTTAAAAATGGCTCTGGTGATTTGGTTAAAATGTGAATCTTGGAATTTTTTTCATGATAAATATATTTTTTTTTTTTTAATTGTTTGAAGGTAGTCTGATAATGAGTGATATTTTAAAAATTAAAAAAAAGCTCTTATGATTTTGTTCAATACTTGTAATTGGAGATTATTTAAAATGGTGAAAAATAAAACCTAAAATCTTATTTTTCTGAATTAAAAATTAATATAGTCTAGATGTTGTTTACCTATGACAAATTCTAGAAAAATAAATTTTTTAGAAAATTATCTTTAAAATTTAATTTGATATGGGTAACTGAGAATGTTTTTTCATAATAAATATGACTATACTTTTATTCTTACAACAAATAACAAATTTAGGGGGGCTTAAAAATGACTGATCTTTGAAAATTTATAATCAAAATAAAGTTTGAAACTATGTTGTTTAAAATGTATATTTATAAAGAATGTTTACCATGATTAATTAACAAGACGATATGTTTGTTTATACGAGGACAGCTTACGGGTAATTTACTAAAAACCCAATTTTGAAAGAAAAGAAAAAAAGAATCAAGACATAAGAAAATTTGTACAACTTTGTCTTACAATTGATGTATTTTTAAGTCTTGAGAAGAGGATACCCATTACTTGAGCCCATTTCAGTTACTATACTGGTACTTTGGTCCATAAAATGACCAGAAATTGATATTCAACAGATAAACATAAATTATTAAAAGCCTATGTTCAATATTTGAAAATTAATGGTGCTGGGGGTAGTTATGAATTGTTTCTAACATTTTATTGCATTTTTACTTTCTCTCGACATCTTGGAGAGAACGTATTGTGAGTGTCAAAAAAATTGAACTCGAGTTTTTGATAAATGTCAACGTTTCATAACCCCTGAAACCAAAAATGTAGTTTACACAATGCCATCTGTCTGGCCGTCTGTATGTACCTCAGGCTGGAGCCTAAACTGTTTTACCAATCGGGCTAAAACTTGGTGTCTGAAATTTTCATAAGGTTCCCTCTAGAGGTTTTTTAAATTAGATATCCAACCCTAATTTTAAGAGTAGTTTACTAAGAGCAAAAAGAGAAATGGTAGATTTTCTCGAAATTCACTTCAACGATTTCGAATAAATTTTATATCTATACAATGTTTATTATTATAAATAAGATGGAAATTCTCATTTTCTCATGAAAATAATTTTGAGAATACTTTACATGAGGGGCATTTTCCAATTTTGATCATTTCTCCGCAACTACTTAAGATACAAAATAACAAATCAATGTAAAATTGTAGTAGGCTATTAAAGATCAAAATCTTTTCTTTAAAATATATCTTTATAAAACCAATAGTTACTGAGCTTTAAGTAATAAATACTTTTTAATTGAGGTTTTTGAAAATGAATTTGATTCTTATGTTCTATAGTGGATAAAGATGTTTCCTTTTTTTTTCAATCTTTCTGAAACAGTATTCCTAGTTCCTAATGTCATAGATGAAGTAACAGTGTATATTATTTCATTTATGATCTTTGGTGTAATGTTTCTACAACAATCTATAGACCTAGATTATTATTTCATTTCACAAATCTTGTGCCTTTTTAGAAAATGTCTATTTTAAGATAAACAAGGGAGAAAGTCTGTGCGGTGCACCGTTCCATTTATTTTGGTTTGGTAAACATTAATTGTGCTCACTGAATCAACACATTATGGTTATAAATTAAGTATTATTGAGGGATCTATCTCAAAATTATTTGTAGGGCGTACTAAAAAAATATTTTCAATAAAAATGTGATAGTAATTTAAACAAAAATAACATTATTATTAGGGTGCGTATTCAGAATTGAATTTTGGAGAGGCTAGCACAAAATAGTGGAGGGAAAGAAGGTTGGACCAAATCAATTATACCGAGTTATTCTTAACTGAACAATACCATGAAGTATTATTACTAACATCACATGCCGTGGAAATAGCCGGCTACAGCCGACCACAGCTGTGTGACTCATACGACTGCCTATGCTGTATGTTGCGTGAATTACAATAAATCATCGATACTAATGAAATTAAGAGCTTGTCTCTCTATCTGTCATGAGCGTTTCGCAATATCTATCGCAAGCAGAGGGCTGAAATTTTAAAGAACAGTAGCTAATGTGCACGAACATGTGCACCTCAATGGCAGAATTTTAAAATTTGAATTTGATTTTTTTTAATTAAATAAAAACTGATTTGGAATAAATAAAGTGAAAATGTTTTTTTTTTCTGTTTAAAGCAAAGAAAAAAAGTTGCCTGGTACTTCTGCTAGTACAGTAGCCCCATGGCTTCTTTGGTAATGACTGACAGCTCACAGCTGACTTCTGACAGTCAACATTTAGGTATATACCTCAATTTTGACCGTCAGAAGTGACAGCTGGTAAAAACATGTTTTTGCAGAGCATATGGTTCGGCGTAGGGATACGTATTTTGGTCTGGTAACTTTTTAAAGCTGTCAACTGTCAGCTGTGAGCTGTCAGTCAGCACCAAAGAAGCCATGGGGCTACTGTAGGTAGTATTATTACGAATAAATAAAATAATATTATTACTTAATTATCGCTTAAAGCCTTGAAAAAGTGCATTTGAATTTAATGTGGTATTAGTTCATATTTTGGTATAGAATATTTCTACCCTGAGCTTGAGTTAGGGATGAGGATGCAAGTTATAATGAATGAACTCGCATTAGCTTGGAGAGGTGATGGTAAAATCATGTGGAACACCCCCTACTTCTCCTCTTACAGATCGACCCGGCTGAGTTTAGAATATTGACCCACCCGTTAACGGCAATTCAGTCTATTATGAACTCGTCTGCTTGGACCGTGTCACCACCGGTGCGGACGGATCCACCGGTTGTGACGCGTAAAATGAATCATCCTCAGGCTGTCTCCGCAATACTTGCTCCGATGGGCGGGCGACATTGAGATTTCTAGTCTTGTTACGACCTTTCATGTCGTGGCGTATTTTATGACTGAACAATGCGATTTATCTGGTTACAAAAAAACAAGTTAATGATATTGCAGATATAAGAAGCCTTCGCCATACTTGAAAGAGAAGGAAGGGAGATAAAAACCCGTTCCTGGGGATAAGTAGTTGATCATAAGTCTAGATGATTCTGGGTCGATTCCGGGTGCTGCCTACTAAGATATTTACTACTTTATTTGTATACGGTTTCGTTCTTATACTCTAGTTGTTTAGTACTATAGCTGTTAGCTTAGGTTAAGTTAGTTTATAAGTCCTGCTATCAAATTATTAAATATCTAAGAGATAGGATTGAGTGTGTAGTTTTGGACGTAGCTTCCCGTCCTAGTTTAAGTTGGCTTGTAAATATTTATATCTAATCCTGGTGACAACACACTCGAAGCGCAAGAAGCCCTATCGCCATAGCTGCTAATTTCAGTGCATGTCGTAACATATTAAACCTACTTTTATACTAGTATTTTTCTACATGTTTACCAATATTCTAAAAATAAAATCCAATTAATTAAAATCTAGCTCTAAGTTTTATTAGATCCATGCAACGTCCTTAGATGCGAAATTTCCAAAGGAAAATACTATAATAATTATGAGAGTAGTAAGTAGCAATAACATTAAAATTTTCACCGTCTACTCTCTATATTTAGTAAAAAAAAAGTATGAATCCCTCACATAACTATGGTGCTATCTACATCTGAGCACGCAGACTAAGGATGTAGATCTCATCTGGTCCATTTTGCCATCAAGAAATATTTGGGGTTTGTATATGACTTATGAAGATGATTTTTCCTAAATTACCTCCCCCTCTTCCACCAAACAAGTAAAGGTTTATTTCCCCTAAACTATAACTTCTTTCTCCCTATCGCAAGACAAGTGGTGGGGATACTATCTCATAGAGAATAAAAGAATTATACACTGGGGAAAAATAAATATAGAAACTACCCCACCTTATTATCTCGCTGGGATTCAAACCCTGAACTTTCCATCAATGGTAAGCCAAGTGGATTTAGAATCTTAACAGCCCTAAGCCGTTTTGTTCATTAATCGACTCCGACCCACTATTCCCCCACCCCTATAAATCGGAAGATTCAAATTTGGAAAGGATGCCATTGCACACACAGACAAAAGTCTGAACCCTGACCGGGGATCAAACCCTATTCTATGGGATCTGTGAGTGCTCGACTAGAAATATTCAAGAAAAGCGCGTGGGAACAATATGGTAACCACCTTAGTCCCTTCAGCTTTATTTTATTTCACGTTATTTTTTACTGTCAGTGACATCTCATCAGAGGGGCCGAGGCTAAAAGAAAGGGGAGGGGGTATAATGGTTATTTATGTGGGTCCGGGGCCCCCAGTGGGTCTCGGGTTCTTGTGACGTGTCGCCGAGATGGAGCTGGACCAAGTTCGGCATCAAGGCTATCTACTGGAATGTGGATCCTCTCCCGATACCCTTTGTACCTCTTCAAAAAACAAAATGTTTGTCCCATGACTGAGAACTCTAAGCCGTCCAGTCTTTGATGTGAGATGGAAGTCATCACGAGTTTAGGTCTTCATTTAGACAGTTATCATTATCAAGCGTTGACCCGTCCTCGTGCCTTAGTTGTTCCCTGTCAAGAAGTACGGAGGCTTATACAGGAGTCCTTACTTGTATTCTGTTCCTGTCAAATTGTTCCACCATGAAATAAAGATAGCCATGAGTCACTGAAGAACTATACAGGCCTCCTTACTTGTATTCTATTCCTGTCAAATTGTTCCACCATGAACTAAAGATAGCCATGAGTCACTGAAGAACTATACAGACCTCCTTGTATTCTATTCCTGTCCAATTGTTTCCACCATGTATTCTATTCCTTTCAAATTGTTCCACCATGAAATAAAGATAGCCATGAGTCACTGAAGAACTATACAGGCCTCCGTACTTGTATTCTATTCCTGTCAAATTGTTCCACCATGAACTAAAGATAGCCATGAGTCACTGAAAACTATACAGGCCTCCTTACTTGTATTCTATTCCTATCCAATTGTTCCACCATGAACTAAAGATAGCCATGAGTCACTGAAGAACTATACAGACCTCCTTACTTGTATTCTGTTCCTGTCAAATTGTTCCACCATGAACTAAAGATAGCCATGAGTCACTGAAGAACTATACAGGCCTCCTTACTTGTATTCTATTCCTGTCAAATTGTTCCACGATGAAATAAAGATAGCCATGAGTCACTGAAGAACTATACAGGCTTCCTTACTTGTATTCTGTTCCTGTCAAATTGTTCCACCATGAACTAAAGATAGCCATGAGTCAGTAAAGAACTATACAGGCCTCCTTACTTGTATTCTATTCCTGTCAAATTGTTCCACCATGAAATAAAGATAGCCATGAGTCACTGAAGAACTATACAGGCCTCCTTACTTGTATTCTATTCCTGTCAAATTGTTCCACCATGAACTAAAGATAGCCATGAGTCACTGAAGAACTATACAGGCCTCCTTACTTGTATTCTATTCCTGTCCAATTGTTACACCATGAACTAAAGATAGCCATGAGTCACTGAAGAACTATACAGGCCTCCTTACTTGTATTCTATTCCTGTCCAATTGTTCCACCATGAACTAAAGATAGCCATGAGTCACTGAAGAACTATACAGGCCTCCTTACTTGTATTCTATTCCTGTCAAATTGTTTCACCATGAAATAAAGATAGCCATGAGTCACTGAAGAACTATACAGGCCTCCTTACTTGTATTCTATTCCTGTCAAATTGTTCCACCATGAAATAAAGATAGCCATGAGTCACTGAAGAACTATACAGGCCTCCTTACTTGTATTCTGTTCCTGTCAAATTGTTCCACCATGAAATAAAGATAGCTATGAGTCACTGAAGAACTATACAGGCCTCCTTACTTGTATTCTATTCCTGTCAAATTGTTCCACCATGAAATAAAGATAGCCATGAGTCACTGAAGAACTATACAGGCCTCCTTACTTGTATTCTATTCCTGTCAAATTGTTCCACCATGAACTAAAGATAGCCATGAGTCACTGAAGAACTATACAGACCTCCTTGTATTCTATTCCTGTCCAATTGTTCCACCATGTATTCTATTCCTGTCAAATTGTTCCACCATGAAATAAAGATAGCCATGAGTCACTGAAGAACTATACAGGCCTCCGTACTTGTATTCTATTCCTGTCAAATTGTTCCACCATGAACTAAAGATAGCCATGAGTCACTGAAGAACTATACAGGCCTCCTTACTTGTATTCTATTCCTGTCCAATTGTTCCACCATGAACTAAAGATAGCCATGAGTCAGTGAAGAACTTTACAGGCCTCCTTACTTGTATTCTGTTCCTGTCAAATTGTTCCACCATGAAATAAAGATAGCCATGAGTCACTGAAGAACTATACAGGCCTCCTTACTTGTATTCTATTCCTGTCAATTGTTCCACCATGAACTAAAGATAGCCATGAGTCACTGAAGAACTATACAGGCCTCCTTACTTGTATTCTATTCCTGTCAATTGTTCCACCATGAACTAAAGATAGCCATGAGTCACTGAAGAACTATCGGCCTCCGTTACTGTATTCTATTCCTGTCAAATTGTTCCACCATGAACTAAAGATAGCCATGAGTCACTGAAGAACTATACAGGCCTCCTTACTTGTATTCTATTCCTGTCCAATTGTTCCACCATGAACTAAGTAGCATGATCACTGAACACAGCTCTATTGTATTCTATTCTGTCAAAATTGTTCCACCATGAACTAAAAGATAGCCATGAGTCACTGAAGAACTATACAGGCCTCCTTACTTGTATTCTATTCCTGTCCAATTGTTCCACCATGTATTCTATTCCTGTCCAATTGTTCCACCATGAACTAAAGATAGCCATGAGTCACTGAAGAACTATACAGGCCTCCTTACTTGTATTCTATTCCTGTCAAATTGTTCCACCATGAACTAAAGATATCCATGAGTCACTGAAGAACTATACAGGCCTCCTTACTTGTATTCTATTCCTGTCCAATTGTTCCACCATGAACTAAAGATAGCCATGAGTCACTGAAGAACTACACAGGCCTCCTTACTTGTATTCTATTCCTGTCCAATTGTTCCACCATGAACTAAAGATAGCCATGAGTCACTGAAGAACTATACAGGCCTCCTTACTTGTATTCTATTCCTGTCAAATTGTTCCACCATGAACTAAAGATAGCCATGAGTCACTGAAGAACTATACAGGCCTCCTTACTTGTATTCTATTCCTGTCCAATTGTTCCACCATGTATTCTATTCCTGTCAAATTGTTCCACCACGAACTAAAGATAGCCATGAATCACTGAAGAACTATACAGGCCTCCTTACTTGTATTCTATTCCTGTACAATTGTTCCACCATGAACTAAAGATAGCCATGAGTCACTGAAGAACTATACAGGCCTCCTTACTTGTATTCTGTTCCTGTCAAATTGTTCCACCATGAACTAAAGATAGCCATGAGTCACTGAAGAACTATACAGGCCTCCTTACTTGTATTCTATTCCTGTCCAATTGTTCCACCATGAACTAAAGGTAACTTAAGAGTCACTGGCAAAATAAAAGTATGATTATACTTTAATTTTTAAATGTTATTGTCTCCTTTGAATAATTTATTGAGATCAAGTAGAACATTTTACAAAATCTTCCTAACAATTTCGCCAATTGTTGTCATGGAAGCTGGTTATCAATCCATTACAAACATAGATATTGCTTGGTCCCTTTAGGTATTATATTGGACCGTATACACGGGCAATGTTTACAATATTAATTCAGTTATTAATTCAGTCAACGTAAGCTTTTACTTGTTTAAGATCACCTACTATAATAAATGTCATGAAAACTTGTGGCATTCATGAAAACCTGTGCATAATTGGGTAGTAACGCAATTAATAAAATGTTCAAGTATATACGTACACACATTTGCAAATTAAACAGTGATTTCTTTTCTTTCAAACACAACTAAAAATAAATAATTATTGTAACCCCCCTTCCCCCCATCGTCCAGAAATAACAGTCAGGGATGGTAACAAGAAAGTTATTTTATTCAAGTAACAAACATATACAACTCTATTAGACGAGTGAGACCGCTCAAAGCGTTAGGCACTGAAAGTCAGTTTGAAATGAACATGCTTTAATTGTCACACACAGGTTTTATGAACCATAGAAAGTAATTAAAGTAAAAAAAACATTATACAATATGAGAGAAGTAACTAAAGGTAAATTCCAACGTAACAAGTTGGCAGGACTGTCTCGTACTAGTCATAGCTACAGATAATCAACATTTGATACTCGCAAGACACTTACTCTCGCCCATAAATCGCGGTTCAAAACACATTATATGATATATTTTAAATTGACCTTCATAACAATCACTGTTTGGTATCCTTAGCCCTGTCATAATAGTAATTTACAGGTAAATCAAAGATCATAGGTATTAATACCTAATCAGGGATACAATCTTATAAATACAAATAATTATATAATTGCCCTTACGGCAGCTTTCATTTAGTTGAAACAATAACAATATGGCTCCATTACAGTGGCGGCTCGTGTATAGGCACTGCGGAACTGCAGAACCCCTATTTCCACTTGATATTATCGATAACATTTAATATAATGTGTCCTTTTTTCTTTAATTTTTATTTATTTTTGTAGCACAATATATATATTCCTTAAACTTAATGTCAGTACTTCATAGCCATCCCCCATTTTATGAAAAAGATACAAAAACCTTTGTATGGAACTGTGCGCTTCACAGTGCCAGCGACGTGGTGTTTTACTGTTGTGTGCATGCTCACATAGGAGGGAGGTGGGGAGGAAGGTGGGACTGCCAGGTAGAGAGAGAGCACTGTTGCTCTCGAAGTGCCGGCTCTGGCATGATGGTGGAAGGAAGTTTTTTTTTACTCGACGTGTGTTTTGCTTAAAAACCGTGTATCATATTTTTGAATGTGATAAAGTGTAGAGTTAGATTATTATTCTGCCTCCAGCTATTCTATTTGATTAATTTTTTCTGTTTTTTATTTAACAGAAAGACTAAATGCACTTGCAGTACTTTCAATGGAGAAGAATTTCCTCAATTGTCATCTAGAAATCAATGAGAAAATTATAGAACTTTTGCGCAAATTAAAACAAAAAGAATGGATTTAGTTATGAATAGATTAAGCTTGAACTGTAACAATTTAAGTTGAAGTAAGTAGAACATGTTTTTTCCCCTTTACACAATTTTAAAACAAAGGCTAAAAATTTTCTGGAGCAGTACCCCCACTAATTTTAGCCACTGCTCCATTAAATAATCGTCTTCCCAACTGAACAGGACTATATTCTAACTCACCCGCCAAAACCTACAACTTTAATTTTGATGACGACAACGCCAAGCGGCTTGCTCAAACATCTAATTATTAAAGCGAAGTCTACAGTACAATCTTGCCGACTTGCAGCCCCATCTTTAACTAACAAACAATAAACTTTAAACATTACCAACAATATTAAAGAATCTCCCAATAAATAACAAAATTATTTTAATCCTACAACAATATTAGGATAAGTAGATCCAACGAGCGGCACTATCAATTAATAACAGTTCCGAATGGCCGGTACCCAAAGGGTAAGAAATCACATCCGTTAGGTGGATAAGCTGAAATTTCAAGTAAAAAACACAGAGACCAAACGCCCCTCAAAGAGATATTAATGCAAAGATAGGACATACGGTTTGAACTAGCCGTTCAAAAAATTAAAATATTTCCATGGTTTTAGGAGCCCAGATATATTAAGTCCACCAGATGTGAATTCCATGTCAATAATCAATAAGTCTAAATTTTCCAAGTCCAAAAACGATAATTTTGAAAAAGTTAAAAAAGTATTAGTCTAAAGTGAATTTAGAATACTCTAACATTAATCAGCTTATGACAACGTCACTCACCTTGAAGCCAGTATGTAATATGTGACTACATCACAGAATCCTACCAGTATATATCCTAAGAATCTACCACGTGTTCTCATGGCACGGCAACAATAGGAGGGAGAGAGGGGTAAGGGATAGCATGCGTCTATAACATACTGGGACATACCACACCTCTCCAGGCGCGTGTGGAAAGAGCAGTTCTATGAGTTTGCCCAACACAGCCGATAGAGCGCAGCACGCTCGTGCATAGCCTTCTTTTTTCTTTAGGCGGGGCTTGGTACTCACGACGGGGCATGAACCACGGGCCTCGATTCAATCAAGTATTATACAGTGCCGCGATGTGTTGTAGAGTCGTGGTCTTGCTGAGACGAGTCAATTTGGGTGGTGAGTGAAACAACCTTTAATTGTTTACTTGCTGCAACAAGGTTACACTCTGTTTGGAAAATAATTTTAGTGAAGTCATTTTAATGTGTAATATATACACATTAATGTCCTCACTAAAATTATATATATGCTTATCTATGTATTCAGAGTTAAATACGTCGGACTATTTCAAGATATACAATATACATAAAGTTTTCATTTTTACAAACACAAACCGTTTTCTAAAAGGAGTTTTACTTTTGTTGGGATTCCCAACTATTTCCAAAATAAAGATGACAACGATGCACGTCTTATTCTTAGTAGTAATATTTTTTAGTACTGTGGGCTACTACCCGTTCGGGCTATACGCTTATGATTCGTCACGCTAATGGTATATGAGGTTTAAGGGATTAGAAAGGTCATGTTTAGAGGAAGTGTACCTGAATTTGCGTGGAGAATGAGCGCAGAAAACCATTCTGGAAAAATCACCCTCATTACACCCGATCGAGATTCAAACCTTGATCTCCCGTTCCCAGCATCTAGCCTACTGCAAGAGTAGTGCCTTAGACCATGCGTTCACTGAAGTGAGTTTTTAGTAATAGCTACATCACTGATTATTTTGTGATAATTATCATTACTGTTTCAATGCAGGTTTATCTACCGAATTAAGTAATAACAAACCACTTGTGTGTGTGTGTGTGTGTGTGACAAAAGTTGTTGAAGTTCGTATGATTGGGTTCTGGCCTTTAGTCGCAACTGAAAAGGGGGAGGGGGGTTATCAAAGGGTCAACCGGCCCTATTAAATCATCAAAGAGAGGGGGCGTAATTTCACGCATTGTGATTAATACCGCGACAAAGAACCACATTTACCAAACATACATTATGACCAGGGGCCGGTTTTTTATTCGTTTCCTTCTTTAAGATGATATCGTAATGACAAATAGGGTAGCAGTAATCGGTCATAATGTCAGCTTACGGTTTAATTCGTTATCTTAATCTACGAACCGACATTCACAATGGATATCGGTATTGTTGTGTATCGTGAGCAAAACGCATTCAACGACGTTGCGAGAATGATTGGACGTACTTGACTATAAACGTAGAAAGAAATTGTTAAAATAATGGGTTTGGCCAGGGCTTTTATTGTTAATATTTTATTCAAAATAGAAATGAAAAAAGTATCCCGCCATTTGTATTAGATGTAGTCGAGGAATCTTCAGGCGGTTAGATTAAGGCCACCACCTACTTGAGGGAAATATACTCACATTAGTATTTATTATGAGAATGGCGGTTCTGAAGCTTAAAAAGCATTAAAACATTCTTCAGTTAAATTTTTGGTTGTGTCTCTAAAAAAACTGTATTGGTTTGAGGAAGGTTAGATCTGGGTTTTTGCTGATTTACTTTACTACCTAAATTGCTACATTTACTATAAAATGTGATTGAAAATGAGCTCAATCAATGGTAATAAAACAAATATAAACCTAAATGTAAACTTTATAAATCTGTAAGGACACGTTGATTGATATCTTTTGATTTCATTTTGACTTGAGCCACAATTAAAAAAAAAAAAAATCACCCACTCTGCGCGAACTAGATATCAAGCTAATTTACCCACATTTTAGAAAACATTCTAAATAGAATCAAAATTAATTTACCAAGTTTTCCGTTGACATATAGGTCGGAATTTGAATCTTGGCTAGATTCACTTAGAATGTTTTTTTCATTATACTTCCATGTGAGTGCTGATAGGCTACATTTCATCTAAATTTTAGGTTTTTTAGCGTTACCCCATAAGCGTAGTTAAATGTGTATAGCCTGGAAGGATGATAGTAAGACATGGAGCAAGAAAAGAAAAACTTCTCAAATAATGCAATTTTTCTGAGCATTTGATCGTGTCTTAGCACCCCGATAGGTGGAATGTTTACTTACTTGATCGCTAAGACTCTTTACAGACGTTCATAAATATCTAATTAATTAAGAAGTAATTCATTTTTAAATGTCTTGAGATGCTAAGATGGAGGTAATGGACATTTTACGTTTTAAAGTTTAAAAAAAATGTAATGGAGAGGTCAAACTATCCTATCTTCAAGGACGTTTCACGTTAAATCTCGCAGTTCTGAGTTTAAGGTGAATGATTAGTTAGATTTAGCTTTCCTCAAATAAAGTGAACAGAGTCATAACAAGAAGATTAAAAAAAAGTTTTGTTTTATTGTTTTTTGAAAATTCAGAATTCACCCCTTTCGCCCCCGATGGTCATTCTATCACCGTGAAAGGGTGAGCCTCCTTCAAACCAAAATAAATGTGTTGGCTCTACCAGGAATGAAACTCTTGACCCAGCATACAAATATTATCCACTAGTCTAAGGAGTCGAGTTTTCTTTGTTTAAAAAAGTATATTTCCCAGTTTAGTAAAAATTAAACTTCTTCTTCCATCGTAAATGTGATGTAGCCTTGAATGTGTTTAATATAAACCTATTAATAATGTTCTCACACACATACAAACACAGAAACCGGCAGGGGTCCAGTAACACAGACACTGGATTAATAAAAAAAAAAAAGCCGTCCAAGACGACTCGATCATGGCAACAGTTGAAAGTGGAAGAAAACTGTTTTGTTCGTTATGGAACACTGAGACGCCTAAAACATGAGCATCTTCAATGCAGACACAATAGCGAGACAGATCTTCCGTGATTTATGACATGCCGAGCACGACACAATTCTTTTTATGAGAAAGCTTAAAACGCAACGTTATTGTATCCTTCTTTGATCGAAAACACACGACCCTTTAAAGATTTATCGATGAAAATAAACAATATCAATAAACCTCCTTAAAGGCCGTATTTTTTTTTAAAAGAAAAAAAGTGTGAAAATCTGCAAGAATAATCGCGCTTGGTTTGTGTCTTATGTCTTTATAAGGCGTTAAAGTCACTACAAAATAATTTATGAAACGATTGTAAAAAAAACTATGTTTTATATAAATATTAAAGCTATGGGACCTTGTTGTGTGCGTACATTGTTTCTCGATAAACTATTCTTCAGGTATATATTATTATTCTCGCTGTTTAATGATGACACTTACCTCATTAGTCGGAGCGGGTTTATGATTGCTTCGCAAAAGTAAAATACGGTGCACTTAAGTTCGGGGACAAGAATAAAAATTATGTTGAATGACTGACAAATAACTTTAATGGTACCACTATTTTTATTATTATTGCTTCAGAGTAGTTTTATGACCGTAAGTTGGTTGGAATTTAATGCCAAGATTTCAATTGGAAATGGTAATAAGTTCCACCCCTTTGAGGACGAAATATAAATTAGACGTTATGTTAATTAGTGTAGGAAGATGACATTTCCTGATATTTGAGAACTAGCAGAAGTACCCGGCGCGGCGTTCCTCCTCAAAACGCTTTCTTTGCTTCATAAAGACAAAAAAAATCTCATTTTATTTCTCAAACTCGGTTTTAAATTAGTTTACAAAAATCAGATCCAAATTTTAAAATGCATGTGTTTGTACATGGGGGCTACTAATTTTTAAATTTCAGACGTCTGCATGTGATGTGTGATAAATATTGTCCAATGCTCATGACGGACACACAAACTCTTCATTTTATTAATATTTAAAAAAAACTCACTCCATTAAATGTGTTAACTTTCAATTCAAAATATATAAGGTCACATGATATTTCTGCTATAATAATTATCATTACGCCCAATTAGGTAACTGGCCCCATGGTGTAATGGATACAAGTCTAGGGGTCCCAGGTTTGATTCCCGGCTGGTAGCTTGGGTATTCTTTACCCAAAAAGGGAAACTATCCCAACGGCCACAAAGGTTTAGTTAATTAGGCTTAAGTTAGTTTTTAGTGTTTTCACTGGTCCTGCACCCTCATACTCACTATCACCCTCATCTCATCTCATCAGGACATGGTAAAAGGAGCAACATAAAGGATGTACCGATAAGTACATTAGGACGTCCCCTGGGCAATGGGCATTAGTACTGGTTAATCTTTCCGCTACTAGGCTACGATTGTTGTATCCAGATGCGCAATATTATTAATACCCACTTAGGTGGTCACGCGAACTAGTGCGTCAAGCGTCTCAAGAGACCGGGTTGATGGTGATTGGGACGTAAAGGCTTAAATCTCTCCTGGTGTACTTGGCCCCTAGGGGAGAATGGGGAGAAGGGATCATATTCTTTCTTAACACAAATGATGGTGACTTTCTAGAAACTACTTTCTTCATCTTTAACTTTTAGAGTAAGCCACTAACAAACATGGTGATTAATTTAATTGTGAAAAAAACACCTATAAGTTAAGGATTTCCTAACTAATTCTATAGTTTTAAGTTAGTTTTTAGTTTGGGAATTTAACATGCACTTCCTATCCACTTCTGAGACATCATGGTTTAAGGCGTCACTATTGTGTTAGAATTAACTGCCAATTACGGGTAAATCCAGGTTCGGATCACAGTCGGGTGTACTGAAAGAGGATTTTCTAAAATTATTTTCTATTCTCCCTTCACGCAAATGCACTTCCTATAACTATAAACTTCCTCAACCCTATAACCATTAGCGTAGTTATTACATAATCGCATAACTTGAACCGGTAGTAAGACATGGTGATAAAGAAACAAAAAAGAATCCTTTTTCTAAATACACAATTTGTAGACTGCCTTATCTTAGTGTCCCGGAAATTGTGTACCGCGGAGCACTGTAGCGGTGCGTAGCATTGCTGTTCAATAAGAACATGAATTAATTAGTATGTGGGTGACCTGGTGGTCTAGGGTAAGGTGTCAGACTTCTATGCTGGCGGCCGGGGTTCAATCCTTGGTCCCGGCACAGATTTATCTGATTACCAAAACCTTCCTTCACCTCTGACAAGACATCTTGTGAATGTGGGGAATGCCAGGCCTCCACCGTGGTTCGGATTCCACGTTAAACTGTAGGTCCTCATTTCATCTCACAATCACCCTACCATTACACATTAGCGTAAGTGCGTATAACCCGAATGGGTAGTAAGACGCGGTGCTAATAATAATAATAATTAAGTTAGTACAAGCGGCAGCCACGCGTCGTCAGTATTTCTGACTTACTCGAACTTACTAATATTTTAAATACATCTTACAACATCGAAAGCTTTCGCGTGAAAAGTTAGGGGTTACTTAAATTTACTAATGGTTTGAACGAAATGTTTCCAATGTTTCTAAACGCTAAAGAATCGGGCACATAAAATGAACTTCAACCTTTATTTTGGAACATTCGAAAAAAAATTAGTCTAAGCTTTCCTAAACCTGATTTGCCTTACAGCTGTTGGGCTGGGTGGTTATTCAATTATTTTTTTTTGACGCTGTGGCGTGTACCCAAAAGTAAACAGTGTACCACAAGAATAAAATTAGCTTCTTAAGTGTACCGTGAAAATAAAAAGTTTGTGGAACACTGTCTTATACTGTGGCAGCACAATAACCATTATACCACCAACTTCAGCTCCAGTAGCTACTATAGCATAATTAACTCATATTTAAATATTAAATTATTTTATTTGTTATATCAGATCACGGAGCAGAAACTTGGGACTCTTAGGAAGATGGAAAAGAAATGTTTGGAAAGCTTTAGAATGAGGTCCTGGAGAAGACTTAAGAATATCATGTGGACAGACAAGGTGACAAATGAAGACGTCCTAAGAAGAGTGGGTGAGAAGAGAACCATAGGATGTGATTCTTTGGTGCAAACCAAACGGGATCGGACACATCCTTAGAAGGAACTGTCTTTTGGACGACGTCATAGAAGGAAAGGTTGGGTGAAAGAGGAGTTTAGGAAGGGGGATTCAGATATTAATTGACTTGAAAGAAAGAAGAAAATTCTTGGAGCTTAAGGAGGAGGCATAGTCAGAGTGGATTCACGATCTAAGCTCGCTGACAAAAGTAATGGACCTGTTGTAAGACAAAACACATAATAATAAAAATATCGGATATAACAAAATACTGGGCTTATACCAGACTTTATTAAGGTGGGAATATGGGGGACGTTTGAAAAGGAGTGTTTTTGCAGTTTGTAAATCAAAACCTTTTTGGTCAGAATAAATAAAATATTGCTTCAGTAGAAACATAGAATTTAATTTTCTTCACATTTCTTGAATATCTTTCGAGGGTTTCATGGAATTTAATGATATATTTTTTTCTTCATTTAAAAAGTTTATCATCTAATGCTGCAATGCTCATGACATATTCAAGAAATGTTGATATAACTATGTGAGGAAACTTAAAGTCTATGTTTGTACTGAATCAATATTTTATTTATTTTGGCCCAAAAATGTTTTTCTATAAAAACCGCAAAAACACCTATTTCTGGCGTTTCCTACATCCTCAACTAAAACCCTCGGATAAAGTAAAGAGACGATCACCACTGTAACATTAATATAATCGTATATTTTAACAAGCTTCTTAGAAATCCTGCCAATAATTTTAAATAAAGAGTATGTTTTTGCACCACGTCTTACTACCCGTACGGGTCATCAACATTTAATTACACTAGCTATTGAAATAGGGATAAGTTTAATTTAGAGGAAAGGCACCCATTTTCGCAGAGAGTAGGAAACTATAACTCCCTGCGCTTGGCAGAGATTTGAACCTTGCCCTTCACGCCACGAGTATGCTCGACCAAATGAGTCTGATATTTAGCCCGCATTCCCACCGATGTGAGTAAATCCCATTTAAAATGTTGGTTCATACCAACATGATTACGTCATAAAGTCACGTGTGAGGAAATATACGCAAGCATCCATTACGACTTATAAATAACCCAAATAAAGTAATTTTGTGTCTTGGTCTTGTAAAGGTCAAACAAGTTTCTAAAAATGTGGGGTGGTGAATAGCTTGTAAATTCTCCCCCTCCCATGACATGGTGACCTCTGATCTTCAGACGGACTCCACTGGGTCACAGTGTCAGAATGTTTTGACTACCTGTGACCTCGTCACATGTTTCCAGTTTGTTCCTGAGTACACTCTGACCGGTTTAAGTTACTTTTAATCAATCCGCATTCGATGAACACCGGACTAAGGCGTCAGTTTCATCGGATCTGGGTCACCAATTATGAGAAGTTCTAAGATCGAACCTTGGCCGGCCAGAGTGAGTGCAATTTTGTACATCTGATTTATCATTGTGGTTCTCCCATACTCTCTCTGCCAAAATGTAAGTGAATTTCCTCCAAAAACCTTTCCTAATTCCTACCCCTAGCATTAAACCGTTAATAACTTTAGTGCTTATTTATTTGCTCTGTGTCTTACTATCTTTTCAGGCTATCCGAATTTAGCTATACCAATGAGGAATAAGAAAATATAAATTTGAATATATGTTTTCTCATTTGTGTGAAGAGAGAGTGAGAAACCGTTAAGCAAAAATAACCCTCAGTACACCCGACTGAGATTAGAACTTCTATCTCCGTGTCACTGGAAAAATAAACTAGATGAGTTGCCCAATGATGCGGGTAAGTAAAATGTATCTAACGGCTCAATCAAAGGGGGTAGTAAATGGTATAGTATCCTGGAGGAAGTGCTCCCGTATTGGCGTTAGGATAGAATGGGAAAATCATAATGACCGATCACATAGTCCTTTAGTGAGCCCATTCAGAATTAAAAAAACCTCTAGTCTATTGCTTCTAATCTAGTGCACTGTGAGTCCAACATCTTAGACCAAATTTCCACCAAATAAGGTATTATTCTTTGATGGGATACGTTAATATAATACTAGTTTCTTGGTGTGAGAAATAATTATACACTGTTACACACAATTTTGGTTTCTTGCTATACAGAATGCTTCAGGATGAAAGGTCAATGTTCTGGGAGATCATAGAATTGGTTATTCCAAGAAAAAAGTGTATATGACATTGTGCCCTATTTTGAACGGCTCCCGAGATAGAGCTATTTGAATGTACAGTTTTTTTTTTTAAATTTGGCACGAGATATTGTCCTTCCTTACTACCGTAAAGCATCACTGTCTGAAGAATGTGGATTGGTGTGAAACATCAGTTGGCTGTTGTGATTGTTGATAGAGACATTGTAGAAGTATTGTTAAAAATACTTCAAAGCTTCAATTCCGGGTTGTAGAGTGTTTTCCAGAACTCTACGTACAGGAAACAGTCGACGGTATTCTTCAACAACAACAGTGGCACTACCATCGCAGAAGCCGTAAACATACAGCATATCTGCGTGTTAGATATTTGTGAATATATGTGGCATTTTTTTAACAATAACTCTACAATGTTACTATCAACAGTGACATCAGCCAACTGAAGCTTCACGCCGATGCACATACTTCAGACAGTGGTACATTACAGCAGGAAGGAAGAACAATATTGCGTGTCAAATTCCAAATGCTCTACATTCAAATAATTCTATCTCGGGAATCGTTCAGAATAGGACACAAGTTCGTATAAACATTTTCCCTTAGAATGGACGATATTATGACCTCCCAGAATATTGATCTTGCTTCCTGAAACATACTATATAATACCTTATTTCAATTTTCTTCTTTATTCCTGATGACAAATTATAGACAAAATGTTTATCACACGCGGATTTTTTTAAATTTTACAAATAATTTTTCTTTTAATGTTTATTGCTATTTTGTTTTAAGAACTGTTTTGTAAATATTATTTGACTAATTAAAAAATAAATAATCTGAATAAGGAAGCGTTCAAGTACTATGTAAGCACTTGTTTGGCCATTTTGGAACCTCTAACCCCCTTGCAAGCATAAATAAGTAAATGCCTCACCCTCACCCCATCTTGATTACGTTGCTTATGTTATATTTAAATTTTAAAAAGTTATTCAATTATATAAAAAAAAGTTTTAATTTACATTTAATTTAAATTATAAAAACGTATTATTAGTGAGAACGTTAATCTATACTTATAAAATAACATGTCCTGATTGATTGACTGACTGACTGACTGACTGACTGACTGACTGACTGATTGATTCATCATCGCCGAGCGCAAACTATCAAGGCTACAAGCATGAAATTCGGACTGTATATTCATTTTGTTATGTAGGCACCCACTAAGAAAGGATTTTAGAAAATTCCACCCCAAAGGGGTCAAAATAGGGGATGATAATATGTATGATAATATGTATGAAAGTCCGTCATTTTGAAAGTTACATAAATAAAATTTTGTATTTCGGTTATTGACGTAAAACAAATAAATACGTGTTTCAGGAATTTTGGAAATTTTATTTAATAAGGGATAAAAAAGGGGGTGAAAGTTTGTATCGGACTGACTGACTGATTCATCATCGCCGAGCGCAAACTATCAAGGCTACAAGCATGAAATTCGGACTGTATATTCATTTTGTTATGTAGGCACCCACTAAGAAAGGATTTTAGAAAATTCCACTCCAAAGGGGTCAAAATAGGGGATGATAATATGTATGATAATATGTATGAAAGTCCGTCATTTTGAAAGTTACATAAATAAAATTTTGTATTTCGGTTATTGACGTAAAACAAATAAATACGTGTTTCAGGAATTTAGGAAATTTTATTTAATAAGGGATGAAAAAGGGGGTGAAAGTTTGTATCGGACTGACTGACTGATTCATCATCGCCGAGCGCAAACTATCAAGGCTACAAGCATGAAATTCGGACTGTATATTCATTTTGTTATGTAGGCACCCACTAAGAAAGGATTTTAGAAAATTCCACCCCAAAGGGGTCAAAATATGGGATGATAATATGTATGATAATATGTATGAAAGTCCGTCATTTTGAAAGTTACATAAACAAAATTTTGTCGGTTATTGACGTAAAACAAATAAATACGTGTTTCAGGAATTTTGGAAATTTTATATAATAAGGGATGAAAAAGGGGGTGAAAGTTTGTATCGGACTTGCATTATTTTTGATCTGAGGTCAAGTTATGGTCATCAACGTAACGTAATATTTTAAACTAATCTGTAAATACATATGTATATTTTCGTATTTGTATATAATCAACTTCCACGCGAGCAAAGCCGCGGGCAACAGCTATCTAGTTAGTATAATTTATAAAAAAAACTCTAAACTAATTTTAATTTGATGACCATGGTCCTTGAATCTACGTCTTGATACTTTTAATTATTATATGTCCGTTTGGGGTGGCTGGGTCGCTGCTCTATTCTGCCTGTCTCTTTCTGTCTTACATAATCATTGCTCTGACCCTCCCTTCCCCCTTTTTAGCAAAAATACTCGAACCCTCTTCACCCTCTAAGGTGCTTAAGAATACTTTAACGCCCCCTAACGTCAAAATAAACAAACATTTAACTTCATACCTATATTTTCTATATATAAGTCGAAGAACTAATGGAGGAAATTTTGAATACATAATACTCGTATCGTATGATGACTTCAATAGTAGAGGTGGTGGGGTGGGTCAGATGATAGTTTTATAGTGAAACCAAATAAGTAAAGGGGGTACTATCTAGATTCTAACAAATTGGAACTAGAAATGATATATAGGTGTTGGGATAATTATATTTCATCATTTATGTTGTTTATTAAAGTTTATCAAAACTAATTATGTGAGATAATTAGTGAAGTGCTTTATCAAATTAATTATCCCTAAAAAAAATTCAAACAAGTTACTTTTCAACCAATTCAGTAAAGAGTTCATAAGATATGAAAATGACTTTAGAACATTCAACATACTACATGAAGAGTTGTATAACTCTCTCACTGCATTTTTCTCTAGCGGACCCGCCTCTCAAAAGCATACAATATCCTGATCACTTTATGACCGTAGCAGTTAGCCAGTTACGCCCATCAGCCAACTTGTAGCTGCTTTACGACAACAGCGTATTCATTTTAAACACTTAAGTGTGCTTACATTAATGGTTGAGTGAGTGCTGAATTTCAATATGCCTCGAAAGTGTGAAAATTATGTAAAAGTATTTGCCATTTGTCGGGTAACTAGCTATACTACTTTAAAATCTAACTTCAAACCTATAACTGTGTATTTGAGAGAATGATTGAAAGGTTATATAAAGTATATTACATCATTTGATGTTTCAATGGTTTGGCGAGAGCAAAACTATCAGTTTGACAGACTGCTACTTCTTATCATCTAAGATAATCAATCAGAACCTACTTTAAACATATGTATTGTATCCATCATTGACTTACACCATCAGACTAGTATTTTAGAGTTCCTAAGCCTCCAGAAAAGTGAACCGTCTTTGATGACACCAATTATGACGAGCCAATCCCTATGGTACAGTTTATCATCGAGCCAAACCTTATAACTTCTACATCAAATGAGTCACATCTTATCTCCCAAAATGTGCTCAATGAATTAGTAGGGGACTCGAACTTATCCTAGAGTCCTGCTGAATTGTTCGGGTCACACCAGCTGAAAAACAATACAAATATTTCTATATTTCGTTACAGGTAAATATTTATTTAATAATCAAATAGCTAAAGCTATTATTTATGCTTTTTGGTGAGGGTTACTCCATTTAGATATCATATTCTGAAAATTGAAAAATTACACCTGGACTCGGGAATCGAACCCGGGACCTTTGGCTTAGTACTCAAATCCTCTAACCACTGAGATATCCAGGAATCATCCCGTGCCCAGGGTCATTCTTCACTCATATTTTAAGGCAGAGTCTATGATTGACGTGCAATCCCTTACAATTATAATAATTGTACAAATGGCTGCAATAGGCCAACTAACGAGTCGAAGGTGTCTGCGTTATCTGATAGCTCGTGATCTTAATAAAATCACACATTAGTATCCGACGATTTCCGCGCGTCCATCTTAGACTCTGCATTAAAATATGAGTGAAGATTGACCCTAGACATAGGATGATTCTTGGATAGCTCAGTGGTAAGAGCATTGACGTACTAAGCCAAAGGTCCCCGGTTCGAATCACGTGTCAAGATGTCATTTTTCAATTGTCAGAATAAATATTTATTGAAATGTCTTTTACTTCATGTGGTGGTTTTCTTTACCGTGCATATATTGGTAATTGCGTAACTACACTAAGATAAGATCACAAAACCAATAATTACCGATTTAAGGAAGGTACATAATTTAAAGGTGTAATTTTAATTTTGCAAGTTGTTTATGTTCCTATTTTGCCATTACCCTCAGTGATATACGGGCATTACGATTTACGAGTAACATTAGTATAAAAAAACGTTACTAGGAATTCTGTGTGGTCTGTTACGGGAGAAGGTCCATGACGTCATGAGTTACCGCACTGGGTGACATCAACCCTAGTTACGCCACTGGGTAAAGATAAAGAAGGTATTTTTGTTGGTCCATAGAAAAGGAAACTTGCCACAAATAAAACTTTTGACCCTTTTATGAATGAAGTTGAACTAGGAGTTTGGACAACATTCAAATATATATGTATCAATTTTATGGGAAACATTAAAGCAGACAACTATCAGGAAATCGTGGGGAGTCTCCTTTAGACACGTGAAGCATTACACTAAAAATGATTTTCTAAGCCAACATTTGAATTTATGTCTACAAAATCTTGGTCTATTTAGTGACAAAAATGGACGGCGTTTTCACCTAGACCCTTTTTTGGGGGGGGGGGGGATGAGGGTGGTGAGGGGGGTGATGGGCGTATAGCACTAAGGAAAGCTGTAAGATTACAGTTGGAGTATTATGAATGATGTGCCTTGGATATTTTTTTACTAAAATAACTTTATATTTTTATAAAGTAATATTGGTTTAGTAGGCCTATGGGAACTAAGAATATGACTTTCTTAACGACGAGTTTATTTTAAACTGACGGTGATATAAATAATTATTATAAAGAAATATCTGCAAGCAGCATTAAAAACAGTCCATGATGTTGGGTTAGATAATATAAGGGAACCACATTTCATAAACAAAACTAAATTAGTGATAAATTATTGCAAAATGCAATTTAAAATATAGCACTAAGATATAAGCCTACAATGCTTTTGTTTTTTCCACCATCTCTTCACGTAAATGCTGAGGTATTTACTTAAATCTATAAATAATTGACCTGTTCATTTAAATGAGGATATATTTTAGTCGCTAATAGAAAGCACACAGGTACCAAAACGTCCTAATAATGCTAACTTTTGTAATAAACGTGACCTGATGGGGTCACGAATAGTGCCTTGTTATCCCAACACGATGACGGTCTGTGCAAACATCCTACTACCAACCTTACAATAACATCGTGCCACTTAACTGTAACAGTTAGGTTCATCAAACCAGTGTTCCAACATACAAATTTGAACCTTAAGGAAAGAGCAGATGGGACCATCTCATTCTAGAGCGTAGAGTAGTTTTTGTAACGAGTGCCTGTGTCCACAATGGTAGGGAATCCCGCCTAACTTTACCTTAGCCTTGCTGTGTCTCTCGTGGGTGGTCATCCTCACCCCTCTCAGCCCCTAAAATAACACCTACCCTGTCCCTCACCTACTGAAAAAACACTTATCCCACGACAACTATGTAACATTCTAACAACTGCCCCTTTCTAGTTCTCTCTGGTCAACCTTGTTAGGGCAGTGCAAGTGTGCGACATCTCAGACAAGTCGGCGGCAGAACGTCTGACGACTGAGCACTAGTCACTAGAGCACCCTTTGGTCGAATGGTCCAAGGCTTCGCTCACGCGATAGATTGGATTGCCGGTGGTCATCAGTGAGGTGTATTAGGGAGGTTTTGTCTAAATGGTTTATCCACAAACTAGACACGCAAGTGTGGTTATAGTTACTCTAAGTCTGAACTATAACTTCCTCATTCTTACGGTATTGGTGTCTATATGCGGATAGCCCTTGACAGGTACAAAGATGCGGTGCACAAATATGGCAAGGCTTAAAAACTTATCAATAGAAATGGGAAGGCTCAATCTCACCCCATGATAGATTGATGGGTGGTGGATTGAATACTGAGTCTGTTCTCAATTTGAGTTAGATTACTACCCACATCAGTGGTCACACGATATAGGGCGTCACTTTCATAAATTTAGGGTAGGTGAAGGTTAGAATCTCTCTGGGTGCACTGAAAGCATATTTTCTCTAAGCAACCACTCTTTTCACTCGTACCTGTTAAATACTTTGGTTAACTACACCAACTGACCTGCTTCGGTGGCTGCATGGTTTAAGCCGGCATAACTCTCGCAATATACAAGACTGTTGATGACAGGGAGATCAGGGTTATAATCCCGGTCGGGTGTACTGACGGTGGTTTTTCCTAAATAGTTTTCCACTCTTCCTCCACGCAAATGTGGGTACACTTCCTCTAAATTCAACATTCCTTATCCCTAACTCAGTAGCGTAATTTATTACATATGTGTATACGGCATAATCTGAACAGGTAGTAAGACACGGTGCTTAAAACACCAATAAGGTAGCGAGGTTTGGATTGAAAGGAAATGGACGCGCAACTGCGTGAAGAGAGAGTGGTAAACAATTTGTGAAAAAATATATTTAAGTCCATCGATGTGGTTTGTGTGTCATATTATCTTAATAAGAAATCGTTAAGTGTACAGTCATTTTATACATACATATATATTTGTACTTCAAACAGCTAATTTATTTTCACTAAAATAAATCCCTACGTAAGCTCATTTTTCAAAATGTTTTCGTTTGTAAATGTGAATTTGCATATAATTTTTTTAACGGATGTCAAAATAATTTACCAACGAAATAAATAAATGCTTCCAGTAAATTAACCGTTATGACTTATGAGTAATGGCGCAGTGCGGCTTTGTTTTGTTTAGCAAGAGTAATGTGTTGATTGTTCATTTGTTTTGCTCTTATAGTCAGCAATGCCAACTTTACTTTCCAAATTATTATTTTATATGATTATGTGCACACGCCTAGCTTAACAAAAGTTGTACACATAAATTATACTTAATAAGGTGGTTTTGTAGGGACACAGCTTAAGAAGGTTTTTTCCAAGGTTTGACTTTGAGAAAAATTGAAATGTGAGTTTCAAAATATAAATACTAGGAAATTTAATTAAAGTACGTCAAAGACTGGATATAATTTTATTCTGTAAAGGATTTTTTTTAGTACTCTATCTTCCTACCTGTTCAGGTTATACGCATCGCAAAGTTTTTTGAAACTAGTTTATTCAAAATATTTACACATGTTCTTGCAAACTATACATGTGGATAGCTAGGAATAAAGACTATTTAATCACGTTTTTTTATATTAAGGACACTTAACCAATATTTCCCCCAGGATCAATGGACACGAGGACTAAACGTCAGGCTCATCTAGTCTGATTTGTTGATGATGGGAGAATGTACTGAGGGTATATTTTTTCTTTCCAAATGGTTTACTACTCTCTATCCACGCAAATTCTGGACTATTTCCTCTAAATTCTGCCTTCTTCAGCTTCACCATATTAGTATAATTAAATGTGTACATATCGGATGAACAATAAGATTTAGTGCACAAAGAAAATATTATAAAAAAACCTAAGGTAGGGTAAACACGCTCTAGTAAGACAAGGTGCACAAGATAAAAATGTCAGAAGAGATCAAAGTTTGCGTAAACACTAGAGTAAAACGCGGTGAACAAAATAAATCTTTATAAAAATGGCCAAAGTTAGCGTAAACACACTACAGAAAGATCTAATAAATAAAACTGTAAGAAAAGCCAAAGTTAGCATAAATTAACTTTAGTATGACACAAAGCACCTTCAAAATAAATAAATAAATAAAGCTAGGCTAGCTATTGTGTGTGAGCTCCAACTAACATAATACCTACTGTATTGTGCAAACAACCAATAGCTATCTATATTTCCACGCGGAGTACTTCCGGCATCCTGCTTGATGAACTTGCGGCCCGGGCTGTCGATGGCCCCAGCTGAGTTCCTGGACCACCCGTGTACCTTGCAACAACCACGTCTCATCCTCTCCGGTTCCTTATAAGGGGATATATTTCCTGCACGAGGTTACCGTAGACCACACGAGTAAAGCTTAGCTCGCGATCGAAAATAAAATAATCTAATAAATTTAATATAGTCAGAAAGTAGACATTAAACACCCCCAGTAAATATTTCGCCACCGTGTCTCACTATCGTGTCGGACTACGCTATCATCCCTAAGGAGAGTGTATAGTGACTATCAGAAAACAGCGTTGTCATCCTCTTGTATTCATGTGGTAATTCTTATCTCAAATGTAAGACAAATTTCACAACGGTAGATTGTCAAAGTTGCCAATTAATCCAGCAGTCATGAAGTTACACGCTTAGATTTTCGTCTTATCTACATCTATACTATAAAGTAATCACTCTGTCATCGTAACATGTGATACAAATATACTTTACCCTTTCACTAAAAAATCACTAGACCAATTGAGCTGAAATTTCAAAAGGGTATACCTCAGACTTTAGGTTAACATATAGGTTAATTAAAATTACTTATGCCATTCAACCTAAAACACCATCCCCATCCCCGTCTCCTCTAGCACCCCATACATATCACTGGAACCACTGGGGGGTATGGAGTCACCGTTCAGGTGAGGGGTACCCAAGGGCACTGGACTTCGACCACCCACCCCCACCTCACCGACACCAGACGTATCTTGCGACAGATGGTACCAGCGACATTTCGTGCCACTCAGGGGTATAGCTACCTGAGAAAGGTCTACTAATTACTTTAAAATATGTACGATGTGACAAATGGTACCACTGAATTGGTGTACCCGGCTTCAGTTTTAAATTCATTTAGGCGAATTTAATTTAATTAGTGTGTAAGATGCCTCTGATATGCAAGGTCACATCGCAAAGGAGAATGAAAATGGTAGTGGAGCGTTTCAAGTATTTGAAATCTAAATTAACCTAACCTAATCTAACTTAAACGTATCTAACCTAACTCACTATTTAACTTAAACTAACTGAAATTTTGACGTTCTCACAGTTATCTACTATCCAGTAATGAACCTTTCTTGTACATATTAGCTCTTATTTTTTTAGGCTAAATAGATATAAGTGGTACCATTTGTCGCTTATTCGTAAATATTTTGAAATCATTAGTAGACCCTTTTCAGGTAGGGTGATATGAAATGTCGCAATAAATCAGTGGTACGAAATGTCACTGGTACCATTTGTTGGGACACCATCTTCGGAACCACTGGGGAAAGGGGGTTGCCTAAATTTATCAATATACTTTCAATATTAAATTAACCATAAAAATGTGTATCCATTTGTAAATCAAGAAACTTATACTAATTACTGACACATAACAAATCAGGCCACTTTAGTGGTCTGATAAACCACTAGTTATTAACAACTAATGACCCACCTTGGTGGTTTAGTTTGCTAATGCACTAGCCGCTGCCGAGGACGTGGAGATCGAGGTTCGAATCTCGGTCGGGTGAACTGGGGATGGTTTTTCCTAAATGGTTTTCCACTCTCCCTCCACGCAAATGGGGGTTCACTTCCTCTAATTAAACCTTCCCAATTCACAATCCATTAGCGTAATTAGTACTTAAAGCGTATAATCCGAACTGGTAGTATGACGCGGTGCTAAATAATAGTAACAACTAATGAATGCTTTTGTTCTATTGTTATTTTGTGTAAACCGCGTTAGTGAGTAACAGATCTATTGTTGGTTAAATTACTAATTTATATTTATGTATTACTAACAAACCCGTGCGCCAATCGCTCAGTACTTGGGTTAAAATATTTTTAATATATAATTTTCTTTGATAAAGACTTTGTCTAAACTAAAGAAAATAAATATTTTTCTCAAATGAATGCTAAAACAAAAAGTGACGTAAATTTTAGTTTTAAAGAAACTTAATTTGAAAATAGAAAATTCATAGCATATACATGAGGCAATTCATATTTACAAAGTGTTTGAGATAACTTCAGTATAGACAACATTATTTGTTACAATTTCGCCCCATAGCCCCAGCAATTCCGGAGATGCGTCTGGGGAGGGAGGGGATTTGGGTAGGGAGTTTTTCGGGGGTTAAGCTCTAAAGGCGTATCCCCCACCAAAAGCTGGGTGAGAGAGCCCATAGACGAAGATGTGTCTGGGAGAGGAGAAAACAGAGGGCGTGACCATTTCAATTTTCGGTAAAAATATTGTAATTTTAATAGCGGTTGCACATCTTCATATTATAGTCCTCATTTGCCAATTTAGACCCATAAAATAGGTTAGTGTTGGGCCTGACAAGAATAAACACTTTAGTTTTAGAGCGCTAGATTGTTTATTTATGCGCGATTAGATGAGAAATTACAATTGTGTGCATTCTATTTGTATAAGCAATGGTACGTTAAATGTATGTTGTATTATATCCCATAATGTTTGTTTATAAATTAAGCTAACCGTTTACGTATTCAAATGATCTAAGGATTCACTCTCGAATTAGACTGGACTGCTGATAAAGAGGACATCGGGATCGAATCCCAGTCGCGTGAACCGAGGGTGCTTTTCCCTAAATGGCTTTCCACTTTACCTCCACGAAAATCCGGGTACACTCCTTATAATTTAACCTTCATCATCCCTAACAAATTTGCGTAATTAGTTCACATGTGTGTAGCACGAATGGGTAATAAGACGCTTTGACCAAAAAGAATATAAGTTTTATATAAAAAAGGTTAATAGTATTTGAAGACAATGAAGAAAAGTTTTTAAACTTTCATCTCATAAAGAGCACTGTCATGATGGTTACAACAGTTAATGTTTCTTGGATAGGTTTTGCAGTGAAACAGTTTTTAAAAAATTTGCCTGTCTTTTTCTGGTCAATTTCATTCCATATTGTTCTCTAATGGGGCGATTCCAGATATCCCCATCCATTTCATATCATCACAACAGAAATTTAGGAAATTTGTCATGCAGTTGTCTCAGTAGTGATGTTTAGTTTGTACAGATATACTATATTAGTGGGGATTGGTAAGGTACTATTTTAGAATAAATAATAATAATAATAATAATAATAATAAATAATAATACTTAGCACCACGTCTTACTACCCGTTTGGGTTATACGCTTTTTAAATGTACCCACACCTGTGTAGAGTGAGAGAGGGAAACCATTTCTCAGATTTTCCCGTCATCGTTAAATCAGACAAGATGAAACTCACGTATGTATCTACGCGCCCACCGATGTGGGAAGCTCTCTTCTTGAAAATTGATCGTTCTGTTCGTCCAAGAGTCAGTAGTGGCTTCCCGGACCCGAGGGAAAAAAGTGAACGAAGTGGATTTAAATAAAATGCATAAACATCTACTGAAGAGAAAAAGAATGGATATACCATGAAATTAATGTTCACCTTTTTCTTATACACCACATTAAACATTTATTTTAAATAGATGTAGATAATTTCTAAATGTGGTCAGAGCTCGGCTTACAAAATTATCTTAAGAAAGTTATCCCACACCCAACCCTAGGCGCCTAGACATTTACTTTTAGAGTAATAGTACGATATCGCCTACAAATTGAAGATGTTTTCCTCAGAACCCCCCGGAATAGAGCCACGAACTTGTATAGCAATGTTTCTCACCCTATTCAGCAGGACAGCCGACCGTTGATGAATACCCAATATTTCACAACACGCATGATGTGTAACGTCCTTATAAGCCTATATCATGGCTGATTAACTGAGATATTAATTAAATTCGCGATTACGCTTGAGTCAGAAAACATATCGATGTGATGTTTTCTTCATTACTCACTTGATAGCTTTGCTGCCCTTTTGGTGCCCTAATGGTCAGCAGGACTACGATTCTGGAGGTCCTGAAGGTACCGTAAGTATTTTTCCCGAGGGGGAATCGTTCCCATGGTTAATGGTCTGGTTAATTAGGCTTTAGTTAAGATGAATACTTCTGATGTCACAACATAATAATCATTATCATCATCACAGTCACATCATCTCATTGGGTTGAAGTAAACTGCACCTATATGGTGTCCCATCCACATAAGACGGTTACATATCCGCCACCGCCAGTCGAAGACCACGACCACACTGGTAGAACACGCTAAAAAAAACTTGACAGCCATGGAATTGGGAATAGTTTAATAGTTTTCTTTTCTTTTAGAATATTATTTTTTCAATTTAAAAACAGTGAACTTACAATTCAATCTTTTATACTGGCTCAAGTCAAAATGACAGTGTGAATTTAAATAAAACCTCTTCTTTCAAACTAATTTTAAAAGCAAAGAGATTTCGTTTTACTTTTGTTTGAAAGACAAGGAGATCGCTCTTCAGTTTGCTAATGTAAGGCAATATCGTGTAATTTTTTTTTTTAGCAATGCGTCTTACTACCCATTCGGGTTGTACGCTGATTTCTAATTGATTCAGTATTTAATTATGAATGAAAACATTCCCTATGTTAACTGGGAATAAGCCAGGGTAATTGACATAATAAAATATGTGAATAACCCGCGGAAAATAGCAGGGGCTGTTCGAAACGTAACAGGAAACTGTGTTCAAGTTTCCTGCAATGTTAGTTACCTCTTACAGACGAATGGGAATGTTGGCTACCGTTGGCAAATGAATGCTAAAAATGTCAGCGAGAATTCCAAAACAATATAGCTATGCGTAGTTAAGTGTATAGATGAGCTGATACTGCATGGTACTTCATGAACTAGGGCCTGCCATGTGTATATATGAGCTGAGACTACATGACATTTCATGAACTAGGGCCTGCCATGTGTATAGATGAGCTGAGACTGCATGCTACTTCATGAACTAGGGCCTGCCATGTGTATAGATGAGCTGAGACTGCATGACATTTCATGAACTAGGGCCTGCCATGTGTATAGATGAGCTGAGACTGCATGCTACTTCATGAACTAGGGCCTGCCATGCGTATAGATGAGCTGATACTGCATGCTACTTCATGAACTAGGGCCTGCCATGCGTATAGATGAGCTGAGACTGCATGACATTTCATGAACTATGGCCTGCCATGTGTATAGATGAGCTGAGACTACATGACATTTCATGAACTAGGGCCTGCCATGCGTATAGATGAGCTGAGACTGCATGCTACTTCATGAACTAGGGCCTGCCATGCGTATAGATGAGCTGAGACTGCATGCTACTTCATGAACTAGGGCCTGCCATGCGTATAGATGAGCTGAGACTGCATGCTACTTCATGAACTAGGGCCTGCCATGCGTATAGATGAGCTGAGACTGCATGCTACTTCATGAACTAGGGCCTGCCATGCGTATAGATGAGCTGAGACTGCATGCTACTTCATGAACTAGGGCCTGCCATGCGTATAGATGAGCTGATACTGCATGCTACTTCATGAACTAGGGCCTGCCATGCGTATAGATGAGCTGAGACTGCATGCTACTTCATGAACTAGGGCCTGCCATGCGTATAGATGAGCTGAGAATGCATGCTACTTCATGAACTAAGGCCTGCCATGCGTATAGATGAGCTGAGACTGCATGGTACTTCATGAACTAGGGCCTGCCATGTGTATAGATGAGCTGAGACTGCATGGTACTTCATGAACTAGGGCCTGCCATGTGTATAGATGAGCTGAGACTGCATGGTACTTCATGAACTAGGGCCTGCCATGCGTATAGATGAGCTGAGACTGCATGCTACTTCATGAACTAGGGCCTGCCATGCGTATAGATGAGCTGAGAATGCATGCTACTTCATGAACTAAGGCCTGCCATGCGTATAGATGAGCTGAGACTGCATGGTACTTCATGAACTAGGGCCTGCCATGTGTATAGATGAGCTGAGACTGCATGGTACTTCATGAACTAGGGCCTGCCATGTGTATAGATGAGCTGAGACTGCATGGTACTTCATGAACTAGGGCCTGCCATGTGTATAGATGAGCTGAGACTGCATGGTACTTCATGAACTAGGGCCTGCCATGTGTATAGATGAGCTGAGACTGCATGGTACTTCATGAACTAGGGCCTGCCATGTGTATAGATGAGCTGAGACTGCATGCTACTTCATGAACTAGGGCCTGCCATGCGTATAGATGAGCTGAGACTGCATGACATTTCATGAACTACTTATTCTATTAATATATGATTGTTAAAAAAACCTAAATCACCCCCAATCCTCAAATGTAGGTACCTTACGAGGCCTACAGCACTTGTTTAGAGATGAGGGATTATGTGATCAAAAGTCAAGAGGACCTTTGTTCGATTCCAGAGAGAGGTGAGGTTGACAAAGATAGTATTTACTTTCTAATTTTAATTTATTTGTGGTATTTTACGTACCCTTTCTGAATCAACTGATTTTATCACCACACTGCTTATAAACTAGCTTAAATTTAGAACAGACACAACAACCAGCTCCCGGCCGTTAATTCATCAATTTTAACGGGGAAACCTACAATTCCTAAATGGTAAATTTTTCGGCCATATCAGGGATAGAACCCGGAACCCTCAGCTCAGTAGACAGACATGTTACCGACTAAGCCAAGGTGTCGGACAGATATATACCATTCGTACAAGAGTTTGTTCCACTGTTTAATAAGTAAATACCTAGAGTTGGGTGTGTGTAGTATTGGTTGTACGGTCTTAGGTTAAGTGAGTATGTAAGTTTTGGATGTGTGTTTTTAGAAGGGGCGTGCCCCTAATGAAAGACAACCGTCTATACAGTGCATTTTAATACAGCCACATACTGATTTTCCATACCTCGTGATTACCATGACGTTGTGGACTCCCTATACGACGGAGCACAGCTGGGAGAGGATAAGTTTGTTTTAGCAGAATAACAGCCTGTTTAATGGTCTGGGTTTGGTCGAGTATAAATGCGGATACCGCCGATACTTGCCTCTGATAAGTTTTTGTGTTGGCCGGTTTCCTGTGAGGCCTATTTACCTTACCCTAGAGGATCAAGCCCCAGAATGAGCCACACGATGTGTGCATGTGCGAAAGGAATGAATTACAGTGGCGGCTCATGGCTTTGTGAGACGGGGTCTCTAATGATCTGTTGGAATAGATGGGTTGGGCTTTATTGTTGAGAGTTATAGAGATCACTTAACGTTAACAGAACTTAACAATCAGCTAATACCACGTGGCCTAATACGTCAGACTCACATGGTATTTGGTTTCCGTTGATGGGTGAGGTCTGGGCTTTAATCTAGGCTGGGTGCACTGGGAATGGTTTTTACTATCCTATCTCTACGCTAATGATGTTAGACTTAATATAAATATTTAAAAAAATCCTTAACCTTCAGATAACGTCGTTAATAACAACGTTGTTAGACATAATAAAACTTTTTAAAACTTTATTCAAGAGGTACGAACTAAGAATAAATGCACCTACATTAATATGAAGAGGAGATGGTAAAACCACAGTTATAATTCCATGTTGGAAACCACCCTCAATGCCGATATTTGAGCCTTGATCTCCTCGTCACCTGCAATTTAGACTTTTGCGAACTTGACGCCTTAAACCAGGTGACCACCAGAGTGGCTGACGAAGATTGCCACCTATTCCAAAATACAAAAAGGTATTTTTTCCAATGGTTTTGGTAACGTAGGAGGGCCCATAATAATTATTTGTTTTATATTCAATGCCTCCTAAATACACCGCTCTACGGTTGTAACGCTGTCGGCTATACCGTGAATTCGGACATACCGCGGCTCTTTCTTTACCCCGTGCCTTTGAATGGAATTCAGTGATAAATATGGAGGTTGCTGCTGCAAACCTCGTACTCCAGGTGGCTTTCCCACTCAAATGAACCAGTCTTAGGGGTTGTCCATAAACTACTACTGGACACCGCGGGGCTACTTGGACATGCTATGACGCAGTGATAGTTCTGTTTCTTTTGTTACAGGTGTTAGTTGTTAATGAAAAATGGTAAAAAGGTACGAAAAAACCCCAGGGTCAAAACCCTAAGCAAATTATAAAAATGAAGATTTGGAAAAAGCAGTGGACGCAGTTCAGGGTGTGTGTGGGGGGGGGGGGCGGAGATGTAAAAAAATTAGGCTGCTGAAAAGTTCAAAGTGCCCCGGACAACACTTATATGGAAGACCCTGGAACAGAAACCAAAACTTTCGGACATCTTACTGTTCTAAGCAAAAATGAAGAAACCACCATTGCGGAAACCCTTGGTGTGGTAGCAAACTGGAGATTCCCTCTGACACGGGCAGATATAAGGGATGTTGAAAAAAAATACCTTGACAAACAAGGCAAACAAGTACGAATATTTACAAACAACACTCCAGGTCCAGATTTTCTTAAATCTTTCATAGCTCGAAACAACCTTTACATTATAATTGTATTCAACATAAAACGATTCAGGTCTGTAAATCATGATGACTTTTTTTTTAATAGTGCCGATCTTGCCCTACAGTTGTCAAAAGTACAAACCTCTATAACTATGACGAGACCAACATTACAGACGACCCTGGCACCAAAAAGGTTGTCGTTCCTCGAGACACAAAAAGGGTTGTAGAGAGTACAGGAGCACTCTAGAGCTTCAATTAGTATTATGGTGTGCGGGAATGCAAATGGAGATCTGCTTCCTCCCATGGTTGTATAAAAGTACAGAGCCTATACGATAATTGGACTCAAGGTGGACCAACTGGTACAAAATAGGCTAGTAGTCCGAGTGGTTGATTCGATATGAATCTCTTTGAATTTTTTCAAATGTTGTTTTTACTGTTGAAGCCACTCGCAATCCTGAAGATACAGTTGTTTTGCTTGGAGACAACCTGGCAAGTCTTTTGCCTAATAAAGTGATCGAGGTATGCAGAAACAATAAAATCTATCTATCCCTTTTTTTTTCCAGAAAACGCAACACCTTATGCAACACTTGGATGTTGCAGTATTTACCTCCATGAAGAAAAAGTGGAGGTAAATCCTGGAACAATGTAGAAGGGAAAGCAGATACCCTGGTAGTATCCCAAAATAACAATTTCCTTTATTGCTGAACCAACTGTGGACTGGAATTGGTGACACTGTAGGCCAAAATTTAGCTTCAGGCCTTAGAGCAAGAGGGTTGCATCCACCCAATCCAACAGAGGTATTAAAAAGGATTCCCGATGGATTAGACGCTGATGGTGATGAAGTTGAGAGAGTTTTAAATGCCAGTTTGTTAGAGTTGCTTCAGGAACACCGAGGAAGTGGCGAAAAACAGAAACGAAAACCAGGAAATAAGATACCACCAGGAACGAAAGCATCTGCCACTAGCTTGGAAAAAACAAATCTGGAACTTCCCATAAACTCGGATGACTCTACATCTGCATCTGCCAGTCAAAATGAGCCTTCTTCATCTGGAACCAAAAATCTTCGGAAAGAAAGACCTGTTAGTAAAACCCGCAAAACAAACCGTGGAGATGAATCTCGCTATGGCATTTGCCTAACAAACTGAGTCAGAAGTGACTGATAAAATGTGTAAAATGCGACAAATGGATTTGTGGGCCATGTAGTGATGGAAGTACAGATCCTTACTAAAACTGTTCCCATTGCGAAGATTCAGAAGACGAGGAAATTATTGATGACAGTGACCTGGACAAAGATTTCATACCAGAGTGAGCAGAAATTATGTTTACGGCACATAATGTGATTTGAGTTACTATCTACATGCCTTAGAAGTGATTTAACTTTACATAATAGTTCAGTTGAACAAATTGAGTTTACTCTATTATTTATAGTTTATATCGAATCGCTTAATGTCGTTTTCATGTGTTGATGACCTTTTATATAATAATATTATAAATAAAATACATTAGTCTAAAAACGTGTTTATTTTAATAAATACAGAGTACAATCACGTATTTTTTTATTAATAAAAAGTATGCAAATACAATTCGTTCACATTACGGGGTAACTTGAATACCCGGAGAGTTTACCTTACGTTTAAATGAGAAATAAGTGTGGGTATCCAAGTAGCCCAAGTACCGGGGCTACTTGGACATAAAAAATAATAGTATTTTTTTACCATTCTTGTTGAATGTATTCAAATTTTTATTTCAGCCATAATACTTGGAAGGTTTGGTTGGTACTGTACATATTTTTTAGTTGCCCCATTCTAAAAATTCAACGAACCCGTTGAAAAATTGTGCCAAAAAGGTGTCCAAGTACGGTCTTACAGTACGTCACGCTATTTCTTTTTACCGTGTCTTACTATCTCTTCAGGTTATACGCTATGTACTAAAAACACCAATGGGTAGGGATTGGAAAGGCTTAATTTCAAGGAAGTGCACCCGCATTTACGTGGAGTAAGAGTGTAAACCACCTTAATGCACCCTACCGGGATCGAACATCGATCATCCCATCATCGGCAGTCTAGTCCAACACGATATTAGCACGTTAGACCACGTTGCTACCGAAGTAGGTTGACCCCTTCTAATATTACGTCACAATATCATCCCCCTATAGTTAAATACTATTTTCAATTATAGATCCTATATAACCATTTTATTGAAATGTGTTCGTAAGAGTTCGCCAATCTCGACGATTGAAGTCGATGAATCGATCGACGTTTGTTTATACGTGCGCGCAGATGGGTTTATTAACACAGAGCGCTTCCCGATACTCTTAATTGAAATGTGACGTCACGCTTTATCTGACTTCCCCCTTGGCTCTTGGTCACGGCGAGTGCTACACTGTACTTCACATCTCCCACTTAATATGAGCTCGTAGTTTATGAACAACCCCTTAACGAGCAATACAACAATATTTGTATGGTTACTTATCGTCTTTTTTAATGTGAAACGTAAAGAATTTTCGAAAATCGTGTTTGTACATAGAGTGTGTACCGTGTACCTAAATGCAGTATGTATTAAATTTTAATTGTTTCATCAGTCAACCTCTCTGAAGCTTGCTTGTATTTGCATTATCTATATTTGTCGTGTTTAATAATGTAATATTAGAAGAAATTCTAGCCTATTAGATAATCACTATTTTAGAAAATAATTGAGTCTTCGTTTATAGCGCGGTTGTCTTATAACGTGGATCAGACTCTTAGTCCTCAAACCTACGTTATACATGGGGAGATTTGTATAGTTGAAATGTTTTTTACTGTTATCTGAGGACGAAATTATTAAGCATGAAATAGCTATAAATTAGTCACGAACATTTTATTAATTAAAAGTGGGCTTTAATAAAATTTATTTTACTTTTTCGAAATGTTAAAATTTATTCTTACTACAGCTAATTCCTCCACGTCAGTGTCCCAAAAAACCAATTTATGAGGAAAACTATTGGCTGAACAACCACAAATTATACAAAGCGAAGAATAAAAAAAATCAATTCTGGTTGTTTCTTGTACCCTACCCACTTGTCTGGGATGGCGTATAATATTCTCATTGAGGAATGCAATTCAGGTAGCGTTACTACTTTTACCTTCCCTCAACACCTCGGAAAGAACGTATTGTGATCGTCAAAAAAATTGAAATCGAGATTTTGAAAAATGACGAGGTTTCATGATCCCCTAAAACAAAAAAAGTAGTTTTCGCAATGCCGTCTGTTTGTCCGTCTGTCTGTACCTCAGGCTAGAGCCGAAACAATTTTACCGATTGCGCTAAAACTTTGTGTCTGGGGCGTTCATTAAATTTAAGGGTAGTTTATTGAAGGGCAAAAAGAAAAAAAGTTTGATTTTATCAATATTCGTTCTAACAGTTTTGATTAAATTTTATATCTAGACATGGTTTATCATTATAAACAATATGGAAACTCTCATTTTTTCATGAAAATGACTTTGAGGGTAGGCCTACTTTACAATAGGGGAAAACTATCAATTTGTATGATTTCTTCGCATATATTTGAGATACGAAATAACTTATCATTGTAAAGTTGTAGTACTATTAAAAATACAAATCTTTTAATTGAAATATATTTTTATAAAACCAATAATTTCTTAGCTATAGGCAAATAAATAAATAAATTATATTTTAAATTGAGGTCTTTGAAAATTAATTTGATTCTTATGCTCTTTGGTGGATAATGATATTTATCTTATCTCAATTTTTTTGTAACATTATTCTTAGTTCCTAATGCCATAGAGTAAGTAAGTAACAGTTAATATTATTTCATTTATGATCTTTGGTGTAATGTTTCCACAACAATGTATAGACCTATTATTTCGTTTCACAAATCTTACGAGTTTGTAGTAAATGTCTATTTTAAGATAGAAGCGGGAGAAAGTCAGTGCGGTCCACCGTACCATTTATTCTTATACAGTTCTGCTGCCAAAAAAAGAAGAGAAATTAAGTTGCCTACCTTCAAGGGCAACTTTTAAAACTCAGCTCTTTTAAGGACGTTGCCTACTTGAAGGGAAATATCCTCACATTGCGGTATTTCTCATGGAAATTGCATCTCTGAAGCTTCAAAACCACTAAAATAATAATAAATTAAGCGTATAACCCGAACGGGTAGTAAGACGCAGTGTTAAATATTATTATTATATTATTAATAATAAATTATCTCAAAATGTTCTGTTGTGACCCTGTTAAACATTGATTGTGTTTGTTAATTAAGGCTAGATCTGTGTTTCAAACCAATCACATTGATCTCAGAACTGCGTTAGTTTTTTCGTGAAACGTCCTTGAAAAACAGATAATTCAAATTTTTCATTTATCGTTTCAAATTATAAAAATTAATTTTTTATCCTTAATTGTTTGCCCCCATTTTATAACGAACCATATTTTAAAACAACAAATAACTATTAAAATAATGTGAGGTTTATGGACGTCTACATTCGTTGAGCGCAATGGTATGCTTGCCTCCTTAAATATAGAGGTGGTATTAAAGGTGATTTTTACAACACACTAGCGTAAAGCCCGAAGAGGTAGTATGACAAGATGCTAAAAAACTCAAATAAAACATTTACAACACAAAATATAGTGACCTTGGAGGATAGCGTAATTATTTACTGGGGACAGTTTTCGATTCGAAGCAATTTAAATAATCTACATGGAATGGAACAAGCCTGAAACAGTTAAACTAATTGATTTAAATTCTAAAAATGAAAAAAAATTACACTTAGACACGTGAATCGAACCCGGGACCCATGTTCAGGTGTCAGATCTATATCAAAAGTATTTTGTTCTTTGTGATGTATCATGTGTACAAAGTTATAAACTCCACTTTACAAATGTAGGTAACTCATTATTACCATATACACACCTTCAATTCGACGTCAAGGAAAAAAAAAAAAAACTTTGAACGCCCTACCGTTTCTTAAGTTTTGGTTCTTCTGCAAGAGTACACTTCCTGTCATCACAATAAATGACGAAACGGCAAGTAATACATCGTTATCCATGGCTAGAAATGTGTAGATTGATTAAAAAAAGGTGGAGGAACCAGGATGTTGGTCCAACAAGTTGGCTAGAATAATCAAAGCTTACTTTTCCACGTGTCTTGTCTTCCAACATGTTGGATCCAACTTGTTACATATTAAATGAGGCTTCACTCTCACTATGAAGGTAGGTTTGGTTGAAAGGATTATGTGCCTGACTCCCCTTGTTGGCAAAGTTGATTAGGTTAGACACTCATTCAACTCGATAGCGCATGCACAGAACCTCCCGACTCGGCCAACATGTTGGGTTGGTCGTTTATTATCTCTAACAAATGTTCCAACACAACCCAACACAACATCTCGCCCAACACCAACATGTTGGCCAACATCCCCAACAATTTGGGAGTGCGTTTATATTGTAACACAACTTGTTGGGATCGTGTTGGCCAATATGGTTAGCTGTGCGTAGAGAGGTGGAGAAATGCGACGTGTTGGACCTGCGATGTAATGGACTTGCGATGTAATTGTATATATACGCCCCTTCAATCCTATTGGTTGTACGTCAGAGTAGGGTTAGCTGTGTGTAGAGAGGTGGTGGAATTTCGACGTGATGGACCTGCGATGTATTTGTTCCTAAAACTCGATGTAATGGACATGTGATGTAATGGTGCCCACTCACGTGTATGCACGTGCATTTTTTCTAAACTATACCTTCCTTACTCCTACCACCTTAGTGTAATTAAATTCGTATATCATAGATTGCTAGTAAAACTATATGTAAAAAAAATTGATGAATTATCCCAATGCAGTACGTGCTATAAAAGAGGTGTGCTTTCCAAAGAATAGGAAATGGTGTGTAAACCCGTGAGTTGTGAAGGCTCTAATTTGTCCGGTCCACATCGCCCAGTGTTCACAATCTTGTTAAAAACACAGGGCGGAAGTTCTAAAAACCCGCTCACGGACGTTTCACACACACATTCTCACACACATAGCACACACGCACTATAAACAAGTATATTCCTAGCTTCAACAAATTTACCAATTCAAAACTTGACATCCTCCAATAGACGCTCTGTTCAAACATTCTTAAGTATATATATTTTTAATAATTAAAGAATCATTTGTTTCTTGATTTTAAAGAATAAACAAACTTCACTTCAAAATTATTAAAGTTATTTTTATTTTCAAACAACTTATTGCTACGTGAGTAAGTAGGCAAAGGCACCAATCTTGTCTTTTCTGATTTGCCGAAGTTAAAAGAGTTCATAGTTCATATTTCGGTCGTGTGTACTGAGGTGGTCTGTCCAAAGCAGTTTTACACTCTCATGTCATTCATATGATGGTGCATTTATTCTCTATTCTATCATCATCATACCTATTCAATTGGTGTAGACAGGCGAATACTCTGGTAGGGTAGTAAGTATCTTGAAAATAATTTGATTAGGAAAACCTCTAAGTAGATGCACTAAAATAGGACTTGAAACCCTGGCTTTCAGATCCAGGTGACTATTAGCAACACATACTAGCTAATCTAATGAAACAGGAAAAGAGTGAAACTACACTATTCAGTATTCAACTTTAGAGAGTACATGGAATCTCACCATGTAAATAACAGCGATATTTTGGACTATCTATGGAAATTAATGTTCAAATTTATGAACTCATAGATTAAATGCTTTCTAAAATAGCCGCATGGACATAATTATATCTTAAATTAATTTGTATTTAATTTGGTTGAGTTTGTGCTTAAATAGATGCGCAAATTGATGTATATTTGTTTATTTTATAACTCTACAGAGTAATAATAGTATACTATTTATACTGTCACTAAGATACCTTTTTTCTAAAAGGTATACAAAATTAATTTTAAACTGCTAGCATAGACAATATTAATCGTAAAGCTGTAATAATTGAGGCCATACTTCATAAGCAACAACTTAGCACATGGATTAGCATATTAACCATATAAAATATGCCTAGTAAGCACTTAAGTTGTTGGATAAGGTTTATCAAATAGCGACCTAACTATGAAGGGGCATTTGAGAAAATTTGTGAAAAATTGTATTCTGCAATTTTACTGTAAATGAAAATTTGTATACTATACTCTAAATTTGTATGAAATTTCGTTAACTGTACATTTAGTTTGTATAAAAGTGTGTACATTTGCTTTTAGCGTGTATTAATGTTTGTGTTTCGTATTTTTTGTTGGTATGCACTCAATTTGGAGATAAACTTTACCCCCCAGAGATCTTCTTCCTCAGCCCCTCAGAAATATTTTTACGTAAAAAAAAACTCCATTGGTTCATTAAAACGGTTTAGAGAAGAACGAGGCATTCCTTCAAACTCCCTTTTACACTCGTGAGCAGGTATTATTAGGTAGGCTTTGACTGATGGTTTAAAGGCTGATGATGGGTTGCTGGGGCACATTACGTTATTGAGGTGTGTGGGAGAGATGTGAAGGGACGTCTACTATCTGTACAATATACCTCCCACATGACGAGGGAAGAAGGACTCTTCAGAACATCGATCAACCATTTCCGGCCAGCCGGGTGCCTTCAAAACGGGTGGCTAAATTGGAGCGGCACCATTTATTTGGGGACGAAACCAGAAGCACTAGATATGCTTTTTAGTGTGTGTGTTCTCCGTCCTACCCCAATCCCTCCCCAAAATGTCCGCATACCTACACTAATTGGGTAGGAATGAATAAGGTAAAGTTTAGAGGAAATCTACCCGCATTCGCTTGAAGGAAGAATGGAGACCATTTAGGTTAACACAGGAAATTTGGTTGTAACTCCACATCTACCCGGGCTATACGTATTTAATCATACTAATTGAGTAGGGATGAGGATGGATTAATTTAGAGGAAATGTACTAGCATCTGCGGGGAAAAAAAGTTAAAATTATTTAGTAAAATATCCTGACCCTGAGCCTACTCAAGATTCGAATCCTGTTCTATTCATAATCGGAAAACCTATATATATGAGCTTGACATTTAGTTCACTTGTTAACTGATGCAGAGGTCATCATATAGGCCTAAACCAACTTCAAGGAAGGGGTAAGATATGAAGGTTTAATTTCCATCTTATCTAATACGGGACACCCTATAAGTGACTGGTAGGCAATTTTGAAAAGAAAAAAAACGGGTGTGAGCATGCAAGTGAACTAAACCAACCGAGCGGCTACCGCCGTTAGCCATTATATTGCTAACATTTGCAGATATAGGTTGTCATGTTGTCAGAACAACGGGCCTCCAGCCGTTAATCTCATTTTTATAGACAGGAGTCGCTACCTATTTATTCAAGAAGCTCATTTGTCCTCACGAGGCTGAGTTTGACCTCGTTTCAGACCCACTATTCCACAGAAAATTTTTGGAACCGCTGGGGGGATCGAACCCGGTACTTCTAGATCTGTAGTTGTAAACTCTGACCACTAGACTACAGATACGGTCGGGCAGTATCGGGAAAGATCTACACAATCAATAATAAAAATGTTTAAAATAAAATTGTTCTGATGGTTTTTTCCTGTTTCCAGGAATACCTGAGTTGGAGCAAACGCCTTATTGCAAGGAGGTGTGGTTACTTTTAAAGAAATCATCGTGACCACCCATCCATGCCAAGTTTTGTAAATACGACACACACACACATATACACAAAAGACGATCTTTGAAGAGTCACTTTCTTTGAAGAAAACAGTCATTCTTTATCACATTTGACTGAAACTGTTTCCTGTTCAAAAGGACTGAAAGTGCTTCATCACACTTACGGAGATTCTTTCGAGTTGACACTCTTCTTGTACAGCGGAGAAAAAACCAACTAACTCGCATAAGAGTATCAAGATTATATAAAAAAAATCGAATGAAAATAGTAACATTGTGTATTTTTATTAAATTTTCTGGGATATCCTTTCTAAATCACTGATAGATGTCGTGAAAGGTGTAAATAGTACATAGTACAAAGTATAGTTTTTTTTAAATCAAAGCCTATTCGTGTTGTTGTACAGTGTCAATAAATTAGGCATAGAGTTTAATTAGATTTTGCTAAAGACACAACCACGATTTGTAAACAGAATTCCAAGTAGAGTTAAAGCTAAAGTTAAGAATAAAGTTGAAGGGAATGAGAAATATATGTTGCTGGTCATGTTGATGAGATTTTACATTTAATTTTTTTTAACTAATGAACTAATTTATTTATCTTAAAACTCGAGGATAAAATAAAGCTTTGACTCATTATTATTATTATTATTATTATTATTATTATTATATTATTATTATTAGCACCGCGTCTTACAACCCGTTCGGGTTGTACGCACTTACGCTAATGTGTAATGGTACAGTAGCCCCATGACTTCTTTGGTGCTGACTGACAGCTCACAGATGAGAGATGACGGCTTTGAAAAGTTACCAGACAAAATTATGTATCCCTACGCTGAACTATATGATCTGCAAAAACATGTGTTTAGCAGCTGTCACTTCTGACAGTCAAAATTTAGGTATATACCTAAATATTGACTGTCAGAAGTCAGCTGTGAGCTGTCAGTCAGTACCAAAGAAGCCATGGGGCTACTGTAGTGTGATTGTGAGATGAAATGGAGGACCTACAATGTAACGTGGAATCCGAACCATGGTGGAGGCCTGGTATTCCCCACATTCACAAGTTGTGATTAATACACGTCTTGTCAGAGGTGAAGGAAGGTTTTGGCAATCAGATAAATCTGTGCCGGGCCCGAGGATTGAACCCCGGACCCCCAGCACAGAAGTCCAACACCTTACCCCTAGACCATCAGGTCACCGGCTTAAACTTAAAGCCTTATTTAGGAGACTGTCCCCGAATATCATATCAACACTTTCTCACCTTTCCCAAGATTTAGTTTTGCGTGGCATCTTACTACCCATCCAGGTTATTAATATATTTACACTAATTGTGTAGGTATAATAAATGTACCCATATTTACACGAAGGGGGTGACCTGGTGGTCTAGGGGTAAGGTGTCAGACTTCTATGCTGGCGGCCAGGGTTCAATCCTCGGTCCCGGCACAGATTTATCTGATTTCCAAACCCTTCCTTCACCTCTGACAAGTTATCTTGTGAATGTGGGGAATGCCAGGCCTCCACCGTGGTTCGGATTCCACGTTAAACTGTAGGTCCTTCATTTCATCTCATAATCACCCTACCATTACACATTAGCGTAAGAGCGTATAACCCGAACGGGTAGTAAGACGCGGTGCTAATAATAATAATAATACACGAAGGGAGAGTAAAACACGTTTTAAGAAAAGATACCCTAAATACACCCGGTCGGGTTTCAAACTCCAACATCCCTATCATCGGCAAACCAGACTATAAGATCTTGACATTTAGACCACGTGTCCCACAATGCGAGTTTTTAATTTTTTAATTAGAGGTATGTTGTGGGCCTAGGCGTTAGTCTCATCTTGTCTGGTATGCGTGAGAATATAGGGTTCGAATCCCAGTCAGGTATACTGAATTGGTATTTTAGAAATGTTTCTCCACTTTCTCTCTACGCAAAGGTTTTACATTTGCTAAACAAGCTTCCTCGTTCCTAACCCTTGGAGTAAGCCTTTAGTAACAATGAGATTAAACGTGTTTACATTTTTTTAAATGAGGAATGTCCTGATTAAAGCAAACATTATTTAATTTGAGACGAAATTTTAAGATGCAACTTAGTCGCTTGTTTACCTAACACCTTTGACCAGAAACAATTGAATCAGTGTGAATTCGGGTAAATGGTGGAACTGTTCTTTTCAAAGCATATTTCCTCTAAAGATTGAACCTTTGTTAGAAGTGTTTTGTAGAACTAGTATCACTCTTCTATAAGATTTTCTGAAACTATATTTTTACTAAAAATAGACCGTTATACACATAAAAGATAAAATATTCAAAGGTAAAACGTATTTTGCCCCCTCTACAATGATCTGTGGAGGGAAGTTAATTAAAGTTCACCTGCATTGGTGGTCAAAAGGTATAAAGTGTCAGTCCTATAATATACTGGATTGCTGCTAATGAAAAAGATGGGGCTCGAATCCTGCTCGGGTGTACTGAATGTTTTTAAAAATTATAAATGACTAGCCCCCTTCCCTGTAAAGAAATATTGTAAAGAATCCTGTAAAACAAAGCTTCAAATTATCCATCATGTCAATATAAAAACAAAACTTTTTTTTACTTATTTTTTTAAAAATACAGTCCTACCATCACTGTATAGCCCCCCCCTCTTTTTATCCTCCTTCCTATTTTCATCTCATTCCTCTTTCCTCACCTCTACCCCCCACCCCCTTCACCAACCCCTTCAACCACTTTTTTTTTCCAACGACTATATAATATACTATCGACATTTTTATGAGGAATAAATTAAATTTTCAAAATAAAATATAGCCTATGTTACTCGCTGATAATGTATCTTTATATTGGTGAAAGAATTTTTAAAATCGATCCAGTAGTTTTTGAGTTTATCCATTACAAACAAAAAAAAACAAAAAAAAATCAAATCTTTCCTCTTTATAATATTAGTATAGATTTCAAATCTCCATCCACGTAAATTATAGTAGGCCTAGTGTTCCTTTAAATTAAACCTTCCAAATACCCGTATCACTGGAACGCAGGCTAAGGTGTCAAGATTATCAAGACTGGATCACCGTTAATGTTGAGGAGATCATGGTTTGAATCTTGATCAGATGTATTAAGGGTGGGTTTTTTTTATTCATAAATAGGTTTCCGCTCTTCCTCAATGGATTTGCGGGTACAATCCATATTTACAAAGGAATCAACAAACCTTCTATGAAAACCATAGAAGTTACTAGAAACACGGGTGACCTGGCGGTCTAGGGGTAAGGTGTCAGACTTCTATGCTGGCGGCCGGGGTTCAATCCTCGGTCCCGGCACAGATTTATCTGATTACCAAACCCTTCCTTCACCTCTGACAAGACATATTGTGAATGTGGGGAATGCCAGGCCTCCACCGTGGTTCGGATTCCACGTTAAACTGTAGGTCCTTCATTTCATCTCATAATCACCCTACCATTACACATTAGCGTAAGTGCGTATAACCCAAACGGGTAGTAAGACGCGGTGCTAATAATAATAAAAATAATAATAATAATAATAATAATAATAATAATAATAATAATAATAATAATAATAATAATAATAATAATAATAATAATAATAATAATAATAATAATAATATAATAATAATAATAATAATAATAATAATAATAATACTAGAAACACGTCAATATTTTCACACATCAAATCGTCTGATCACCAGCTGTCATTTTAGTAAGTAGTATCAAAATCCTTAAAATTACCTTAATAATATGGTGAAATATTTAAAATGCTGACCGCAAAAAAAAAAAAAAAAAGCTTTGTACTTTTTGGGAGTGTGGGAAACTTGAAATATATTTATTAAAATAAAAGTTGGCTTTAACAGAGATGCGAAATAATTAAAATACTGCTCATAAGTAGGCCACATAAACTCTGTTCATCATCCCTTTGTTGTAAAAATGTATATTTTTAGGTCAATTTTTGTCATTTTGGAATATAAGGTGTTATTTTCTGGGTTTGCGTAATTTTTAAGGCAATATTTGGCATTTTTAGTAATATCTAGGCATTTATATTGAATAATTATATTTTAAACACTATCAATAGTTTATATATTCATAAATGCTCAGACACATTTTTTTTAACCTACAAATGTCGGAATGAGATATCTTAGCTCAATCTGTAGCATGTCTCTCTACTGAGCTAAGGGTACCAGGCTCGACTCCCGGCATGGCCGAAAAATGTATCATTGGTGAAATGTGGGTTTACCCTTTCACAGTGATAAATTAACAGCCGGGGACTGGATGTTGTGCCCGTCCTAGTTTAAAGTTAGATTATAAGGCATATGAAGCTACGACAGGCTCGATTATAAGGCATATGAAGCTACGACAGGCCTAAAAAGCCGGTAGTGGAAAATATATGGCTTGAATAAAAACTGACCCAGACCACGGGCTGAAAACAGTAATGGATGTAAAGTAAAGTTGTCGGATTGAAAAGATAATGTAAGCTTGCATGGTTGTAAAATACACATTCCTGGTGAGACACTGCAACTAGGCTTGAGAGGGTTGCTTTGGGAGGGGACAGCTATTACTTTTGAAACAGGTATTTGTAATTCAATATTATAGTTAGCAGAATGACAAGGATATCAGGGTTCGATCTCTGTTGGGTGCACTAAGTATAGTTTTACCTAAACAGTTTTACATTCTCCCTCCTTGCAAATTCGCCTACATTCCTATAAATTCAACCATATTCATCCACAACAGATTATAATAATTTGTACATAGGCGTACAACCCGAACCAGTATTAACACGAGGTGCTAAAAAAAATATTTCCTTGCCTAATTCAATAAACTATGGAATGGCCTATAAGACTGCCGCCATTCTGTTTAAATGAAGTGCCCATTACAAAATTATATGTACATGATAATTGAATAATTTAATTATATGTTGTAATAGTAATAATTTGATTTCTCTCTATATGAGCAAATCTGTTATACATGTTTGCAATAAAACATTTGGTAAAATATTGGTTTATACATTTATGCACAACATAATATTTATTTTTTTCCTTGTAATATTTGAGCTTCAACTCGGCTCCAGGAATATTTTATTTATTCGATTTGGCTTCGCTTCATATCGGAAAAGTATACTTAACGATTGTATCGATAGACATCCAATTTTAGGGTAATTAGGGCTTCATGTGAGGATGGTTTTTTGTCAGGTCTTATTAATTGACGAAAAAAAAACTGTCCAAAAATTAGATAAAATTAAACAATTACTAATTAACACAGATAAAAAAATATAAATATGCTTCACCAGAACTAAAGAAGCATGACATTTTTTGTTTTTATTTGACTTGACTCATTAGAAGCACAAATAAAAATGTTAAATAGGCTCAATTTTGAGGAGAGTTTTATGCAAAACTTCTTAGTGATGTTTCAAAGTCACTGGATATGCAAAACTTCTTAATGATGCTACAAAGCCACTGGAAGGCGTTCTGTTTGGTATTTATCTAGTCCAATTTTCATAGGAAAAATACTAGATCTACTTTCACGTATTCATACGTCAATTTATATAGCCTACAGATATCAATTTTTGTATATATTATGAATATTTATAAAATAACACTTTAAAAATATTAATTTTGGCCCCAATTATTGTTTTGTACATTTTCCTAAAAGGGGTATTCTTATAAAAATTGGACTATGTATATATATATATATATATATATATATATAAGCACACCCATAAGAAATTGTTCACAATACTCTTCCCAAAATTGAGCCTGTTTAACACTTTTAAGTGCTTTTGTTGATTCAAGTCAGTTCAGAATGTTTTTTTATTTTTATTTTCACCTAAACATTTCTTCCTACCAGAATCTTACTCACTCAACGAACACTCCTTAAAGATGAATGGCGGGAAAGTTCCAGCATCACTTGAAACAATGGAAGCGCTTTTATTTTATCGGGTCATCGCAACGGATAATATTAATAATAATACAGGAATTTGTGAACGCATTCATCCAAAGATTCCAGTAGGACGCTGCGGGGCAAATTTGCTCGTTTGGAACTTCTTATCTTATCTGTATCATTTTCCCGCCATGTCATTTAATAACATGGTTCAGCCACAGCAGTGGTCCCGCGGACTAACGTGTAATGCTTTCAATGCACGGGATTGCCGCCGACGGGGAGGTTTAGGTTCGAATCTCAGCCGGATGCACTATGAGAGTTTCACCCCCCACCTCCCTTCACATATAATTAATCTCAGTGAGTCCCACCATCTCATCTACAAGCTACTGCGGGTGCATTTAATATAACTAGCCTACTATTTCCTACCCAGTGTATAAAGACGTTGAATAACCTTCGTGTTTTAAAAACATATTAAATAAAAACTAAATAAGTTTCACGTGAGATGATAAAATTAAGTCACTAAATAATTAAATTGTTAAATGTTGCAGGTCGCACGTACGAAGTGGAGAAAAATTATTGTAATGATGAAAATAAAAGTATTTCTTTTATTTGCATAATACCCCAAAAATGTGATTTTTATCTATACCGTTTTCATTTCTAAATGCCTTGGCACTTTTGCAAGCCCTTAAAGGTTTGTCTGATTATTTTAAAATTTGATCTTTAAAGTTATCTCAATCCATGGTAAGATAATAAATCAGAAACATAAAAGTTAGGGGATCTTTACCTAAAGCAACAAACAGCAAACATCGATATCTTCAAAAAAGGCTCTAACAAACTGTACACATATCGGAAAATATGTGTAGGCTTGGACTTATGCCGACATATCAGTCCCCTTTTAAACATGAATTTAATTTTTGCTCTGCATCTTACTAACCATCCTGGCTATATGCATTTAACTACACCAATGGTTTAAGGATGAGAAAGGTAAAATTTAAAGGAAATAAACCTGCATTTGCGTGGAGGAAGAGAAGTAAGCTATTTCGGAAATTTGCCTTCATCGCACTTAGCCGGTATTTGAATCCCGAACTTCCTATTATTGTCAAACCAGACTAGATAAACTTAACATTAAGTCCACGTGCCCACCGGTGCGTGTATAAATTAACTTTATCCGTAAAGCAATAAGATAATGCTGCCTGTTTCGGTGGCCGCATGATCTAAGGCTTCATTCTCATGTTAGACTAGACCGCCGATGACAGGAAGAATGGGGTTTGAATCCTGGTAAGGTGTGTTGAAGTTTTTTCCAAAATGGTTTTCCACTTCCCTCTACGCAGTTGCGGGTACACTTCCTATAAATTCAACCCACATCATCCCTAACTCAATAGCGTAATAAGTTATTATGTGTTTAACCCGAACAGTTAGTAAGACGAGGTGATAAAACCAATTAAAATCATGCCAAAGCTCGAAAATTATCCGTTGAATAAAACTCTACGCTCATATTGCACCCAAAATGTATAAGTAATTACATAAGTTATAATTAAAATCCACAAATATTTTAATTTTAACTATTTATTTATATTATTTGAATCAGTGGACAAGCAGACTAAATGTCAGGTTCGATTAGTCTAGTTTCTCATAAGAGGAAAGTCGTGGTTCGAATTCTAGCTAATTGTGCTTTTTTTTCCCTAGATGTTTTCCACTTTTCCTCCATGCAAATGGATGTGCATTTCCTCTTAATTATTTCTTCCCCATCCTTACCCCATTAGTATTATCAACTGCAGTTTGTCTGAACGGGTTGTAAGACGTGGTGTAAAGAAGACAAAATATCAATTTATATATTGTTGCTACAGCCCAGATATGCGAGTTAATATTATTTTTTAAGAATTTGAGGGATAGGGGACTTTAGTCTATCTCTAATCCCCCTTTGTGTGCACGCCGATGTATGTTTGGAGAGGGAGAGGCTGTCTGACACCTTAACTCAGTCGGTAGCGTGTCTGTCTTTGAGCTAAGGGTCCCTGGTTCGATTCCTGGTATAGCTAAAATATGTATCTATTGGCGAAGTGTGGTTTTACCCTTTCACAGTGATGAATTAAAGCTGGGGCCTGGATTTTTGTCTGTTCTAGATTTAAGTTAGTTTATAAATGTGTCCCGATATAATCAGGTTCGAGAGAATGCACGTTAAATACGTCAAATAAATGAAGAAAAAATATGGGAGGGGGATACACGGGCTCTGGTGGTGGGGGAGGGCAGGTTAGAAATCAGCGTGACTTAGGAAACTCTTCTTCTTATATGGCCTCCCATTTAAAACTAATAAACAACAAAAGAACGGACAGAGACAAACCAATATAAACGGCAATAGAATTGAAATAAAGGTCTTGAGGTCTGTCAGGGACTTGACCTTTTGACCTTAACGGGAGGTGGACGGTGGTCATAGCCCCCCCCCCCCGCCCCTTTTTGCAACAATGACTTCCCAACACTATTGTTGTAAATATAAATATATATTAAACCTCATTGCCACTTTGGTTTTATAGTTAGCCTTTTCTTTAAAAATTAAAATAAAATAAAAAATCCACTTCGTGGCGGGGTTAGATAACGCACTAGTTTCATGTTGAGCTAAACCGCCGAGGACGGAGAGATTGAGGTTCGAATCTCGGTTTGGTGAACTGAGGGTTGTTTTTTTCCTAAATGGTTTTCCACTCTCTCCACGCAAATGAGGATTCACTTCCTCTATATTCAACCTTCCCAATTTCTAGCCCATTAGTGCAATTATTACTTACACGTATAACCTGAACGGGTAGTAAGACGTGGTGCTGAATAATAATAATAATAATAATAATAATAATAATAATAATAATAGAAAAACTTTTGAAGAGTCATTGTGTTGAAGACGCCCTTTTGCATAACACCGTAAATGAGGCGTAATTTTCCTTTGTACGCATTTTATTTTATATCAGCACTATCATTAACAAGCCATGAAGAAGGGGAAGGGGTGACACTAGTGCCAGATTTACGTAAATAGGGGCCTCGGCACGGCAGTGTAGGTCCCTCATAAACCCATGTAAATTACATCATAAAATGTCTGAAGAAAGTTAAAAACCAAGCAACTGTTTTATTATATACAGATGTATTAATAAGAAAATAAAAAGTATAGAGCAGGCTTGAGAATTAGCGTGATCAACGGGGACTTTCCAAGTAGATATCTCAAGTGTCGGGCAGAATTTTTATTTTTAGTTTAAACTTCACACCTATCAATTTGTTCTTACCTAATTATTTAATGAAAGGAGAACATTATTGTTGACACAAAATGAGAAGGCATCTAAAATAGAAAATTAGAGTTAATGTTTTTGTCCTTGTGGGGATTTGTGATGGGCCCTATCTGTGGGGGGGGGGGGGGGGGGGAGATTGCTCACGAACCCTCATCTACCCCTTAAATCCAGCACTGGGTACCAGTCTTAAGAGAAAATTCCATGGTGTATGGGGAACTACCATAGATTAAAAAGGTTTAAAATGACATCGCTCTCTAGAATTAATGGACACACAAATTTGGGATTCAAAAAGTTTTGGACTTGATCATTCCAAGAACCGAGGACTACCTACCAGAGCACTGAGACGTGTTGAAGACCTCTAGAAATCTCGCGTTATTTAAGAAGTGGTATATTATTTCTGAAAATGGGGCCCTATAGGATTAAAATTATTAAATTTAATATTTTATGGTTTAAAAAAACTCATAAAAAAAAGTGAAATTAGCTCTTTTTCAACGATGTTTCACGTAAAATATTTTGAGATCAAATAAAATGGCTAGACGCATTTAGCTAGCCTTCATAAATAAGAATTTTCAACATGATCACTGGTGCGGATGACTAAGGGTTCTATCCCTTTTGTACTTACCAGTCATTTTCCATGTGAATGTAGATACATTTCCATAAAATTATACCCCTATCCTATTGGTGTGCGGATAACATAAGCAAACTCCTTTTCATAAACTCTTAAATTCAGTTGTTAGGCAAAACCGTCACCAGAATACTCTTATAATTAAATAGACAATGAGGGAATCTGGATCCTTAGCTCAGCCAGTACCGTATCTGTTTACTGAGCTAAGGATCCCGGGTTCGATTCTCAGCATGACCGGAAAAATGTGAACTGTGGCCTTACACTTTTATAGTGATGAATTAACGGCAGGGGACTGGATGTTGTGCCTGTCCTAATCTTATGTTAGATTATAGGGTATATGAAGCTATGACAGGCCTAGTTAAGTCAGTAGTGGAAAATATATGGCTTGAATAAAAAACTGACCTAGGTCACAGGCTGTAAACAGTAAATGATGTACAAAAATTAATAAATCAACCCAACTTCAAATTAAAGAAGTCTATATTTTGATTTTTCTAGTAGTAATAGTAGTAGTAGTAGTAGTAGTAGTAGTAGTAGTAGTAGTATTCAACCTTTTATGATTGCGTTTCTCCAGATATAATTTATTTTTATCTTTGAATCCATTAAACTTTTTTTTACTACTACCGCGTCTTACTACCTGTTCACATTATACATATAGTATAATGATAATTACTATAGTGGGGTAGATATGACACAGAAATAATTTTAGAGGTAATCTACCCGCATTTGCGTAGAAGGAGAGTGAGAAACCATATAGGAAAAACCATCCTCAGTAGATCTGACCGAGATTTTAACCCTGATCCCTCAGTCATCAGAAGGCCAGTCTAACATGATACATTAACCATTCATCCACTCAAGCGTATATCCCCACAGCTGTTGGCACGTAATGCAAGTTATATATACCTATTCTACAGGGTGGCCCTCGGAAAAGTAGCCTGCCTACTATATCCAGCAGGCACCTCACTCTGAATTGGAAGAGGTCAATCCCCTTCCACCCATATTGTGACATGAAGAATGAGTCAATAAAGCTGTAGACAAGCAGTTCACTTGATCAAATAAATTAAATAAATTGCATCCAAAATAATTTTTTTTCGCGTTCAACATTGGTAACATTATAAATTATTATCTACAATACATTATTAGTGTCATTTGCTAGATATATATACTATTTATGAAAATTGAGAGCCAGAAATCAATAGGCAGGCAAACTTACACTTAACAGTGACTGAAATTATGTCACTAAAGAAAAGAGTGCTGCAGATTTTATGACCAATATGTCCCGTTTGTGTAGTGAGTCACTGGTTTAAGATAAGTAGGCTATTTATATAAGATTAAATGTTAATTAAATTAAATTAAATCAATATTATATCTATTTAAAAATAGTTTTAGAAAAAAGAGGCAAAATATTTTCGTGAAATACAATATTATAAATACCAGACACATCTATTGATCTATAGCTTTAGGCGAATTTTCGCGATTGAATTGTTAGTCCCTATCAAAGTTTTACCATCGAAGGGCATCGGCGATCGAGGTATCACGGGTTTGATTACTAGCATTTATGACCAAGGGTCAATATCAAACCTCCAATTTGCTTAACAATTTTCGTGACTATACATTCTACTTGGTTTACGACCAGGTGCAATAAGAAATGTGCGCCGATTTCAAACGGTGAAAGAAAAACTCAAATGGAATTATGTGTATCACAATAAAGTTTTATTGGAAAATATGAGCTTATTTATATAAGGCGATGGAAAAATTATCGTGTAGAAAATTGGTGGTAGTAAATCTTTATTAACTGGGAAATAGTACTAGAAGAAATAAGTTTACTTATTTGTACAGTTCATGACATGAAATTATTTAAAATGTTATTTTATTTTTTTAAATAATGTTTGTTTACTTTTTAATTAATTTTTGTTTAGTTTCTTATACCATCCGGGCTGTACACATTTTAATTACGTAAATAGGGATTAGATGAAGACTGTTCCCGGATTTTTGTGTAGGTAGAATGGGAAACCATTAATTACTCTCGGTACATCCAGACTCGATATGAACCCTGAATTCCCCATCATCATCGAGCCATACTAGATGAGCCAAACCTAAAGTCCACGTGCCCATCAACGAGAGTAAATAACACTGGGAGCAGGCAAAGTGATAGACAACAAAGTGGTCGACACGAGAGGACAAAGTGGTAGACAGCCAACTGCTAGACACGAAGAAACGACGTGGACCAAGTGATCGACACGAGCTGGACCATGTGATAGACAACCAACCGGTAGACAAAATGAAAACAATTATTTGGAAGGCTGGGTGGGTCAAGTGGCCGACACGACTTGGACCAACTGCTAGACAAGCCCAAGTATAGGAGTACAAAGTGATAGACAACCAAGCGATCGACACAAGAGGACCAACTGCTCGACAAACTTTGATATCATCCAGTTAAGAGTGGGCTAAGTGACAGAACAGTTAATTCAATACACGCTTGTCCTTGATTTCAAGTTATTTTCACCTACATTCTTACTTTAGCAAACCCTACAAACATATGTCAAGTAGTGTAAGTATGGTTTAACCTCCTAAATAACACTTTATGCAAGGTGTAAGTATTGTTTGACCTCCTAAATAATACTGTGCTAGGTGTAAGTATTGTTTGACCTCCTAAATAACACTTTATGCTAGGTGTAAGTATATTTGACCTCCTAAATAACACTGTATGCTAGGTCTAAGTATTGTTTGACCTCCTAAATAACACTGTATGCTAGGCCTAAGTATTGTTTGACCTCCTAAATAACACTGTATGCTAGGTGTAAGTATGGTTTAACCTCCTAAATAACACTTTATGCTAGGTGTAAGTATATTTGACCTCCTAAATAACACTTTATGCTAGTTGTAAAGTATTGTTTGACCTCCTAAATAACACTTTATGCTAGGTGTAAGTATATTTGACCTCCTAAATAACACTGTTTGCTAGGTGTAAGTATTGTTTGACCTCCTAAATAACATTTATGCTAGGTGTAAGTATTGTTTTATCTCCTAAATAACACTGTTTGCTAGGTCTAGGTATTGTCTGACCTAAATAACACTGTTTGCTAGGTCTAAGTATTGTTTGACCTCCTAAATAACACTTTATGCTAGGTGTAAGTATTGTTTTATCTCCTAAATAACACTGTATGCTAGGTCTAAGTATTGTTTGACCTCCTAAATAACGCTGTTTGTCATACGGTCTAATAAGGTTTTAGAGTAGCTTTAATAAGAGTAATTATTCCGACTGAGTGGATTGGGCTGAGAGTTACCATACCACCCTTGTGATTTTTACATCTAACTTTTACACTAATGCGGGATTATTTCATCTTAACTTAGCTCCTTATTCTAACCCATTAATAAACCTGGTGCTAACGCAACATCAAGAAAATATTCTTAGCTTCGATGGTTGATGGTCTAAAGCGTCATTCTCAAAATAGACTGGACTATCAATGACGGGGATATCAGGCTTCAAATCCGGCCGGGTGTATGGAGGGTGATATTTCATTAATGGTTTACATTCTCCCTACATCAAATGAGAGTACACATCTTATAATAACATTTCTTCTTTAATCCATTAGTGCAATTAGAATTTTTTTTGTAGCACTGTGTCTTACCACCTGTTTGGGTTATACGCGTATTTACTAATTACGTTAATGTGTTGAGAATGAGGAAGATTAAATTTATATATAGTGTAAATGAATTTGCGTGGTGGCAGGGTGGAAAAACCTTTTAAGAAAAATCACCCTCACTGTACCTGGCAGAATCGAACCCTGATCATAAGCTACCAACTTAGTTTCTGGCAGTTGCTCTTTTATATAAAATTTTATTTAATCTTGTTAGTTCTTAAAATATTATTTTACCATTTATAACAAAAAGTTTGTCTACTTTCCTCAGATCCGATAACTCGTTTCATTCAGAGAAACATTCTTTATTTTCAGATACCATATTGTATGTATCAAAACCTATTATTTATTTGAAATTATAACTAAACTAGTGTTAGAAAATATGTTTTGAAGAGTGCAATGTTTAAGTAAATTATTAAAATTACAAACACGATAGTTTAAGTTTATACACATATAAGTGGATCTCACCCTTTTGGGGCTAGTTAAATCTAGGGTGTCGGGAGGGCAGCAATTTCTAGGAGGATCCAGACCATCCTTATACCCAACTTTCTATGCCCATGTTTATCACTTTGTTATTTTTGAAATAACTTGTCTGTCACTTGAGCCACTCTTAACTGGATTCATCTGATGTTTGTCGAGCAGTTGGTCCTCTCGTGTCGACCGCTTGGCTGTCTATCACTTTGTACTCTTATATGGGAGCTTGTCTATCACATGGTCCAGCTCGTGTCGATCACTTGGTTCATGCCGTTTCTGCGTGTCTAGCAGTTGGTCTTTTTACAGATTTGTTCTCTCGTGTCGACCGCTTGGTTGTCTATCACTTTGTACTCCTATACTTGAGCTTGTCTAGCAGTTGGTCCAAGTCGTGTCGGCCACTTGACCCACCCAGCCTTCCAAATATTTTTTTATAGCTTGTCGAGCAGTTTGTTGTCTAGCAGTTTGTATGGTGCCAATAACACTTAGTACCGCGTATTACTACCCGTTCAGGTTATACGCTTATGTACTAATTACGCTAATAGATTAGGAATTGGGAAGATTAAAAATGGATGAAGTGAGCCCACATTTGCGTGGAAGGAGAGTGAAAAACAATTTAAGGAAAACCACCCCAGATCACACGAGCGAGATTCGAACCTCGATTTTCCCCATTATCAGCAGTCTAGTTCAACACGAAACTAGTGCGTTAGCTAACTACGCCACCAAGGCTAATAACAGGAGTAAAGTTTTTAATAAAACTTATTTGGGAAAGCATTTGTGTCACACTGGTGTCACATTGATTAAAGCATCTAAAAACGTTAAGAAAAATACAAAGTCAAATCACATGAAAAATACATTAAATAACTTTTTTTGGGGCTTTTAACACACATTTTCTAAACACAGAACACGACTTAAATACGATTAATTTAACCTAAGACAGAACCCTTAGTAATGGACACCCACATACACACCTCCACTTTAGGATACATATTTTTTTATGAACTTTACAACATAGATTTTTTTAAATTCTAAATTGACTATTTTAGAAATTTAGATCAACTGACATGATGAATTTAATTTCCAGGTCAAATTACTTTAGGCTTAATGATTTTAGGACAAATGAATTTAGGCTAAAATACTTTATGCCAATTGACATTATGCTCAGTTAAATTTTAGGCTAAATGACTCTAGACCAACTGACTTTTGGTGAAATTAGTTTCCAAGCCGAATGACTTATGTCGAATTATAAGGGGAAGTTAATTTTTAGGCCAAAGAACTTAGGCCAAATTATTTGAGATCAAATTACTTTAGGCTAACAGACTTTTGGTTAATATTTTTAAACCAAATTACTTTAGGTCTACTACAGCGTTCCCAACACTGTGATCTAGAACACTAGAACAATACTTCACATAGAGCATTAGTGTCTACAACAACTTGTGAATGTGAGGAATGCTAGGCCTCCGCCATGGTTCGGATTCCACGTAAAACTGTAAGTCCGCCATTTCATTTCACAATCACACATTACACATTAGCGATGATGATGATGATAATAATAATTGAACAGCAGAACTTACAAACTAGCCTAATCTAGGAGAGGACAGTACACACCCAGCATTAGCATCTAGTTTATTATTATTATTATTATTATTATTATTATTATTATTATTATTAGCACCACGTCTTACTACCCGTTCGGGTTATACGCACTTACGCTAATGTGTAATTGTAGGATGATTGTGAGATGAAATGGAGGACCTACAGTTTAACGTGGAATCCGAACCACGGTGGAGACCTGGCATTCCACACATTCACAAGATGTCTTGTCAGAGGTGTAGGAAGGGTTTGGTAATCAGATAAATCTGTGCCGGGACCGAGGATTGAACCCCGGCCGCCAGCACAGAAGTCTGACACCTTACCCCTAGACCACCGGGTCACCCCTAGCATCTAGTTATTTATTATTATTATTATTATATTATTTAGCACCGCGTCTTACTAACCGTTCGGTTTATACGCTTTAAGTACTAATTAAGGCAATGAATTAAGAATGGGGAAGGTTGAATTAGAAGAAGTGAACCCGCATTTGCGTTGAGGGAGGGTGGAAAACCATTTACGAAACCCCCCTCCTACGCTACCGAGGCGGGTAGTTATTTATTAGTTGGACGGTAAAACTTATAAGCCCGCTTAACCAGACCTAGCATCTGCACATTTACTGTTGGGATAGAAAGACCTAAAAACAACTTAACCTCGAGCAATACAAATGGATAATAAGACTTACAAGAAAACTTAGCCTAGAAAAGCAAATCTAGTAATACACTCAGATCTCACGCCTAGTTATTTAATAATTGATTATCAGAAACCTGCCTCGGTGGCGTAGTTGGCTAACACGCTTGTCGTGTTGAAGCTCGACTGCTGAGGACGGGGAGATCGAGGTTCGAATCTCAGTCGGGTGAACTGGGGGTGGTTTTTCCTAAATGGTTTTCCACTCTACCTCCACGCAAATGCGGGTCCACTTCCTCTAACTATACCTTCCCAGTTCCTAATCTATTAGCGTAATTAGTACTTAAAGCGTATAGCCCGAACGGGTAGTAAGACGCGGTGCTAAATATTATTATTATTATTATTATCAGAAAGATCCCGTGTAAATATATTTGTCAGAAGCATCTGGAATCGAACCAGGGTGTCCTATACTTGTAGTCGACCAACACAGAAATTGACTTCTTGAATTTTTGTATTGATTTTTACATAACGTATCCACATGCTAAACATCATCCATCGCTGTAACACAGCTAATAAAACAACGTGGCGTAATTATGTTGTGTAGACTTTTTAATAAACTCATTTTGAATTGTGAATTTCTTTTTTTGATTTTATACTAATAGTTAATTACAACTTTTTAACGTGCATCTTATTAACCAACTGGTTACATCACCACACGACTTAAAAACTACTTATGCATCCATCTAATTTGCTATTTGTTTTGAAAATTGTTCGAACTATGCGTTAACAAATTTTTCGTTGACTATTTTTGAACCTAATAATAAAATGCATGTTATCTCCAGTGCAAACCCAGCAGCCATCACACACTAGCAGGCACGCGGAAAATAAAAACGTTTGCCCAATTTTGTATAGGCTACCTAAAATTGGGGTGCTCTTGTTTCGAATCCCGGCTAGGTGAACTGAAATTATGTTCCTAAAATGTTTCCTTGACGCAAATGACGGTACACTTCCACTTAACTTGATCTTACTCTTCCCTACCCATTAGTATGAATATGAGGATAGCCAGAGTGACTTTGGTGGTCGCATGGTCAATGGCGATACTCTCGCAGTAGGCTTGACCACCGATGACGGGAAGATTGAGATTAAAATCTCTGTCGGTTGTACTGAGGGTGGTTTCCCACTCTACCTTCACTAAAATGCAGTAACACTTCCTCTAACTTAAAACCTTCCTAATCCTTAGCACATTAGTATGATCAGTACATGGCGTTTAACCCAAACAGGTGCTAAAAAAAATATAGGAATGGGATTAGAGCTTGGATCAGGGTACAATATCCAGTCCCTAGGTCGTAAATTATCATTGTGCAAAGAGGAATCCCCAATTTGACCAACATTACCCCCTCCCCCTTCTTTTTAATACTCGACCAAGCTATCCGCATTTTAATTGGACGAAGCTGATAGAAGTGAAGTGGGATGAATTTAGAGTAAATTCACCTGTATTTTTGCTAAGGAAGAATGAGAAAACATTCAGGAGAAAACACCCTCAGTACACCCGACCAGGATTCAAACCCTGATCTTTTAGGTTTAGTCCTCGTGGCCGCCGATGCGGGTTGAAATGAATACATTTCTTAGGCCACACCAGGGATAGAGCCCGGGTCATTTAGCTTACTAGCTAGACGCGCTACCGATCCTTATTCGTGTTTCAACGGATTAGTTATGGTATCCACTTCGTTGGCCACATGGTCTTAGATGTCAACCTCGCAATAGACTAGAATAATGATGACGTAGAGTTCGGGGCTCAACTCCCGGTCGGGTTTACTGATGGTGGTTTTGTCTAAAATGGTTTTCCACTCTCTCTACGTACATGCGGGTGCATTTCCTCTAAATTCAACTTTACTCATCCTTAACACATTCTCATAATTACTACATAAGCGTATAACTCGAACGGGTAGTAAGACGCAAAGCTTAAAAAATAATTAGTTTTTTTAAAAATATTTTTACTTGAAAATGAACTTCAGGAGATAGTGATAAAAATGATAGTGACTCCCCGCATCTTCCCTCCAAAGTAAAACATAATATAAACATAATGTGACTTAGCTGTGTCTTTGCTCACTTCCTTCATTTGTTCTACTTTATTGGACCTTGTTTTATCGGTTCCTCCTCACAATGGCAACGAAAGTTCGAGGAAATAAAACATGAATAAATAAACAAACGAAGCCTACCAAAACACACCTCAGCTCAGATTTTAGCATAATAAAGTGAGCAAAAAAGGAAATGTTTCGACACACCAGCCCAAATAAAACCGCTTCAATAAAGCAATCTTTGCCTGAAACTTCACAATAAAATACTGAATTTCAGGGATTTATTACAAACTGGTTCACGCGATAAGACTGGGTATCTCAAGCAGGGCTAGCTTCCTATCTGGTGGAGTGTTGAGAAAATATTCCGATGATACTTTTTTTTTTTTTAAATCTCGTTATTTTAACCGAAATGTACAATTTATGAGCTCCTGATCCAAAGAGGTTGCGCTTAGCATATCTCTAGTGGCGTCTAGGTGTTATTTCTCTCTCTTTGTCTTTGGGAGCGTTCAAGTATTACGTGAGCAACTTTTTGGACCCCCCTAGCCCGCTTGTAAGCAAAAATAAGCAAACACCCAACCCCCACCCTCCGGTCTTGCTTACGTTTTAATAAAATTTTAAAAATTCATACAATTATATAAAAATATATGTACTTTAATTTAAGTTTAATTTAAATTATAAAAAAAGTATTATTAATGAAAACATTAATAATTATAGTTTTTAAAACACAATTTTAACTACTTTTAATCTGTTGACCAAGTTTCTTGAATCCACGTATCGATACTTTTAATTACTATGTGTCCATTTGGGGTGGCTGGGTCACTGCTCCATTCGCTCCATTCTTGTCCGTCTCACTGTCTTACATAAGCATTGTTGTGGTACCCCTTCCCCCTTGTCAGCCAAAATAAGCAAATATTGAGACCCCCCTCCCACCCCACCCCCCCGTTCACCCACAAAGGTGCTTACGTAATACTTGACCACCCCCTTTCTCTATTTCTGTTTGTGTATGTATCTCTGGATGTCTTTTTTATTTTAGTTGCCTCTCAGGTTGTCTATGTATATGACTCGCTCTCTCTCTCTCTCTCTAGATGTCTAGCGCGTTCGAAGTCAATACTGGAGTACTTCGAAGATGAATCTCAATCAACTCATTTTTTAGAAACTCACTAAAAGAAAGACACCTAAAGAATGAACTAGATCTTTGACCATTACAAACCAGCATCAAATTTACTAGTCTACCCCGTGACTAGAAGGTTATCGATGTAAGCCATTAGTCTAGACTCTAGGTAATGGAAATGTACCTACATTTTCATGGAGGGTGGAAATAAACATTCCCAGTACGCTCAGCCAGGATTCAAACCGGAACTCTCAGTGTCCATTAAACCAGACTAGAGGATCTAGATTCTAGAAGTTTATTCCACGCACTCACCAGTATGTCAAGTTAGTTAATATTCTATAAAATCAACAATTAATCTCGTAGATGTAAACTTGAAATATTTCACTTGACCTCAGTGATAAGGTGCTCGCCTCAGGACAGGATTTTTTTTACCCTGACTAATTTAACTCGGCTTCTAAAATCCAACCCGAGCCTTAATTCTTACTGTTTGAATTTCCCCAATTTATTTTATTTTTCCTTTTATTAACTAATCTAGTATTAGCTCTTAAAACCAACTAAAGACTAATTTCTAAATTGTTTCCCCTAACTTTTGGTATCACTCCAGTCGATCCGTCCCGGGTATTTTTAGTTTCCCCGATACCCTCCCAGTGAGCACCGCACCCCTCCAGCTGTGGCGAGAGTTCCCCTATCTGCTGACCTGATGTCTGTGGGTTCAAACCAAGCTGGGGAAGAGGGATTGTTCTAGAGTGATAAAAATCCGTAGCACAACTTCCTTCGGAGTGGAAGTAACGCCATCGGTCCCGTGTCGATTGCAGCATGTTAAATAACTTGGAAAGTATGTGAAAATACCTTTCCCTGCCAAATTTGTAGGTGTTTTTCACTGTCACTCATAGAAATTCTCGCGTGTTGATATAATCAGTCAGTTCAGAAAGTGCACGTTAGTTATTTCAAATAAATAAAAACATAGTATTTTACTGATTGAAAGTGGATTTGATGTGACAACAACTTCAAGGATGTTATCATCTCTCATGCCTTCAAATGCCCTACATTTTCGGCATTCCTCATAGATACCAGGTCTGTGGAGTTGGAGTCGGTAAAATGTACCAACTCAGACTTCAAAATAAAAACTTATAAAATTATAAAACATTTTACACTTTTTTTAAAATTATTTAGGACCAAAATTTGTAATTTGGATTGACACATTAATTTATTTAAATATACATTCAAAGAATATTTCCATGAAGTAATCTATATTGTTGTATTTTACTGCAGTAAAGTTGTTTTTACTAATTAATAAACTTTAGCCATTTATGAAAGAGTTGGTGTCTGACAGTGGAAAAATAAAGGCGTCGAAGAGAAAGGCTTGGTGTACCGACTCCACAGCCCCGGTAGGTACAGATACACCTTGCCAATCCACTGGACCATCTTGCCAAAGTCTTATGGGCCATTACATCACAAGAATACAATCCATCACATGCGCAGACAATTCACATTATACAGCTCGGGCACCTCACTTTTTATCCGCCACTCAACAATTAACCCTTTATTTTTGGACACTGAATCATACCACCTATCCCGGGATATTTACTTATTTACACTAATGGGGTAAGGACGAGGAGTTATGATTTAGAGTAAATGTACAAGCATTCTCGTGTAGGAAGAAGAGGAAACCATTTAGGAAAAAACATCTTCAATACATCCGGTCGGGATTCGAGCCTCGACCTTCCCCTTACCAGCAATTCAATCTAGTGGGAGAGGGACATATTAGACTATGTGACCACCGATGATAGTTTGAAAAATATAAATCTCGAATATTTAATACAAGGGGTTTTATTGTTCTGTTTTTAACTGGCTTTAACGATGTATAAATTAATACTCTGCTCGACCCACACGGGTAAACTAGCGGACAAAGTGCCAGTTTCGTATTGTCTGGTTTTATGATGATGTTTAGGTTGGTGTTGGATACTGGTGAGGTTTTGATACTGGTGAGTGAGAAGTATTAAGATGGGAGTGTAGGGAATGAGAGCTAAGGAAAGTGTTTTTGCAGTTTTTCTGGCAACAATTGTTTTTGTTCAAAATAAATAAAATATTTCTTCAGTAAGAACATAGAGTTTAATTTTCTTCACGTGGTGATATCAACAATTGTTGAATATGTGCCATGAGCATAGCGGCATTAGATGACAAACTTTTTAAATGAAGAGAAAAAGTTGTCATTAAATTCCAGGACACTCTTAACATAATATATTCAATAACTGTTTTTACCCGCCTCGGTGGCGTAGTTGGCTGACGCGCTTGTGTTAAGCTCGACTGCTGAGGATGGGGAGATCGAACTTCGAATCTCGGTCGGGTGAACTGGGGGTTGTTTTTCCTAAATGGTTTTCCACTCTCCCTCCACAAAAATGTGGGTTCACTTCCTCTAATTCAACCTTCCCAATTCTTAATCCATTAGCGTAATTAGTACTTAAAAAAAGCGTATAGCCCGAACGGGTAGTAAGACGCGGTGCTTAATAATAATAACTGTTTTGGTCACCATGTGAAGAAAATTAAACTCTCTTTTTCTACTGGAGAAATATTTGATTTATTTTGACGAAAAAATGTTTTGCTATAAAAACTGCAAAAACAATGTACTTTTTTCGCGTTACCTATACCCCCACCTGAAGGCGTTTTCCCCTGAATTGTGTTATTTTCTCTCTCTACGCAAATATGGAGTACAATTATTCCCCTAAAATTGTATGTTTCTCTTCCCCAAACCCCTCGCGTGAAGTATACGGATAGCCCAGATGGTCAGCAAGACGCTAAATATAGGAAATATAGTCTTTCAGCTTTGGGGTCACTGACTCTGCACATATTTCACAAAGTGTCTGAACCGAGTCTATTTGAGCACAGGTGAAGCCGAAAACAAAATGGTAAATATATTTGTCATTAAGCTCCCCTTTCCTTCCCAACTCCTTGAATCAAGCCGATCATAGACGTGTGGTCAACCCCCTCTTACCACTAAGCTACGGGGACTGTTAGCAGGAAGCAACAATACATACATAACGATCCCATTATTTTTATTCCATAGTAAATTGTGACATTCTAGTGCCCCTTACGGAAAAATGAGAATCAGTTTTGTGTAGCTTTTGAAACCATCAAAATATGCCCCGATCACTATTTGAAACTCACCTTCCTCCTCTTCTTCGTCCTCACTCCATCCAAAGGTTGTCTGATTCATTCCAGCCCATAAGATTTACTGTGAAAACGTTTTAAAAACATCCGTTTCCACCCACCTAAACGTTTGATGACCACTGGGATGGGAATAAGAATAAAGGGAAAAAATTTCCTTTTTTTTTTCTTAAAAAAATATAATAGAGAAGGTCCTTGTTGCGATGATGGAGGGTTTTGTCTCTGAATGGCTGGGTCTGCTCACTCCGCCAACAAAAGACAGGTGTGAGTATAAGAATACCACAGCAGTTCTCAAGGTGGAGCTTGACAAAGTTGTCGCTAGAGTGTGTGGTGGTCGCTGTGGAGGATACCTTCGAGGAACCGGAGGTGGCCGCGTGCTTATCGCAACACGGGCTAGTCTTGGGGAAAAGGTCTCCGTTTTAGGGAGATTAAAGGTACCGCCTACTTTACAGGACATATCCTCATATTGCTGTATTTCTCATTAGAATGGTGGTTCTGAAGCATAAGAAAATCACTAAAACCATATTCAATTATCTCATAATTATCTGTTGTTAGTATGTTAAAATAATGTTATTAATAAAAAAAAGCTAGATTTATATTTGTAACAATTTATGCAAATAAAATGTATGTGCACAGTAGGAATATTGCGCTGTACATTTAATAAATCTACCCAGATAACGTCAATTAAATAATTCAGTATTAGAATAACACTACCGTAAAATATTAAACTTGCAAGAATGACCAAAAAGAAGAACATACTCTGTTCAAATCAAAACAGTATAAAAATCTGAAGTAGAAATACATCTTGAAAATAAAATTCTAAGTTATACCCACCAAAAAAGTAGCAAAATTGTGTACAAACCATAGTCTTATCAACTATTTCATTGATAAGACTATGGTTTGTACACAATTTTGCTACTTTTTTTGGGGGGTATAACTTAGAATTTTATTTTCAAGATGTATTTCTACTTCAGATTTTTAAACTCTTTCTGCATCTAGCTTTGACAACATCGGCTGTCACAGCAATTGAATTGTTTATCTACCATTAGAAAGTGGGACTGATCTTGCGTCACACAAGTTAATGACATTTGCTGTGAGAGCTGATGTTAGTTTGCCAGGAAAATTTAAACTGTCCGTTATAAAGATAAATTCACCATTAGAAGGTGTCCACTTAAAGAGGCGTCCCTGTATTTTAATTTCATTATTCTTATTTTTATTCGTTGGTTAAAGATTTTAGAGGGTTTATTTAGATCAAATTTGTAAGTCCATTTTTATAGTAAACACGTGATAGTTTAACATTCTAAAAATATATACAGTAAAAGATTAAATACTTGGCAAAACAAAACTTGTGCGCACATAACACACACACACACACACATAATTTTTATGTAATTTTGTGTGTGTATAGAACTACTATTTAATCCGGAATAGCTAGAAAAAATAATCATTAATAGTAGGCCTAATATCAACATATCAAGGTCAACAATAAATAAAACAGTCATATATGTTTCTTGTATATACCTAAATTTTGACTGTCAGAAGTGACAGCCGCTAAACACATGTTTTTTTATAGATCATATGGTTCAGCGTAGTGATACATAATTTGGTCTGCTAACATCTCAAAGCTGTCATCTGTCAAATGTGAGCTGTCAGTCAACACCAAAGAATTCATGAGGCTACTGTATATTTGTACAAATCACTGTTTTGTTGCCAAACTATTCTTTGTAAAATTTCTAGCTTAGCGAGAAATGGAATATTTGTTATAACTGAGTGAAAAAAAAAAAAGAATTAATGAATTTTTTTTTCAACCAAAAATTATATGACAATTGGCTCCCGAATTTTAAGAAACGAATTTATACGAGTAGCTTGAAGAGAAATGACCTTTTTTGTGTGAATCGACAAAACTAGCGTAAAATATAATAAGTTTGAAATGACTGGTCTTATAAAAAAGAACAAAATAATATTTTTTGGCGTTCGGTCCTACTAAAGTAAACAATTATAAAACATAAAATGGTTTAAAAATTTGTTTGTATTAACTAAAAAAAATGAAATATAAAATAATTGGACAACACCACAAAACGTATCGAATGTCGCTGGACAACATTACAAATCCTGTGATTTAAACAAGCAAAAATTTGTCATGCGATTTTTAGCCTGGGTGGTCAAGTGGGCTTTGAGTAGTTTTTATTATTTATTTATTTTGTTTTGAAGTCATTTTGTGCTCTCTGGTTTAACAAATGTTTGTTCTAACGATACATCGCTGGGATTCTTTCTTAACACTTTCATTCTTATATAAAAAAAACTTGGTTGTCTTATTTGAAGTTCATTGTGGTTTTATTTAGTAGTTATTAAGACGTAAATATATAGGGGTGGTCTGGCAGCAAATAATTGTATTGGGCGGGCTCGGGTGGGCATTACAAAATTAAACTTGGCATGGGCAGATTCGGGCGGGCATTCCATTTTGCAAACAACTTTGTCACAGGCCTATTACATTTCAACTTACAAGCTAAAGCAGTCAAAAAATTTTATTTAAAAAAATTGAAATGGTTAGTTAATGCTCAAGAATTTATCGTTAATACTAGAGCAGATTTCGCTTTGCTTTGTGAAAGTTCTGTTCTTAACAAATCTGTATAATAATAATGAATTAAGAACTATAACGAAAACTAATTTTGATTAAGTTTTTGCAAGCATAGGGCCTAAGAATCAATCTCAATGTGAAAATGTTGAATTTATCATATTGTTGGCTTGACAGAGAAAATTAAATCGTAGGAATCTTGATTTCGCTATGTTGTAAACTTGTAACCTTTGAGAAACGTTATCGTAGTTTTGCTGAAAGCAAACATAATAATTTACGAATTAATTTAAAAAAAATATTTACCTTTGTTTAATATTAGTTGAATTGAAATAATTCAACTATGAATATCAGTTAAACACTTTTTTTTTCAAAGTTTGAATTAAGGTTAGTGCTAACTATGGTATATTATATATATATATATATTATACTTAGGCTTACCAAGTTCTTGAGATGTCCGATCGAAATACGGGCATAAAAAATACTCTCCGAATTCACAGATTTTTAGATGCCCGATTTATTTCCCGAAATTTTTGGGTGTCCGACCACTGCTACAATATACTATATTATATTTTATATGGCAAATAGATACTAGAGAAAGTATTCATAAATGTATATTTGGATCAAAAGTTTGCTGATAAAGATAATAACTTTCAAGACACATTATTGTTAGTTTGAATTTAAATGGCTTCCCAACAAACAGACACAATTTAAAAATTAAAATTAATTCAAAATGTATCGATCACACATAAACGTTCACACATCCTAGAATGTATTCCTCTACTAATGGCTTAAATGCCAAGATTTTATTTAAAGGGGTGGAGGGACTGAATTAGTTTGGGGTAAAAGCATTCCAACCACCAAAGCGATAATTTGTTTGAATATTGAATGCCTCTAGAAATTATTCTGAATTTGATTATGGTAACTAAGAACAAAGGTTCAAATAAAATAACTTTTTTGGGGCTAGTTAGAATTATAATTCACTCAAAATGTGCTAAATGTATGTATACACTACTCAATGATTCATGAATAAAGAAAAGTGTATTAAAAAGTTTAAAAAATAGTTTCATTTCTAAAATTGATAAAATTAGCTATTTTTAGTTTATATAATTACAGATTTAAAATTTCATAGAAATTAAGTTTTCAAGAATTTGTTAATTGTTAATTTTAATTATTTGAAAGCTATCTAATTCTATCATCGGTCAAGACCACCAAAGCACTATTATTATTATTATTTATTATTATATTATATTATTATTATTATTATTATTTAGCACCACGTCTTACTACCCGTTCGGGTTATACGCTTTAAGTACTAATTACGCTAATAGATTAGGAACTGGGAGGGTTGAATTAGAGGAAGTGAACCCGCAATTACGTGGAGGGAGAGTGGAAAACCATGTAGGAAAAACCACCCCCAGTTCACCCGACCGAGATTCGAACCTTAATCCTCCCCGTCCTCAGCAGTCGAGCTCAACACGACTAGCGCTTTAGCCAACTACGCCACCGAGGCGGGTCTAAACCACTTTACTTCAAGGCATCGACTAACCGGCCATAATAGCAATGTCAGTTCGAATCCCAGTCAAGTCAAAAGTTACTATGTCCTAACGTGGTGTGAAATCGATCGTTAGTTGTTAATAGCATTTATCTTGTGTTGTTAGCCTTGAAAATCAACAATGTGATTACACTTCAGAATAGGGGCTACCATTTAAAGAGCCTTTCTAGTAGCTTTGTTCTGATATGGGTTAAACAGTAAATAAGAATTCATTTAAATGGTTTTAAATTTCGAAGGGAAGGGTCAAGAGCCTAACTCCCCAAACGCCTCTAATGGCTACGATATAAGTTTTATCAATAATAACGGTGGATATTAAATGTGCATTGTGTTAATAAATTATTAACGCTGTTGTAAACCTTAATAAACTCAGTAATTCAATAGCTATCAGTTTACTGAAATATTTACTGAACTATGGTAGTCTATACTTGACAAACATGTCTTGAGTTGTGTTATTAATTGCCGCAAACAGTTTTTAAGTGTAAGATTACAAGACTTAATACGGTTCTGTCAAACTGGCCAACTAATCTCTAAACGACACTCATTTAACGTTCTAGTAAATTTTGTTTTACCATGGCCTATAGAGGCTGCATCACTTGTGGCTTAGCACGGGCCGGTGATCCATCAGTTTTCTGCTAGAGTGGGGATAGGAGGGAGGCTAAAGAAGTATCGGAATGGAAGGGGAAGGGAAACAAGAGGTCAGTAGACACCGGCAGACTTGAGAGACCAGTCGAAGTTGACTTTTTAGTCTTCAACTCGGCCGAGAGGAAACTTGTATTCTTGTATTTTCAGTTTCAACATATCGGTGTGTTAGCAGGAACGAAACGTGACGCGTGTGTTTTCCCTTCTTCCTTGTGTCAGTCTTGGCGGTTTTCAATTGTTTTCGCGATTAGGGTTCATTATTGTTGGTTTTTTTTTATTTTTTTTAAGTATAAAAGTGTCATGGCTACCAGCAAACGTGAAGATTTGACAGTGACTTGTTCATCCAGTGGACCGTACTCAGTTGGCGGGTGAGTTTTCAAAACGTGCACATGCCATTATAATAATTTGTTGTCCTCTTTTGCATCTTTTTGATGAAATTTAACTGTTTTACCACTTTTGTTCATAACGTTGCCTCGTTAAAATCTCTTTAGGCCATGAATAACTTTCATTTCCACACACTGTCATTGTTAGTTTGCATCTCTATGAATGTTCAATTATATTGTTAAATAACTGTCATTTAGTCTAAATACTATATTACGATATTATATATTTATAGATACGAAATAAATTCTTTGTTGCAGTTTTATAACACAAAACATTATTTCAATCTGTTTCGATTGTTGTTTTCCGTAACATATAAGCACTTTAGAATGATATTAGATTTAAAACATGATCACGATCTGTAATCACACATAAGTAAAAAAAATATTAGAATGCATTACTGTGGTATCCACGAAGTTGGCCATGTGTTGTCAGTAACGGGAAAGTAAACCACATGCAGATCATATGTTGTGTAATGACCCAGGGAGGGACGGCATACTTTTTTTTATGCCCCTTTCTTCTAATGTTGTGGTTCAACGACCTACTTTAAGAACCTCCCCACAAATAAGGAAGCAAACGCTAAGAGCCGAGTAGTAACTCTTATTAAATTATATATTTTAAACCCCATAAAAACTTGTCGATTTTCACTAACGTTTAGTACGAATCGTTCAATTTTTTATAACTTGTTTAATATATATTTAAATATACCTAAATAATTAATTTGGTCATTCGCACGAAGCCGGTTTTTTTTGACCTGGATTTTTTCTCCAGAGACGACCATGACCTCGAATTTACATCTGTATTAGAGGATTTGAAATAAAACTAGTTTCACCGAAATGAAAAATTATCTTATTTTCAATAGAATGATTATCGAGCTTCCCATTTCATACCATTCTTAAGGTATTGGCATTAGAAAGTTGATTTTCACTACCGGTTTGGAGAAAGAATACTTTACAGTATAAACTTATTTAATGTTGTCAAATTAAAAAGGGTTTTAAAAAATAATAAATAGGGATATTAATTTTAAAGTGTACATTAAAACAGAAATTATCAACTAATAGAGTGCATGGCTGTCGTACTACAAAGACGCGTTGCAGACTTAGAAATAAGTGATTTGTTATTTTAAAATATGGCTCACACCAAAATCGGGATAAAGGCATCAATTTTTCCTCATGAAATTAAATTCATCATATTATTGAACCAATTCATATAAAAATTAATTAATTAGCTCTTTTTAACGACCTTTCACACGAAATGTCTTATTTCTTAGATCAAGTAAATGACTATAAACATATATCGAGTATTTTTAGAAATAATATCACAACTAAACATTCTAAGATTATTGTTTTTAGTGGTTGTGACGTTCTAGAACTGCCATTACCATAAGAAATACAGGTGGTGTGATATTGGTCTTCAAGTAGGTGGCACCCTAATAGGAGGGTCTACGTCACCAGATTTAAGCAGGCTAATATTGTTTAAAAGGACGGAGCCATAATACGAATGTTAAATAATTTTCTCATCATCCCCTGGAACAGAGCCAGCGTCTCTCTAGGCTTGTGGTTGATCATTTTAAAGTGTGAGGAATAGTTTAGTTTGATTGATTAACGTTAGATGATCATGGCTGATACCCTTCTGGAAAACAGAGAACATAGAAAATTCAGGAAATTTCATGTGACACGGTAAAGTTTGAGTACCAATATAAGAATTCAACCAAATTTTAAAGAACAGTTTTTAAGGGGAGCCATTTTTTTTATTTGCCCCGGGCACAATCAACCATAATTACATCTCTGCATAATTGAAATCTTGCTTTTCAAGAACGCAGTGACTTGCCAATATAATCTAATGGTGTAAGTTTGTAGAGGGCCTTTTTATCTACCCATAAGATTTTTTGTACCTCCCGATGAGATAGAAGGCCCGAAATTTGGGGGAACTATAGAGGAATCACTAAACAAGTGTGCAAAAATCCCAAATCCAGAATATCCTAAAATATCAAATTATAAATTAAATTTTAGTCCTTTATTCTTGGTTGATCTCAAGTCCACTTCTACTACTAAAACATTTATTTTTGTAGTCCCTACGACACAAAGCTAATCTTTTACCATGATTTTTTTTAGTAGAGTATATTGTAGAACATTTTTTAAACTATTAATTTTAAAATAAAAATAGCTAAAAAATATATCTACAATATTTAATTAGGTGTAGTAGTTTAGTAATTATACGTAACTACATCTCCTTTAAAAAACAATTTTTAACTTATTTAATTTCATCCTACGATGCATTGCGGGTCCCAGAGCTTTTGCGGACACCACTTTGAGTACTACTACCTTTAAACACGCACAATGTAGCTAATACAATGTAGTAAGTGCATGGTAAGATTAGGTTCTCTTTCAGAAAATTCATGTTTTATCTATAACATTATTAGGATATGGAGAGGTAAGATAGATTGGACCACAAAATTTTAATTCTATATGGTATTACATTTCATATCTAAACTATGAGGAGGTCTATATTTTATACATTCCAAGTGTAGTTTGACTTGGTTAAATTTAATTTCTGAGCATAGCGAGACAATCTTATATGTTATCAATAGGAAAAAATCTGTACAAATTGTTTTTATTCTTGACAAGAAATATCTAATATAAACTAAGACGTGCCCTGTACACACTTATAAACATTGAAAATTAAGATGAAGAAATAAAACAGGATTGCAAGTATTGGCAAATTATAAGACAAGGCCACTTCCATTTTAGGTTATGTTTTTCAGTGCGTGTTCGTATATGTTCACTATAAATATGACATCTGCCAGCCATACCATTTCTTTATCATTTATTCTATGTCATAATATGTGAATTATTTATTTTAGCAATTCAAAATTCACTTTCTAATCATAAGGTAGGGTCTACAATACTTACAAACTAACTTATAGACTATCACGGGAATATTTAGACACTAAACATCCAACTCCTAGGGTTGTATCCTGATTGCTAACAGGGCAAAATTATTCCAAATTGCAAACACACTCAAAGATGTTATTGCCACCTAAATATCCAAGGTCCAGATCGCGAACACGTAAAAGAGCAACTCGTGGGAATTCCTACGTGAAGGTGATGCCTTGGGTGAAAGGGGTTACTGGCAACACCCACCGGCCACCGGGGCTTTCCTCCTGGCCAAGCTTACCCTAGTCTAACTTAACCTAACCTAACATGGAATAACCTATGCCTAGAAATACTCGTGTATGTACTTTAGTTAAATTAAAACTGACGAGGCTAAAAGAACGTACAACTTTTAGGTCCCCGTGGGCTGCCTTTATTATCAAATTAGGCGCGAGATGGCATAGCAATATGGCGTGTCCACAATCTGGACTCTCCCCATATATCAAAAATCTCATTTTCACAATCAGGTTTGTTCGGAATCAGGAGGCCACCACGCCTAGCATCCAAAATGCTATATTAGATAATGGGATGATCATATAGGCTAATATTTTAGTTCCATTAAGTCCTACTTGGCATTAAATTGGGGCCAGTTAGAAACTGCACCAGAGCGTCTCAAACTATTAGTCAAGATTGTAACGTCTCGTCGATTAAAGCCCCGATGCTTAGGAACCATTTGTAACAGTCTGACGCTTATTTCCCCGCGATTGGGAATCTATTGTCGCGACCTGTATTTTCTTGACACGTTCCTGCGAATTGTGACATACATATTTTCTAATTTAAACACATTTTATACTTGTTATTGTATATTGTTTTATTTATAAACTACAGACACCACCTTGTTTTAATTATCGACAAAAGTACATGTTTGAAAGTTGCACTTATCATAGTGAAATAAATTGCCACCCAGGTGCACACACGTCTTATCCCGAAACGACAGTTAACAACTCTGTGACAGTTAAAAAACAAACAAAAAACCTACTCATTTGGCTTCACTTTGAAATTGTGACCGAGAGCTTCTGATCTCTTGCTGACACAAATTGAACTGTATCTAGAAAAAGAAACAAAATAACGTTTTCAAACTAAGCATATTGCCCTCTCTCTCGCACCTACACAGCGAGGTTTTTTTCCTTAATTATTATTAGAGCTGTAAACAAGCAAACCAAAATGTTCCTGACCGCAGCTGCCTTCACGTGTTGAAAGTGCGACAACAACAGTACAGCCACGGACTAATGAAATTGACACAATATAACTTTACTTACTCCAGAAAGTAATGCAGCAAAACAGGATCATTACAAGATGTAAATATATTTATCAAACTAGTTTGGTAAAGCATTTTAATTAAATAACTTCTATTTTTGATTAGTGCTAAGGAAGAAGAATGAAACAATATTGCGTTTAAAAAAATTTAAACTGTTATTGAAATACAAATGTCAGGAAATTTAAACTTATAAGATAATTTAAAACGCAGCTTCGGAATAGCGTCCCAAGTTTGAATTTCTGACAAGAAACATGAATTGCATCACGATAATTCTAAGTAGACAAATGAAATGCGTCCCAAGTTTTATTTAGTTAACAATCGAATTGCGTCCTAAATTGTCATATCAGGCAGGTGCCTTCATGTCTTTTCCATTAGGTTTCATATTTTCATACAACACGCTCGTTCTTCGATTCTATCAACCAATCACTCTATCAATACCAAACACACTGGGGGAACTACATTCTTCTTTGGTAATAGTGGACACACAAGTAAGGCGGAATCTTTCTTTTTAGTGAATGATAGCGAACAAAAGTTTTGCTTTTTTCTATTGTAACAAATCTTGACGTGTTTGAAACAACTTAGCGTCATTTACATGGACGGGAACGCTCCATGTTTCTTCCAAGCTGTTTTTGCAATTATTCACCATTATAGGCAGTACAGATGATGTCTACACTCTTCTAGTCTTATTTTTTGCTTTCATTTCATGAACTTGGTTTGGACTTTGCTCCATCTACAGTACTCCTTGACTTTGAAGAGGTTATTCAACACGCCCAGGGCAGAGTATTACCTCCACACATCATCAAGGGTTGTAGGTTTCATTCAGACAAAGTTGGTGGAGGAAAATCCAATATTTAAACCTTACTCATGAATATAAGGCTACAGTTTCTGAAGTTGGACCATTTTTAAAATACTTGTTTGGACGATCATTCCTGAATCTAGGCGACTTGGATGACTCCTTTACTGATGATAGTGATACATCCTAGTGACAACAAAGTAAGAAGCTTTACTGACTACATTTTAGAAACGTACTTAACAGAAAAAATGTAAAATTTCCACCCCTCGTCTGGCCAGGGGTAAAAGTGTATATTACAAATATATACCAGCGGACCAAAAGTAGGTAAGTAGTCAGTGTTAAATACAAAGCAATTAAAAAATATATAAGATTTTCAACTAATTATGCCATGAAAATTACAAACTGCACTCATTTTTATGAACTTTAACTTCTAAAAAACACATTATCTCGTTTAATCTAATTTATCATATTGCTTATAAATAAGGGATTTAAGAACAGGTGAGCATTTTATATTATTGAATTATAACGTAAAGTTAACTTTTCTTATAAAGAGGGACCCAATTCGTGCTACACCCTTTTTAAACAAGGATCATTTCGGGTAGCACACATTTTAAAAAGGGACGCACTTAGTGTAAAAATGTAATTTGGGGATGCCAATTAAAATGCATCCATTTAAAATAGCAGGAAATTTTAAATGGTTGGATAATTTATTTCCAGGGAAATGTCATGGAATTTTAAACTAACGAGGATGTTTCAGTGAATTTTGAACAGGGTATTTTATTATTTAATAAATGTTTTTAAACCCAGGCTATGTTCAGATATTTTGGGAATGTGCATCCCAAAAATAGTAATAATCCATTACGAGTGGACTATTCGAAGCTCTTTATCAGCTATAACCACCTGCTCGGTCTATATGATTGCTGGTGAAGTTATACAAACAATTTTTAGGGGCGTGCAGTGGCAAAACAGCATGTGCACACGCGCCGACAAATCGCGGAAAATTCATAACGACAGTGAGTGGTAAATATATTTATTTGTTTACGGTATTTGGGGAAACGTTTGCCACCACCGCCATACATAGTCAAGCTACGCTTTAGACTTTTTAGAATGTTCAAGCAAGTTTAAAAATAAAACATTTTAGGTGTTTGGTTGCGTAACCATCAATAATGGAACTCTATGGATGAACATATTTTGGCTTCAAAGTAAATATTGTTGGAGATCTTATCGAAAATTTATATTGCTATACATACAAATCTAACATCCTACTTGTTTAAGTATTTTGAAGTTTAATTAATATATCGTTAATAATTAAATGAATATTAATAATATATAATGTTGGAAATTTTAAAAGAAGGTCCTCATCGATGTTTATTCTATAAAAAAAATGATTTGCTAATCTAGAGAGAAACGGGTCTAAATTGTTTCTCGACAAAAGATAAAATATGAATAAGAACTTTAAAACAAGTTTAAACATCCTTAAGGTGACCGTTTACCGGAGTGCTTAAACGCGTTGCTGACCTTCCGAAATCTCGCGCTATTTAAAAATAGCTCAACCTCAAATTGAAGTCAAAGGTACCAAAATGTCCCTTTTGGATTAGAAACCTCACTTTTCTTGTTTATAACTTAAAATAAAATAACTAAAAGGTGAGATTAGACCATTCTCATCGTGTAATGTGAAATTTCGAAGTTCTGAGATTGAACTAAAAAAACACATGTATATAGTCTTCTTCAAACAAACAAAAGTTCTTTCTAACAGTATCTCAACAGACTATTTTAATATAATCGAGAATTGTTTTAGTGGTTGTGAAGCCTCAGAACTGTCATTTCCAGTGGCGTGTTGTGTGAAGTGTTTAGTTTAAACTTTACTTGTGAATTGTTCTCACCTCCCAGTAGAGCACTCATTGGTTATTTCTCGAGGGGAGCACATTCCCGTGTGAGGTATGCAGACAAATGTATTATTGGTCAAATAGGGCCCATGTGGGTGAGAACATATCACAGGTACATTTTTATAAGGGTATGCTTTCCTTGCAACACCACACGACATGCCATTGGTCATTTCCATGGTAAATACAGCATTGAAGGTCTTGGTCAACGAAAACCTTGACTATAGTCCAGTCATTACAGGAGTGGGGGTAACTGACAGCTAGCAAAAGCTATCATATCTATTCTCATATATCCATTCCTCAAACCGTATGGTATGCAAGACCATATATTGATTAGTTGTCGCTTTAGGCATTCAAAACATCCATAAATAACAATTTGTTTTTAATAAATGATAAAATGAGATTTTCTTTATTTTTATTTTCATTCCCTTTTCCTTATTTGAGAGTATATTAGTCTTCTATGACATGTTTCGTTGTTATTATTGATGTTACATTATCTTAAAGTCTCATTTATGATAAAGATTCATTTAAATACATATTATCAGAAAGTTTGTGCAAATGTGGATCTTGTTGATCAAACCACAAAAATTATTATTATTAATATTTTTATTATTTTTATTTTTATTATCACCGCGTCTTATTACGCGTTTACGCTAATGGGTAATGGTAGCGTGATTGTGAGATGAAATTGAGAACCTACAGTTTAACGTGAGATCCGAACCACGGTGGAGTCCTGGCATTCTGCACATTCACAAGTTGTGAATAATAGTGTCTTGTCAAAGGTGAAGGAAGGGTTTGGCAATCAGATAAATCTCTGCCGGGACCGAGGATTGAACCCCGGACCCCAGCACAGAAGTATGACACCTTACCCCTAGGCCATCATGGTCACCATCCCTCAAAATGTTTTTACAAATAATACCTCAAAATCCCTCAAAATTATCACAAACTTTTTGATGATATGTAAGAATATCATCATCTTTATCATAAATAAGACCTGAAGATGTTGTAATATTAATAATAATACCGAAACATGTATCAAATATATCAAATAATGAGAAGGGAATACAAATAAAAATAAAGGAGCTATAACTTTATCATTTATTGCGCCTTACCAAATCAAATATGAACATAAAAAAAATGTTTTAATTATGTCTTTCTTTTAACAGTTTTTATATCGCCTGCTGTCAGTTAGCCCCGATCCTATGGCGAATGGACTCTAGGTGACATCGACATAATCTTCTCCTATCCCAACCTCCACCCCTTTTTTATGTGCCTTGGTTCAAAGTTCGTCAAAGCTCACTTGACTGGAGACTTTAAAAAGTAATGTTGGACACTTACCTTTTGTGTTTGTCTCGGCTGGTTGGTGGATGGTTCCCCATGAACGACTGTTTAAGACATTGACCTTTACCGCCAATCGGTGATGGGTGGGTTTGCGGGAATGGGAGGGAGGAGGTAAGAAGATGGGTTGGAAAAAAAAAGAAAGGGAAATAGGATTCTCAAACTACTCATCTGCATTCGCCCATCAGTAAACTTTATGTTGGCACCTTGTGGGTTTGTTAAGGGGAGGCGGGGAGCTTCCTTGTCTAAGCTATTATTCATGGAGGTGTACCTCCGAATAGTCCATACATAACCTCAGCTTTTTTTTTTTTTTTGGTAAAGATTGTTTTTGTTAAGAGAAAACTGATCTGGGATTGTTTACGACTGAAAAATAAATGCCACTTATCAATAGCATAGAGAAATACTTTTCTTTCTGCCCATAGGTAGGGCCTAGTTTATTTTTAATGTGCGTTTCGAAAACAGAAAAAAAATGCAATCTCTCCTTATTAAAAAAAAATGTAGTCCACATTGTTGTACACGAGACGAGGGCTATGATGTCAAACTGTTGTGGCTTGCTCGGTGAATTTGACTACCGACTGAGTCTACTGATTGTATTTTTTTTTTTCCTAATTGGATTTCCATTCTTCTTTACGCAAATTAGAGTAAATTTTCTCTAAACTATACCCCCTTAAGCCCTACCGTATTAGTGTAAATATTTGGATAGTTGTTGGGTAGTAAGTAAGAAGTGGCGCACATAACAAACTATTATTATATTATTATTATTATTATACACCGCGTCTTACTACCCGTTCGGGTTATACGCACTTACGCTAATGTGTAATAGTAGGGTGATTGTGAGATGAAATGAAGGACCTACAGTTTAGCGTGGAATCCGAACCACGGTGGCGGCCTGCATAACAAACTGAATGCCCACTAATAAAAAACTGGTTTTCTGTATAGTTCATTGTTAACTATTCACATATATGTTTTGCGTTTACAACGTGGACTAAGATGAAGCAATTGCGTAGCCTTCAAAATTTTCTAGAGCTACGATCTAACTATAAAGCTGAAATTTGGCTAAATAATAGAAGTATCACTCGCGCAAAAAAAAAACCAAAATATTGTGAAAGATAGAAAAATACGTAAATTATGCTTTATTGTTAAACATTAAATCTACTACTAGACAATACATTATAACAAGTGATTTAGTTAAACATTAAAATTGGTTTAAATGTTATTAATTACATACTAACCAAATATAACAGTAAAATGATATACGTATGGAAGGGTTGATAAGTTTGTTGACTGTTACTGTTACTAATACTGTTAAAATCAGTCTATCTTAGACAGACTTAAAACCATTATAAATATACTAACATAATATTTATATGATTAGTGTATAACATGATTTTGTACATGCATATTATTATATCCTGGTTTGTTATAGCTCCACGAAACACACTATGTTCAAGAGAATTATGACTTCCTGTGGTGAATGGAGCGGTGTAGTTGAGTTTTTTTTATTGGTTACATACCTAGCATCCAATTTCTAAACACACAACTTTCAACCTAATTAATTTCAGAATAATTCGTCTAATGCTTATTCCACATCCTCCTAATCTACGAAAGTCATTAACGTAAGATCAAGGGTATATGCCCCCTCCTCTCATATTCTGATCAAAAAGGACACTCTTGGTACCATAAAACAAAAAGAAACGAAGTGTTCTAATACACATTTGGAGCAATGCATTAGCATTAGCATTTAAGTAGGTAACTTATTTTGTTTGACTTTCAGAATTAATTTCTGAATCACAACTTTGGTGTTAAACCGGCTGTTAGGAAGGGGGGGGGGGGGGGGGAGGAGGTTGTTTGAAAAATATGAGAGACGCATTCTGTTTTTTTTTTGGATATGTTAAGAAAGCCATTGGCTTTAAGAAATTACACGATGTCAGGCGATTTATTGGTCAAATAATTTTTACAGTATATACCATATTATGACGCTAGAACCGTGACCTATAAACAAAATTAGCACAAGTTTTTAAGTAAAAAGAAGTGCTCACACGTCTTACAATAATGTAATTTTTGGGGCTAACATCATAGTTTATAAAGGAGGGGGATCAAAGAATAAAAAAACTGATGGCATGCCTTGAAAATTTTAGCACCTTGTTCAATGTGACGTGGATTGAAAAAGGTTGAAAATCGCTGTTTTTTACACATATATATTAACTTTCACGGTGTAAGGACTAAAGGATCGGGCTTCTGTAAACCTACTCTTTTGCTATTTCTTTTCCATCACATTTTAATACCCTTTTGGGCAATACTCGGGTCTGTATATATATATAAAGCGGAAGTTCCACTAATGGGATACCGGTGAGGAAGATAGAAATATAGAGGAAATTTAAACATATTTGCAAGGATGGGAAGTATGGGAAATCATTTAGTATGTTGAGTTACATCAAGTCTTGAAAGGACTGTGTCTTAAGAATATTCAACTGTGTGAATATCTGATGGCGCAGAAAACGTATAAAAGGGAAACAAGCTTTGCGACGTTAGTTGACTGCTAAACCGGTACGTACCGATATTCTTAATGGCCTAAGGGTGTTCATGTGAGATTGGAATTTTCTTAACAATTCTTGTTAGGAAATTATTTGCACTCCCTTTATTCAGGGGGCTATCTCCCGTAGAGCCGAGACCAGTAGCAGACGTACAGAAATCCTGCGTTACGTGAGAGTTGGTTTGTTATTTCAGAATATGGCTGTCGCTAAAATGGAGATCAATAGGTTTTTATAAGATTAAAAACCTTATATTTTAAATATATTACGAAAAGGTTAAATTAACCCACTTTCAACGAAGTTTCTGGCAAAATCTAGCAATTTGCTGCCACGTGTATCAGTCAAACATACCTTACTTAACTCGACAAGTTTTTTTGGCTTTCCCAAACGTAACTAAAATTTAATATAATTTGTTTCTTTTAACTGAATCATAGGCCTTTTAAAAATATATGTTTAATTAATGTACCGTCATGTTGTATACCCACTTTTTTTTCCCCAATATTTGCCGAATAGTAAAAATCTGACCCATTTTTTTTTATTTACTTCGTCGAAATCTACACTGATGATCTCCAATTATATCCTCTACAATGGCGTCAATCTATTTAAAATTATGATGAGTAAAATATTACAATCTGTTTTATCTCCCTTTTTGAAAATGGGTAATATAATACCTTCCTTCCATTCTTGTGGCAATAGTTCATGATTCCAGTCGGAACATACATAGCATTTTATGGATTTTTGTTACTAACATACCACCACCTCCCTTTATTAACTCGGCTAATCTAATTAATAATAAAGAAAATTATTTATTTAAATGTTACGCTTATCTATATGGTAGGGACTATATTTCAATTTATTTAAATTAATTTGAAAAATCACACCTGGACGCAGTAATCGAACTCGTGACCTTTGGCTTATCACGCCAATGTTTTACCACTGTGCTGTCCAACTAATTTAATAGTTTTCAACTAATTTGAATTGTTCTAGTTGCGACACCAAAGATGTGAAATTAACGATTCAAGTTCTCTTCTCACACTCACGTACAGGGGTTGGTGGTCGAGTTTGTCACTGTCGTCTGCTGTAGACTGGATAATATGCCTTTATTTCTTACAAATAGAAATTTGGATCACCTTTAAAAAATACAAACCTATTTTTTGCGGTCAAAATGATAACATTTAATATATTATCTAGTGTTATTTTAGGTATTTATAATATGTATAAAAAATAACAGCTGTAATCACATGAATTGACTATGCATGATCAGACACCTTACACAATATTAGCTCAGTCGGTAGCGTGTTTGTCACCTAATCTAAGGGTCCCGGTTTCAATTCCTGGCATGGCTGAAAAATTTATCATTGGCGAAATGAGGGTTTCCCCTTCACCGTGATGAATAATTAACGGCTGGAGGCTGGATGTTGTGTCTGTTATAGATTTATATTAGTTTATAAGTCGTGTGATGATATAATCAGTCTGTTTAGAAAGTGAACGTTAAATACCTCAAATAAATTGGGGAAGGGGGTGGGGATGGGGGAGGAGGGGGCAATTACATATGCTTACGTGAAAGTTTATCTAGCTTCTTTTTCTGTCACACATGTCCTTCATAACAAAATTAGGCTATAAGTAATTCATTACTATATACAGAGCCTTTGCGAATACATTTACTTCCCCTGAAATTAAATTATCTTAAATATTTACCTGAAACTTTAATATCGAGGCCTACTCTTGTATTTCAACTGTCTAAAGTGGTAGGTGCCAAACATGTTAGTAAATCTAGAGTGACCTTTTGAACTGCCATAATAAGGTTCTTACTATGGCGGGGTAACTATATAATTTCTGCTTAGGAAAGAACAATTTTATAATCTCGCACTTCATCATAAATCTAGAGGCTGTCACCGACAACAATTGGCAGAATTTAGGAGCCTGTGGGAAAATGAGAATAAAAGGATGGTGGTAGCAGGCACCTCACTGAAGTATTGCGCAGAGCCACCACTAAAATAAGTGCACGTTTTTACCTCTTCTAGTCGTCATTTCCAGACGAAATATCACTGTTTAGATGTTTTTGTGATTTTCGTGCAAATCTACAACGCAATAATTTTTTTTTTCCGAGGCCTCAAATCATTTTAATGGCATCGGGAACCTTGTCATAATAGCATTAATACATTCATCGATTAACGTAAAGTGGCCACACATTATTTGTAAATTGTGAAATACCACAATATTGAGTATTTACGTTTAGGTATGCGTCGATACACGTACATCGTAGAACCAGATGGATATATTAATGAAATCTTGTATTCTGAATTGAATACGTTTTGTAATACCTCTAATTACATTGAATGATTTTTTTTATAAGTTACTATGCGTGGGTTTTTAACAAATGTACACAACATTAGCACTACTTTTAATATTTCCAATTTGCTTATAGCCTGGTGCTAAAAAAGATGTTTCAATAATATTAATTATACTATAAATAAGTTTTTACCCTTATCATTTATCACGTGGTCTAATAAATAGGATTATCCTTGATTTTAGTCCTTTAATAACTTTATTATTATTAAATCATTGATATGTTCTTACCCGCCTCGGTGGCGTAGTTGGCTAACGCGCTAGTCGTGTTGAGCCCGACTGCTGAGGACGGGGAGATCGGGGTTCGAATCTCGGTCGGGTGAACTGGGGTGGTTTTTCCTAAATGGTTTTCCACTCTCCCTCCACGCAAATGCGAGTTCACTTCCTTTGATTAAACCTGCCCAATTCCTAATCCATTAGTGTAATTAGTACTTAAGCGTATAACCCGAACGGGTAGTAAGACGCGGTGCTAAATAATAATAAATATGTTCTTTCTCGAATAATACCTCGTCATCATTGTATAACAGTATAGCAACTATGATAACTGCCCCTATTATTATATAACCTAGTTGTGAATGGGTGAAATCATTTATTAAGGCTATTAAATAAGAACTCCGCTTGATCCTATAAAAGGCCAGGGTTTTTTATTTTCTACATGTAAGGGATGATTGTTGTATATAGACATTTATTAACTTCTCTAGAATATTAAGTTCGTAATACAGCAAATATATAATATTGGATTATTGCTAGCGCTGATTTTAAAGCTAAAAGCGTGGTTTGTGTGTTAATTAAAAGTGAAGAAGTAGGTAACTAAATAGAGGATCCTGTACATCCTACTAAATTATGAAAAGATGGCCAGCTATTATATTTTTTCTTAAGCGGGCAGCTAAAGCTGGTTGAATAATATTTCTAATAGTTTCAATACTTACTTACTCTATGGCATTAGGGACTCGAAAGTTCATCCCTACACTTACAAAAGTACGCCACCTATCCTTATCTTGAACTATTTATATCCAGTCCACCTCATTAAATCCCATCTCTTTCAGGTCCATTCTAATGTTATCCTCCCATCCGCGTCTAGGTCTTCCCAATGGTTTCTTCCCATTGGATTTACCAATCAATCCCCAGAACAAAGTTCTAGGTTTTCGAACAGCCTATATTTGTTTTCCTCATGTAAGTTAAGAGACTACGTTTCACACCCCTAAAGAACAACCAGTTAAAATATTGTTTTGAATATTCTGAGAACGGGTGGTGTTCCCTGGGGTGCATTATAATTATGCTAATATATGTTGGGTATGATTAATTCATCCAGAGATTACTAAACTTAATCACAATATGGTATACCTGTGACTGGGAGGTTGAGATTTTGAATATTTTTCGTTTGTAGGCCTACTACTGGTTTTTCTTTCTTGCACATGTGACTTTTAACTTATTTTAGCATCCAGTCTTCACACACATATACGGGTAGTTTGCCAAATTCCCTGTTTTGTAGGTTTTCTAACATGGATTATTAATATGGGGAGAAGGAGTGAGGGGTGCTATTCTCTATACATAGAATAGATTAGATTCTAATTATTAGAGAGAAAAAAACGGGGTGTCCGACGAGCTTCAAGAGCCTCCTGGAGGGTCCTTGACTGGTAGGTAATTGGGAACCACTGCTCTAATCTAACCTTATCATATCTAACTCTTGTATAAAGTTTATGATTGATAACATTTATATTAAACTTACAAATAAAAAACCACGAATATTAAACTCTATCTTAACAAGTGTCAGAAAACGAAGAGATCCGCTAAATCTTGGCCGTACTGTCCCCGGCTCTAGAATCTGTCCTAATGCGACTGCGCAGTGCGTCACGTAAATTACACCAGTTTCAGTCAAACTGTAAATTAGGCATATCAAGCTCGGGGTAGGGTCGACAACCTCAGCTAAGGACTGCCGCGACTCGGCTCTTGGTGGTTCGCCAGCTGGACACTCGGCGGTCGGGAGATAGTGCCTGCCGACTGCACTTTGGATTCCAAGGGCACTGTCTACATCTTCACACTACCGTATTTATTATGGGAACAACAGTTATGACGTTTCAAAACCATCAAAACAATAATCAATTATCTTAGAATGTTCTGATGTGACCCTGTTAAAACATAATTTTATTGGTTTGAAGAAGGCTAGATTTATGAAAAAACGGAAAATAAGCAGGACTATCCTTGCTGAAGGTGATGACTGGCTGGTCTAGGATGATAACATCCTCTACAGCTGGACGGTAGTATACATATCTTAAGATATTTATATTGACGAGGGTTCGGTAAAGTGTGAGTTTGCTATCTTTAAATTATTGGATTTAGTACCGTGATATCAACTATGTTAGCAGCTTTGAGGCATGGCAAAGTGGTGAGGAGGGAAAGCACCCTGATCTTGTTAGATTTATACTTTGCTCTTACGGATAGAGTGGGGGTGATTACTGTTTCTAAACATTTAATTTTATCTCACAGGCGCAGCATTTCTCGTAAAAGTCTTTGAAAATGAGTTAATTTCCACCTTTATTGATTTAAATAAAAAATTGCAACTTAAACATATAGGCCTGGAGACGTGTGGATATCTTTCTCCTCCATTTTGGAGTGAGCCGTATTTTGAACCACTTCTTAGATAATGCGGGATACCTGGATGCCTACGATGAGTCTCGGTTATCTAGTAGGCGCTCCCCTTAATTGTATGTACACCGAGGGAGCTGAAAAGAACCAACTTGGAACCGTAACAATTCCCAATTTTTATTGAATGTTCGTTACTTTGTAAAAGTTGGGATTGATACAGTTGGAAATTTTGTTTTGAACGAATAATTAGCGTTTATGAATCTTGGAAAGCACTAAATCAGAATTTTATGATGGCGACACTTCTAAAATAACTGAATAATTGAACCAATAGTAAAAATCACGAATCATACCCAATTAAAATCAGAAAAGTATCAACTTTGATCGATAATATAAGACCAGCACATGACTGGCAAAGGTGAGGTTAGGGCAGAGTGGCAGACTGTGTCTAGGACTCCCGTGGGTTCTATTTAGGATTTCTATTCGGGTTTATTGTTTTAGAAGTGTTGGAATATATACAATTCAAAGTTGGTAATTTTCAGGATTCATAAACATCTAGCTATCCTATAAAAATCCTAAATTAATTATACCAATTCAGACCTTTCTACAGCTAACAGCGTGCTATAAAAAACGTATTATCATAATCCCAAATTGATAATTTTCAGTCGTATCTGTGTTCCGCGTATTATCACCCATCCTGGATATCCGAATATTTAACGCCATAGGTATAGGAATGAGGACGATATCATTTGTAACAAACGTTCCCGCATTTGCGTGAAGGGGAGTGTGAAAAAATAATGAGGGGAAAACCCTTTGTTACATCCGACAGAAATATAAACCCCGATATTTCCATCATCGACATACCAGACGTGGCTGATGCCTTTGTCAGAGTGCCCACAGGCGTGGTTCTGAAAGGTTTTTCTAACCACATATTGACTACTCAGTCATCCTAAGCGTCTTCTCACACTAAAAGGCCCGTATATTTGATTCGGTGTAAGTTCAGTCATCCGCCTTAATTTAGAAAAGAAGCAACACACTATTACGTCCCACCTATAAAAAGATTCAAGCTTCACAACGAATTAAAAAAACAATATTAATCTTCTCGCAATTATTATTTTATTGAAAGGATTTACTAGTTTAATGAGTGAAATTTATTTTGTTCGGATACATTATACATAATTAGGTTTGTAGAACAATCAAATGAAAGTAGTTGATAAATGAGTGACTACGAGATCAAGAGCGAATGAAGCAAGGAAGAGTTCGTATGAAGTTTAGCCCGATGCAATTAACCTCACTTTTTAAGACTGTGCAATCTAAGAGTAATTACCGTTCAGTTCTCTATAATAGAATTTTGCGCAGTAGCAAGAAGTCATTAGTAGGATAGCTGTCCGGACATTATATGAGTATTAACAAAATACAGTTCTAAAATATTCAGGTAATTAAGATCTCGCCATATTGGTGGTCCTGTGAGCACATGAATAAAGGCGTCAGTCTCATGTTGTCTGGTTTGCCAGTAATGAGAAGGCCTTGAGTTAGAATCCCGGCTGGGTGCTCTGAGCAGATTTCCGTAATGGCTTCCTCACTTTCCCTCCCAGCAAATACAGGTACACTTCTTCTAAATGCTATCTCACGAATCCCTGCCCATTATAGTAAATATTTGGATATATTGGTCGTGTTTTAAAATGCGTAAGGCGTTTAAAAACGGTAAGGTCAAAAAAGAACTTTTCTAATATCCGAGCTGGAACATTATTCCTAAACCCATAACCGAATAAAACTCTAACACACTGGTTTTATTTAGGGTTAGCCCATACAATAAGACCACTTGCAACAAATTGAAGAAAACCGTTAGGTGAGACTAAAAAAATAACTGTGATTATAATATTTTAACTATTAAATTTACTTTATTTGGGTGTTACTTAAAGTACTTTAAACAAAACATTGAGTAAAAACAAATAACATATCGATGATTTCCTATTTAATAACGAAGTGAAATATAAACAATATAAGTTATTATTCATGGTGTAATGTAATTGATTTGCCCCTAAAGAATATGTGAAAGCATTGACAATAATATCGTCTTAATTTTATAAACGTATCTTATTTCATTTAAATTATGTAGTATATTAAATGGCGCTTAAAGCACTTCTTCTTCTAAGAAGGCAAAAGCCACTGATCAGTGACGTCACGCACGTGACATTAGTCAAGTCAGGTTGACAATATATATATATTTCAAATAATAACTTCCTCTTCTCGAAGGTTCGAAGAGAGATTTTAAAATGTAACTTGAGTCATTTTCCGGCTCTAGAACCTCCCAGTAACACAGATATGTTTTTGTCTTGTATTTTGTTTTTCTAAACTAAACTCTCGAAGTTTCCATGAGCAAGGGATAAATACAAAGAATGGTGCAACGTAAAGGCAGTTGGTGTCCAGAACTGACAGAACTCACTTGGGCACTTGGCGTCCAGCAACACCTGTCCGCGCTCATACAATAGGCCGCGTATATATTTCAAGACATGATCTATTTTCTCATTAAATAAACAGAGATTCAGAAATAAAAACATGTCAAAATAATAAGTGTGTATTAATTATAATTCTTTAATTGGCGCTCGATCACGGGGCTATAAATACCAATTAACTCACAACATCAAAAACCCGGACCGATTTAATTAGTGCTCGACCACGGGGCAGTTACCAGCTAATTAAACGGTGTAACTTCAATCGACGCTCAACGCGACGAACCAGAACTTCTCAATTGGCACCCATCGTGGTGCAGTAATATTCCAGAACTTCACAATTGGCGCACAACGTAGGGACCCGTAAATCCAGCACATTTCAATGGATTTTATCTTCTTTAAAATTCATAAATTTGTCTCTTTCCCTAAAAAATGAGATGAAAGTTTTAAATCTTATTTGCGTTACATTGGATGACTTGAAACGTTTTGAAGTTAAAAAACATGTTTTGATTTAGGCCTATAAGCGTGATTTTAGAGTAAAAAATAAAGTTTTTTTTAGTTTTTTTTTAAACGCGAGTGCATGAACACCAGTTGTTAATACGCCATCAACCGCCAGCTTAGTTTTGTTGGTGCACCATATTTGTTTTGTAAGTAAAGACAACCATCTACAAGCTATCATGATAAAATAATTTTTAAGGTGGGGAGGGAGGGGATGCAAGTAAAGCTAAGTGTTTTTTGCAGTTTTTTTTATATCAAAACGTTTTTTGATCAAAATAAATCAAATGTTGCTTCAATACAAAAAGTCTAATTTTCTTCGCATGGTGACCTCAAAAGGTCTTGAATATCACTGTCAATGGTGTCCTGAAATTGAATGACAACTTAATTTTTTTGTTTAAAAAGTTTGTCATCTAATGTCGTTATTCTTATAACAGATATTCCACAACTGTTAATATCATCATGTGAAGAAAATTAAACTCTGTCTAAAGTGAAGCCATTTTTTTTTATATTTTGGCCAAATAAATGTGTTGCTCTAAAAACCTCCAAAACACTTTTTTTGCTTGGTACTTTCATTTCCACCCTGAGTTAAGGTGGGATGGAACAAGATGAGAGAAAAAACCATTGTTTTTGCAATTTTTATGGACAAACCTTTTTTGGTCCAAATAAATCAAATATGGCTCCAATAAAAACATAAAATTAATTTTATTCAATGATGGCCACAAATTTCTTGAATATATCTGTCAAGAGTGTCCTTGAATTTAATGACAACTTTTTCTTTTCATTAAAAAAGTTTCTCATCTAATGCCGCTATGCTCATGATGGATAGTAAGGAACTGTCGATATTATTATTATTATTATTATTATTATTATTATTATTATTATTATTAGCACCGCGTCTTACTACCCGTTCGGGTTATACGCACTTACGCTAATGTGTAATGGTAGGGTGATTGTGATATGAAATGAAGGACCTACAGTTTAACGTGGAATCCGAACCACGGTGGCGGCCTGGCACTCCCCACATTCACAAGTTGTGATTAATACACGTCTTGTCAGAGGTGAAGGAAGGGCTTGGCAATCAGATAAATCTGTGGCGGGAGCGAGGATTGAACCCGGCCGCCAGCACAGAAGTCTGACACCTTACCCCTAGACCACCAGGTCACCCCAAACTGTCGATATTAACATGTGGAGAAAATCAAACTATGTTTGTACTGAAGCAATATTTTATTCAATTTGGCCAAAAAAGTGTAGCTATAAAAACTACAAAAACACTGACCTTTTCTAGCTTAATTACAAATTACTTCCGAAAGAAAAAAAATTGTCCAAACGGTTATTTTCATAACAAAAATTTTAATAACTTTAAATACACTATAAAATGTTATAATATGAATATTTTGTTGTTGAAGTTTTGACTGCCAAAAGTGACAGCTGCTCATTGCTCAACTAAGGTCTTGTAGATCAAAGGTGTCGGTCTCATTTTGCTCGGTTTTCCTGGTGAAAGGGGGGATGGGTTGTTTATTTCCCGTAAACAATTCATCTCTCTCTGAATCCCCGAAATTAATATATCTGTGACAATAATAAAGGACCGATAATTATTCTGAAATAAATTAAAATGGTTAGATATTATTGTTTTATTTAAATTATAGCCGGAAAAATAAACTTTGTACAGTACCAACAAACTCTCCTCACGTGCGTGCCACAGGCTTACCAGCCCTGTTCTAGTTCGTTAGATTCCGAGGAAAGTCGTGGTGTAGTGAATGGCCTGCAATCTAAAGCAGGGGTTCCCAGAGTGCAGTTCTCAAGCTTCTCGATTCAGTTTTTATGTTTGAGGGGTTTAATAATAATTATATGAGTGAATTAAAAAAAAAAGTAAATGGTTGATATTTGTAAGAAGTCAAAGTATTATTCAATCTTGAATGAAAAAATTAATTGAAACATTGTTACATTACATTTTATATTAAATTATTTTTTTACATTTTATTTTTTTACTTTAAGCTATTCATATATTTTTAAGGCCCTTGGCCTTGTCGAGTGCAAGTTTAAAACCTATTTTGTGAGATGATGCGTGGGAGGGTGAAAGGCGTGGCGTGGCTTCACAACCGACCAAAGTATCCTTACGCGCCAACAAGAAAAGATGGATCTTGAAAACAGTAGTTGGCGCAAATACCGGACAGGTCTTGCGGGGAAATCAGTCGTTTGAAAATATCAGTTTTATCGAGAACGAGGGAAATCTTTATGTTAATATTTTCAATATCCCTTTTAAATTAATGTATAAATGTTTATTAATTGTGACATTTTCTTATTTTTTGTTACTAAGCCGGCAGTTTTCTATTGAAAAATGTCAATTTTATCAATATTTGATCGCTGTTAAAATTATAGAGGAGGTGTGTATATAAAAAGTATAACTTAATCAACATTCTTCTATTCTTGAACAAACCGTTTCCTAAAAGAAAATGGCAAAACAATAAAAATTCTTAAAGATAACAGTTTGATCCCATTGCTCTGCATTTCCACGTCAAATGAAAAGGGCCAATCACCTCGAGTCAAGAAAATAAACCCATTACATCAATTTAAATTTATAAATAGTTATGTTTCAGGTTTGGTACGTACCGATTACTAGATACGACTCCATATAATTTCTTCATCAAGGTCAAATCATCCTGTTCTTAACCAAAATGACATGATTTCGCACTTGTCATTTTGATGAAAATTGAAATTATATTTCTCTATACTTATTTCTAAAGCGTCTAGAATGATAAAAATTTCTTCTGGAGAACACAGTAAATTTATGTTACGAAATTAGTGGTAGCTCTCTGTTGGGTTTGTAGCCCACCACTTCAACCAACTATTTAGAGAACCCCTGACTATTAGGATCCATTGTATTTGAAACAGTGGTGACTCTTGGAAACAGGAGTGAAGAGACGTGGGGGACTGCTTGAACATAGTAACCCGACACACACAAACACACACACACACACACACACACACACACACACACACTTGTTTGCGGAGAGCAAAAAATTACACTTATGTACTAATTCCGCTAGTGGGTTAGGGATGAGGAAGGTTGAATTTAGTGGAAATATACCCGCATTTGTTTGGAGAGAGCTGGAGACCATTTTGGTCAACGCACCATCAGTACACCCGACCAGAATCAAACCACTATCTCCCGTCACCGGCAGTCTGGTCTATTGCGAGAGTAGCGCCTTAGACTACCAGGCGGCCACCAAGGTGGGTCACTTTTCAGTTTAATAATGTATGAGTATGTTGAGTGGTTTATTTGTTCACGCAATAGGCCTACAATGATTGTGCAGACTATTCTTGGCTCAACTATGGGACAAACACAACAACCTGAGGCAAGACTGTAAACTTATCACTAGACCGAAGGGAACCAAACCAATATCGATGAGAATCGAACCGTTAATCAAAAGAGTGACGATCTACCGATTGAAACTAAGTGGCTGTCTGATTGATCAAACAAATAATCTACACACTAATCAGGAAGGAAAGATGTGCACATTTGTGTTGTGCTAAGCGTCTAATTTACATTCGAGCTACCCGACACTTCTCTTAACCAACCCAAGGGCACACGGGTAAACTTTTTTTTATTATTAAAAATGCTTTAGATCTGAAAAAATAAAAAAATATGGGTAATCAAATCACGTTGCTTAAAACTAACACTACTGTAATTCGAGCCGTGGCTTCCCGAGTTTAGAGTCAAACACGTGCGCGCCGTACTTTCCACCTGAGAGACAAATGCAATGACCTACCACTGAATCGAAGCTACGATTCTCTCCTCCCCCTCCATGAAATAATGATGAATAATGACATATGTTACATTCTCACGGCTGCTGTGCTCTCAACCGACCGCTTGTCACACGCGTCCCGCAGCTGCATTCCATCACCGATGGTGACTTTAATGCCAGGGAAGAAAGATAGCCCTCCTCAGTCCAGATGACGAAAACTACGCGAAAAATAAACTGTAAATCAAAATTAATTTCAATTATCTGAACAATGTTGGGTTTTGGATTAAGAAGGTTGATACGCACCTGGAAAACTAGGAAAGTTACGGAATTTAATGTGACATTGAAGTCAGGGACATTTTTTAGGATTTCTTACCTTTAGGTATTTAACATGCACTTTCTGAACCGACTGATTATATCAGCACATTGAAATTTCTATGAGTGAGCGCAAAAGGGTTTACCCATTTTGCCAGGAAAGTATTTTGCATACCCTCCATGGTTCTTTTATATGCCACAATCGACAAGGAACCAACGGCTATACTTTCCCTCCGAAATAAGTTGTGCTACGGACTTTTCTTTTATCTCCCCAAAAAAAATCTGCCGATCCCGGCTGGGTTTGAACCCACGTACTTTAGATCACGAGACGAGCACTTTACCCCAAGACCACTGAGGTCGACAATTTTCAGTTCATCCTTGGAATTCTTATAATAGTTGTCGAAATAAGAAACAAAAGAGCATACATAACATTTAGTTGTATCTAAAATATAAATATGATTTCTATAAAATAAAACACTCACATATTTGTCTTTAATAATTCTTCTATCAAGAATTTTATAGAAAACAGTAAAAAAATAGTAAGTTTGTTTTGTTTATATCCGTGATTATAAAATAAAGAGGAAAGCATATTTTTTGATCTAGAAAGTCTGTAAATTTAAAACTTGTATCAACCCTAGCCTGACTGGGTGTACTGAAATGGATTTCCATAAATATTATTGCTTCCTTACTCTCTCTTCACACAAAAATGGATGCAGTCCCTCTAAATTATTTATTACTCATCACGTCATCACCCTCTACGCGTAAATATGCAAATAGTCTCGCCGGGTAGTAAGACGTAGCATGTTAAATATAAAAGTTACAAAAGCTAGGTGTAAATATATTTTTTTTCAATGGGAAGTGCATTATATTATTTATATTAGTTTACTTAAGAGAATAAGGGAAAAAAATACATTTTTATTTAACGCCGCGTCTTTTTACCCGTACGGGTTATAAGCACACGTACTAATTATTCTAATGTGTAAGGGATTAGGAAGGTTGAATTTAGAGGAAGAGTATCCGCATTTTCGTAGGGGGATAGTGTAAATCCATTTAGGAGAAACCACCCTCATTACACTTCATTGGGATCAAACCCCGATCTCCCTTGGATCAGCAATCTAGTATATTGCGAAAATGATGCCTTATACCATGTGTTCACCGAAGTAGGTGAGACATATTAAATATGGGGGAAAATATCATTGCATCCTATGCTCATGAATTAATTTTTTTTTAAATACATTTTACTAGTGTTGGTTCGAATACTCTATTTCTCGAATCCGAATATGAAATTTTCTTTCTCAGCTCGAATCCAAATTCTAATCTTTAAAAATATACAATCTTAGCTCACGTGAAAATATTTAAAAGTTAAATTTAAAAATTGGTTTAAGGTTTGGTTCCAATGATGAGTTATATTTTTTGTTTGTTATTTATCTATTCCGTCATAATCAACAAGATATTTTTTTATTAGATTAGTTATAACACAATGGTGTTTTTTTAAAATTTGGTTAACTCTTCCAACTAGGCAAGTCTCTTATAATTCCTTTTTACAATGGTTTACAATTATTTGAAATCAAGGTCAACACAATGTAAGAATGCAGGCTCCACCGTGGTTCGGATTCCACGTTAACTGTAGGTCCTCCATTCATCTCACATCACCTACCATTACGCATTAGCGTAATGGTATAACCGAACGGGTAGTAAGACGCGTGCTAATATATAACACAATGTATTTGATATTCTGTTCTTTGAGATTATTACAAATATCGAATCTCTCGAATATCATAATGGTTGAATTGTCTAATCTGAAGCACCACTCTCGTATTAGACTGGTTCTGCTGATGATGATAGATCGTGGTTCGAATCCCGGTCGGGTTTATTGAGAGTGGTTCTTACTAAATTGTTTTCCACTCTCCTTCCACGTAGATGCGGTGCCATAAACCGTGTTTCCACCTGTACGAGTTTTAATTGATTTTGACTTCTTACATAGGCAAGGCAAATGTTTTTACAAAATTATTTATTTTAATGGTTTATCAAGCGTTTAAATTAAAATTATATTTATTATCCGCATCGGTGAACACGTGGACTTTATGCCAGGATAATCTTGTCTAGTTTGTCTGTGACTCTTAAGTTCGGGGTTCAACTCTCTGATGGATATATTTCATATTCCTAATCTTCACTGCACTAGCGTGATTAAATATAGACAGCTCGGTCACTTGGTATAATGTGGTGCAACAACACCACACACACACACACACACACACACATACATATATTATATTATATATATATATATGTCTTCTTTGGTATTCATGATATGCGGAAACCACTCGTTTATATTTCACAACGAATGGTCGTTAGGCACCTTTTTATACAAACCCTCCTCTTTCCTAAAACACTTATCATGTTGGCTGAAGTAAAAAAAAAACACTTCCCCGCCCTCCCCCCTTTTCACGTCTCATGCTTTAGAGCTAAGTTCGGTTCTTTTTCGGATGAATGCGGGGTAGGAAAAACATGTTTCATAGGTTGGCACTGTCGTAACCATTTTAAATAATGAAACTGGTGATACCCTCATCGGTGGACACGCGAAATTAATGTCAAGATAATATATTATCAGATGGGGAAATTGGGGTTAAAATCCAAAACGGATGTACTGATGATTGTTTCTCGCACTCCCTCCACGCAAATACGGGTATATATACTCTCAATTATACTTTCATAATATTATAATTATGTGAGTATAGCCTGGACGGGTAGGAAAAAACACACCTACTAATGATATATATGTAACGTTCTTTATTTTCCTCCCCACGTCACTAACTCGTGTTGATTGTTTAAAGATGAGCAAGGTAGTATTTAGGATTCTAGGGGAAATATGTGTACATTTGCGGAGAGGAAGAGTGGGAAACCATTAAGTTAAAACCACCCTCATTACATCCGGTTGAGGTTCGAACCGCACAACCTTCCTGTCACCATCGACCAGACAAAATGAGCTGACATTTCGTCCACGTGTCCACCGATGTAAGAGTCCACAGGTTAAACATTAAGTGACCATCCACATGGCTCATCGGACATCTAGTAATATAATACGATCCCAGGCCGATTTCTCGGTCTAGTGGCCAGCATTCCTGACTATAATTTAAAGATCTCGAGTTATATTCCCCGTGGCACCATAGATATTTTTTTCCTCAAAGTGGAATCGTTCCAATGATTGCAATGGTTTGGCTAATTGGAGTTAAGGTGGGAAGGGGACGCAAGAAAAGATCAGTGTTCTTGCAGTTTTTAAGGCAAAACAATTTTTTTTTCTTACTAAAATAAATTAAAATATTGCTTCATTACAAAAATAGTTTAATTTCCTTTACATGTTGATATCAACAAGTCGAATATCTGTAATTAGCATAGTGGCGTAAGACGAGAAACTTTTTAAATGTAGACAAAAAGTTGTCATTAATTCCTGGACACTCTTGACAGATATTCAAGAACTGTTGATATCACCAGGCGAAGAAAATTAAATTCTATGTTTTTACTGGAGCAATACTTAATTTAGTTTGAAAAAAAAAAAAGGTTTTGGCATAAAAACTGCAAAAACATTGGCTTTTCCTCGTATCTCCTCCCCACATTCCACCTTAAGTGTTCAAGACTTCTACTGGCATCACATAATCATCAGTATCACACCATCTCATCGGGGTGAAGTAATTACACCCACATTGTGCCCCAACCCCAGAAGTCGCTTACATATCCAGCACTGCCAGTAGAATACAGATGCATAGCCAACAAACCCAGGGCCTAGTGGCATACGTTTAGAAAAAATCTAGAAGAATCTGGTCCATAGATACAGTAACCACATGGCTTCTTTGGTGCTGACTGACAGCTCACAACTGACAGCTAAAAGCCTTAAAAATTTACCAGACCAAATTATGTATCCCTACGCCGAACCATATGATCTGCAAAAATCATGTGTTTAGGTATATACCTAAATGTTGACTGTCAGAAGTCAGCTGTGAGCTGTCAGTCAGCAACAAAGAAGCCATGGGGCTACTGTACACAGCACAAGTTTATATATAATTATATAATAATTGTGTGTACTGTATATACACACCCATTTAAATACAATCAATCGCACTCGTTTGTCGGACGCGCACTCTCAAGACCTATTGTGTTTGTCTTCAATAAGGACTGTCACCCACTTTGGTGACCCCATGGCTTAAGGCGTTACTCCCACAGTTTATGGGACTGCCGATGACGGGGAGGTCAAGGTTCGAATCTTGGTCGGGTGTAATGAGGGTGGTTTTTCCAAAATGGATTTCCACGCAAATGTGGGTACACTTCCTCTAAATATAACTTCCTTATCCATAAAACAGGGTTGCCACCCGTATGGAAAACCTGGAAAACAGGTAAATGTCAGGAAACTTGGTTTGACTTGGAAAAATCAGGGAAATGTCAGGGAATTTCTCAAATTTCCTAAAAATTAATGAATGGAATTTTAAAATATTAAGTCATATTTTCAAAAGTGTTAAAATTATTTTGATAACAACCTATTTTTACACTGTTTTCTGCTTAGTAATTAATTAAAATTGCAATCGTAATTTATGAACTTCACAGTGAAGACTATTACTATATTGTGGAATTACATTACAACTAGAAATAAAATGTTTTGTGTAAATGTGTGAAAATCAGTGCATCCATACTTCAGAAAAAAGCTTCAAATAAACAAGTAAAAATTACATTTATTTTTTCATGATGGGATCAGGCCCTATTTTTTAAAATCTTTAGTAAACATGGTTATCATTAACTATGGAGTTGGGGTATAAACTACTTGCATTGGCTGTAATGACAGGAAGGTTGAGGTTTGAATCCCGGTTAGGTGCACTTGGGTGGTTTACCCATTCTCTCCATGCAAATGTGTGTGCATCTATTCTAAGCTACTTTCTCATTCCTGCCACATTATATTGTGTTGTTGGAGCTACTATATTTTTGTCTGTAAAACTTGGAAATGTCAGGGAATTTCACTGTTATAAATTAGTGGCAGCCTTGATAAAAACATCGTAATTATTAGTATATACTATATAAGCGTACAACCCGAATGGTTAGTAAAAATGATGCAAAAATAAATAAGGACGGTCTATGATGAAATGTCAAGATAAGTCATTTCAACCATTATAACTACATCACCAAACTTATACCCGCCCCCATGGTATAGTGGTCAGTGTACCTGGCTATAAAACAAGGGGTCCCGGTTCGATTCCCGGCTGGTACCATGAGTATTGTTCCATAAAAGGCAATCATCCCAACGGTCACCAAGATTTGGTTAGTTAAGCTTAATTTAGGTTTAAGATTACTCCTGGCTCCACACCTTCGTAATCACTATCATCATCTCATTGCAGGTATGAGGTGTAGACAACCTCCATAGGAGTACCCTGGGCAACATTCTGTGCCACCAAGGAGGCTAAAAGTCTATACACATGGTGACCGAATTAAATAATACCTGTCTCTCCCAGTTAAAAGGATTAATACCCTTAAAAATAATATAAAATAAAACCCCATCACGTTTACAGCCACCGTAGACAGTCAATATCAACGACGTTGCCTACTTGGAGATTTCGAAGTTATTTCGCGAAGCGGGTTGTATCTTAACTTGATGCATATAAGCAGTCTAAGGATTCATTATAACTCTTAGATGACACTTTAAAAAATAGAAAGAGAGGGAAGAAAATGAGTTCACTCTGAGAGGGTTCTTGTCTATCTGCTGATAACCCTTTCCCTCTTCCTCTGACTAATTTACACAGTCACTTTAATATTTGTGCCTTGAAAACATTGACTTGGTTTTTTAATTTTACCCTTTTTATTTTGTTCTTACCCTAGATAGCCATATGCTACCATTGGCATTTTTAATCTACATCATGTCAGGAAGACTCCTTCCGGCCATTTTCGTATCCAAGCTAAATAGCCTAAGTTGTAGAGGATTAATAAAAAAAATACGTTCACAAATAACTACTTAAAGATAAAAATAATAGTTTTGTGACACTGTAGGACTTTTAGAATTATTTAAGAATTTATGGTTTTTGTTTCAACGTCATATCTTTACGACACGCTAAATAAAACGTAAATTTACTAACAAGTCTTATTTTAACTTGCTGTGACGTCACAGGTATGCAACGTCTTTAAGGTTGTTCATGCATGATTTTAATTGTTTTTAAATTTTCGTTGTTGTTAGGAACTCTTGATATACAAACTTTTGTTATAAAATAATAAACACTGTTGACATTTTCTGATATTTTTAATACAAACACTTTGTTTGCATACTAAATCTAGTAATATAATTACCGAAGAGTTTTATTTTTGAGCCATTTACTTTTCCGGCGAGGGAGGTGTTAGTCATTATTTACAACACTAAGGTATTAGTTTCAATATATTTTATTAGTTTCTATGCAGGGGGCGGGGGGATCCTCCGCTGTATTAGAGAAGCTCTCCAACAATTTTTATTTGGGAATATAATCTTGTTGATTAAGAGAGTAGGGAGGAGACGTGATAAAAGGTCAGTGTTTCTGCATTTCTTATAGCCAAACATCTATTTGTCCAAAATAAATCAAATATTACTTCAGTAGGAACATCGAGTTTAATTTTCTACACATTGTTATATCAACAGTTGGTGAATATATATTATGAGCTTATTAGTATTTGATGACAAACTTTTTAAATGAAGAGAAAAAGTTGTCATTAAATTCTAGGACATCCTTGACAGATATTCAACAACTGTTGATATCACCATTTGAAGGTGACAGAAAACTGTGCCTTCCACTATTAAGTTTTAAAATCTGCAAAAACAAACTGCACTAATTTTTATCAACAACTAATTACATGGTGCTGAAATTAGAATAGCATGATACTATTGAAAGTATTTAACCCAAGTTGATCTAATTGTAATAAGATTATTCGTTTTTTTAGCCAAAGATGGTACATGTGAAGAATGTTTTTTTAGTTGTATTTCAACCGAATTCAGTAGTCACGGTTACAAACTTATGGCCAACAATACGATCCTCTACAACAATCAGTATTATGGATACACATTCTTTAAAAAAAATACTTGTTTTGTTAAGAGAAGCCCTCTTACGTCGTTACTAAATTGAAGGGTCTCTTTGCTTTGTGGAAAGTGTTGAGTAAGAGGGTTGGCGGGAACGTGTTTAAATGAGAAGAGGGGGTGAATCGAATATTTGGTTCCACCAACCCGTAGCTGTCAATCCTTCTTTGGCTGACAAGATGCTGGCTGGTACGTCACGATTCCTGGAAACACTTGTGCCTATATCTCGCTGGCCAAAGAACAAGTCACTAAGTGGATTACAGATGAACTTTTACTTTCTCCAAGCACTCTATCAAAGTCACAAGCCTATTTTTATCATTATTCTTATGTCAGACACAATAGTTTTTTTTCAGCCCTACTTGTGGTTGAGTTGTTTGTATTCGTTATATACTTATTACTCCTAGACTGCACACCAAGTATTTGTATACACAACATGCACTGCAATCTCCAACAAACTGTCCTAAAATGACGCCAATGTCACATATAGACCTGATAGACCTGCGTAGGCCGATAAGCAGCATAATACGCCGTTCAAGTAGTTTCCATGGTTAAAATGACACGGATAGCCACACGCTAATGTTGGTCGAGTCCGAAGTAGGGATAGGGGCTAGGCATAAACTGTCTAGGAGTAATGAGTGTTTTTTTTTGTACTGAACGCATTTTAATCACGCTGATAAGGTAAGGGAGATACGATTCACAGGAAATGTATCAACATTTTCGTAGAGGTATAGTAGGCAATTATTTAGGAACAACCATCATATTCTACCGGTATTCATCAGGAAATTGGAACAGATGAGCCTGTCATTACTGCTGTGTAAACATGGTGAGTGCATTTTATTATACAAACGCTCATAGTTACTATGTTATTAAAATAAAAACGGCAATTAAAAATAACTAATATTACCCTTATTTATTATTATTATTATTACGATTAAAAGGAAATAACAATGAATAGGACATACCTTGTCCGGGAGTGTAATTGGGCAAATTGCCAACAACAATTTTAAACAATGGGACCTATACTGAATTTTTAATCGCGTATTAAATAATTATAATAATTTGTTAACAACAGGAATGGGTGTGCTTAATATATGCATGTAATTAAATGGGACCAATATAGCTCTTGTAACTGGTAAAAGGTTTTCACAACCACTTTACCAACTTGCACAAATTTATTGACGGAATGTGACACGTGACCTCAATCCATAGGAATTTAGTACTTGCGGACAAATGTGCCTAAATTATACACATTTTCTTTTTAAGCGGGGATGGAGGGAGGAGTGGCAGATAACTTCAAATTGCTCACGTTGAGTTGAGCTATTGGTACTAGCTCTTTACTCGTGAAGCCCTGATTTCACCCCCTATTTTCTGCAGAGAAAGAGATTTCCACACTGTGGTTTTGACTTGCGTTAGGACAAATTGGTTTCTTTAGTTAAAAAAACAAGAGAAATAGAATTACATACGTTTTAAATAGATATTAGATCAAACAGTCCATTGTTATTAAAGATAACTTTATTCATTTATCATAGTCATATACTTCCCGATAAGTTCAGGACTATAAATAAGCTTCTTGCTGACTAGGAACTAACAAAAGTATGATTGAACATATAGTTTAGTTTAGTTAGTTTAGTTTAGTTTAGTTTAGTTTAGTAACTCTAGAAATAAGGATTAACTCTCATTCTCCCGCGAAGGAGCGTGTGCCTCAACATAGCCGCAGTCAAAAATAGGCAACAAATATTAATTCAAGGTTAAGCCACAATATATAAAGACAATACAGCCTAGCTAATACCACACTAAGACCTAAAAGGTCTATTCATGAATAATAGTGAAACTATAGTGAATGAAAACAAGGGGTATTAAATCCTAATTTTATAGAGTTACTATCGACTGCTGAGGACGGAGTGATCGAGGTTCGAATCTCGGTCGGGTGAACTGGGGGTGGTTTTTCCTAAATGGTTTTCCACTCTCCCTCCACGCAAATGTGGGTTCACTTCCTCTAATTCAACCTTCCCAATTCCTAATCCATTAGCGTAATTAGTACTTAAAGCGTATAACCCGAACGGGTAGTAAGACGTAGTGCTAAATATTAATAAATATATAGAGTTATTATAAAGAAAGTTATATAAGCTAGCTACAGTAGCCCCGTGGCTTCTTTAGTGCTGACTGACAGCTTACAGCTGACTTCTGACAGCCTATATTTAGGTATATATCTAAATTTTGACTTTCAGAAGTGACAGCTGCTAAACACATGTTTTTGCAGATCATATGGTTCGGCGTAGGGATACATAATTTGGTCTGGTAACTTTTCAAAGCCATCAGAAGTCAGTTGTGAGCTGCCAGTCAGCACCAAAGAAGCCATGGGGCTACTGTAGCTTGAGTTAATTCCATAGAGAGTTACGAAAATCTAAGAATAAACTCATTGAAGAGGTACTAGTATATTACAAATAGTAAATGGTGAGATATCAAGCACCTATGCGGTTAAATTACTAAGGCCAGTCATTTCCTAATAGGTACTGCCTGGACAATCAATAGTATATTTATATTTCCACCCTAACTTGGGCACACAATAAATAGTACAAACAATAATGTTTGTACTTAATACAAACGGCACCTGAAGAAGCCTGAGATAAAGCACTATTCCCGCAGTCCACTATTATGAACTAATAGGGCTCCCACAGGTTGCGCACCGTAAATAGATAGACAAAAAAGTAATTATAGTGACAGCTATCTGTCACTGACCTAACTAGGTCATTGAATAAAACGTTAGATAATCTGATTTCCGCCATAAAGGGATCCTAATCATGCTCATACCATATAGGGAGTCATTATATCTCCCTAATATATAAAACTATGTTTTAAGGACTTAGGTAAGGTAGTCAGACACTATGACATAGTAAATAAAGTCGTATGGACCTAGTTTAGTAGAGATTAAGCCCTTCATTCTAAACTACGCAATATGGGCATGGGAAAATGTCATAATTTTGACAAACAACTCTATGTCTTATGGACATATAAAAAGAACGTTAAGACTAACATTCATAACTATGCCTTATGGGCATAGAAAATAAAGTCCGACATTCTGACACAAGAAACTTGTTCTGGTGGACATAGTTTACAAGGTGTTACGAATCATTTCATCAAACCCGGGACCTTTGGCTTAGCGCTCCATTGCTCTACCACTAAGATATCCTGTCCCGTGCTTAGGGCGACTCTTCACTCATAGTTTAAGGCTGTGATTGACGTGGCTAGTAATCGAACTATCATAGATACCACAACCTCCGGCGACTCGGTAGTGGCTTTATGCTCTCGTTAGTACAAACTGCAATATTGTACATGAAAGTGAATAACGTGGAGAAAGCAATTGCACGTTCAATTGCACTTGACTAGTGAAGCCTGGGAGATCTAAATGATCTTTAGTACTGACACAGATGTATCCCTAAACTAGTGATAGACTGACCTTCAGCACGAGATGAATCCTGGATAGCTTAGGGGTAGGGCATTGGCACTCTGATACAAGGGTCCCGGGTTCATTTCCCACGTCTAGGAGACATTAAAAAAATTATAAATATGATTCTTGATGTGGATAAATCTGTAACCAAATGATCATTTTGATTTCCCAAACTTCACTAGTCGTGTATACATTATTTTTACGAGCATTGGCTTTCTCATCTTCTCAATGATTATTACTAAAATTAAATGTCTTGAAGTGATTGCGAGTTCTTTACTAACACTGATGTGTGTTATATATGATAATACACATAATATATATCATATAATAAATGTAGTTTATATTATATTTAATATATATATTAGCACCACGTCTTACTACCCGTTCGGGTTATACGCATATGTACTAGTTACACTAATGGGTTAGGGATTAGGAAGGTTTAATTGAGAGGAAATGTACCCACATTAGCGTGGAGGGAGAATGTAAAACCATTTAGAAAAACCACCCTCAGTGTACCTGACTGGGGTTGAATCCCAATCTCCCAGTCTTCGGCAGAGACTAAGTAGCGTGTTATACCACGCGGCCAACGGAGCGGATTATATTATATTATATATAAATATTATCCTATATAAATTATATATCATATAATACATAATACATATTTTACAGGTCATTGAAGATAAATCGGGCTCTAGTGGGTTTGTTTCCACTGGTGGTCACGTGGTTTAAGTCGTCAGACAATATTCGAATCTAGGCTGGATAACCTGAAGCATGTTTCCACATCTTTCTCGAAGCCGTCCTCTCCTTCCTTACCTTGGATTAAGCCGTTAATAACCATGGTGTTTGTTATTAGTACTAATTAAAAATAAATACCTGACCCTTGGGAGTCCCATTTGCAAAGAGAAAAAGATTTCCAACAATGAGGTTTTCCACCCCCTTCTAGCAATAATTAAATTTATCTTTCTCATTCTGCTCACATTGATTACATTTAAGTCTTTAATAAACATATCCCCAAAAATTTGCTGCTGCTGCTAATGATGATGATAAAGAAAATTCAAAATATATTAAAAGAGTAATTTAGAACCGTGCCGGAATTGATTGGAATGGGTATATATAATCACTATTTGAAAACACCTCATGTATCTTAACTGGAAGGCATCGAATCTCAACCTCTTGTCAGGTAAGTCAGTTACACTACTCGTGAGGCTAACTCCGATGAGCGTTACTCGTAATAGTCGGCGCACGGAATAAACTTCAAGCTCATCAATTTTTGATTAATTAATAAGGGAAAGAACATTTCAAGTTATTTAAAATTTAATATTTAAAGTTTTCTTTCCTTATTAATTTATCTTAAATTTTCTCCTTTCCATCAAAACTATTAATATTATTAAAACTATCGTCAATTTTACTTCGTTAATGATGAGAAAGATCGTGGCTTGAATTCCGGCAGGGTGTACTGAGAGTGTTTTTCTAAGGTTTCTTGCTTCACACCAATACGAATATACTTCCTTTATATTTCCACCTTTTTCACCCATACTACACATTCTGATAGTCTGGACAGTAAGACACGGTGAAAAATAACAAACTCTCTACGTTATAAATTGCTTGAATAAAATAGTGTATTATGTTTGAAAAGATATTCTTTATTAAGTTTTTGTACAATAATATAGCAACCATCCAAAGCTTATTTAAAACCAAATATAAAAATATGACTTGGAAATATTTGTGTATCAGATGAGAGTTGCTATCCTAACCTTTGTTCAAGTAACAAAATATCCTATATTTAATATTAGATTCTCAACGATATAATTACGCTATTACTTCCATCATGTAGAATGTAAGGACATTTGACTTTATGTATAACATCCAAAGGTTTGTTCAATTAACAGCAGGTGCGATGTACAGTCTATAAAACAATCTAGACACTGCTCTTTAAAAAAAAAATGCTGTTGTTAGCTTATGTTATAGGCCACGTTAGAGGGGCTTAGATTTCATCTATATATATATATATATATATATTTACACATATATATATATATATAGGGTGTAAAACGCGCACTTTCTAATCCGATCGACTTGTTAACTAATTTAAATCTATAACATACACATAACCCATCCCCCGGGCGTTAATTCATCACTTTGAAAGGGGAAACGCACATTTTACCAATGATAATTTGTTTGGCCATGCCAGAATTGAACCTAGGACCCTTAACTCAGTGAAAAGACATGCTACCGACCGAGCTAATGTGTTGGACTAAGAGAGACTTACATGTTAAAAAAAATCTATGCAATGAACAGTATAAAAATTTACCTACCAAGATTTGAAAAAGTGTAAAAACAAAGATGGCTCTATAACAATATAATTATTATTAAAGTTCTAAGGTCTTATACTCAAATGAAATAAAATCCAGACACCAATCCAGAGTCCCTAGTTCATCAAGCAGACACGATACTAGATTAGCTAAGATGTGCTACATTCATTAAATTATAGGCCTACCGGGCCAGAGTTTTAAATTTTCTAAATTTTAAGTAACGAAAAAACTGGTTACGGGTGTATCTAAGATGTATAACTAACAAATCCAAACCAACAGTTTTATTAGAGACACTATGCTGACACAAAATAATATAGTGTCTTCTTTTATTTACACAAATCGCAAGATGGCACGTTTCAATTCCATCTACCCGTTTCTTTAATATGCCATCGACTTTCCATTGTTGTCACATTGGGATCTCATGTCGCTAGCAAGCTACCTTCTTCATTTCTTAATACATAATTTCGCTGTACAATAGAAACGTTTCAAAATCACCACTTTTTGATTTCAGTCATCATCTTGCTGCCGCAAACTTCATAGGTCAAATAATACCAATATTATTATCTTACCGAAAATAATACCTTTTAAGCTTTAATTGGTTATTGATAACTTAATAATACCGCTAACGGCTGTCGCGTTAACATCAAAAGAGGATGAAAACCTCAATGGCCTCATCCCGCAATCGAACTTTACCAACTGAGCGGCCGCCATCTGCTAGCGAAGATGGTGACAACTTCTGCGGATAGAGGGTGTCATGTGGTCAACACACTGAGCCCTCCGGCCGTTAATATCAGTTTTCTAGACCAAATCTGCTACTTTTCTGTTCAAGCAGCTCTTAATTTGGTCCTCAAGAGGCTGAGTATGCTCTGTTACAAACTCATTTATCCTCAAGAAAAATCTGTAAGCACCGGGGATTGAACCCGGGACGTCTGCATCCTTAGCAAGAACTCTGACCACTAGCTCACAGAGGTGTTCGAAGAAAAGGATGGGAAACATTAATTGTTGTGAGGGGGAAATAAGTGGTCCTCAGTGCACTTAGCCGTGAGTTGACAGCCCCCTCCCCTCTTTTATCATTCTCCTACCCCTAATTATCAGCTAGCAAATTCTTTAAACCACTAGAATTGGTCACAGGTCACCATTGTGGGCAGAAGAAACAGTAAAAGTAGGCCTATTTTATAAAAAGAAACATAATTATATTGGTATTTTCCGTGTTCCGCGTCTACTATCCGTCTGGGCTACACTGTGTTTACATTTACTACGCTAATATGGTAGGAATGGGAATGCATAATTTAGAGGAAATATAGACGTACACACGAAGGAGAGTGGTACACTATTTAGTAAAAAAAAAACCCAGAACACATTCTTAGGATTCGAGCCCCATACTTTTTTGTAAGCGGCAAACCAGACTAGACTAGACGTCCACCTTTGGCCGCGAGCCCATCGCGCTGTGAGCTATTAGAGGCTTAAGACTTTGTTTCCATTGATATTCCTTCTAAGAATGTGTAAAGCAACTACAACATTTTCGATTCTTATACTTTAAAGGGTGACCCGGTGGTCTAGGGGTAGGGTGTCACACTTCAGTGCTGGGGGTCCGGGGTTCAATCCCCGGTCCCGGCACAGATTTATCTGATTACCAAACCGTTCCTTCACCTCTCACAAGGCGTGTATTAATCACAACTTGTGAATGTGGGGAATGCCAGGCCTCCACCGTGGTTCGGATCTTCCGTTAAACTGTAGGTCCCCCATTTCATCTCACAATCACTCTACTATTACACATTAGCGTAAGTGCGTATAACCCGAACGGTTAGTAAGCGCGGTGCTAAAAATAAAAATAAAATATAATATAATAATACACTTCAAAATGTCGAACCTTGTTTGTCGGTCGTTTCGACATTGCAAAACAACTTTCTTATCAAACATAAAAACATTAATGATGTCAAGCCGATATGAAACGACATACCTACAAGTTCTATGTCACTACTGTGCGCACTTATAAGCAAATGGTTCCTTATTTTATAACACAAAGTTACTTTTCTCTAAAAATAACAAGATATACCGGTTCGTATGTTACACTGTTATAAAACTTTAAGGGCACCGCCTTTAACTCAAGGATAATATTTCAAGCTGTGGTATTTCTTATGGGAATGGCCGTTCTGAAGCTTCAAAAATCACTAAAATAATCCTCTTATCATAGAATGTTATATTGTACCTTGTTAAAAATTACTTTATTTGTTTTAGAAAGGCTAGAAGGCTATTTCTTTTTATCTCATGCTTGAGACTTTTCTTGTGAAATTTAATGTTGGAAACTTTCCCCTCCATTTTGGCGCGAGCAATTTTTTGGAATAACAAACTATTTCTTAAATAATTGGGGATTTCTGGACATCCGCAGAGCTTCGGTAGGTGGCACTCAAAACGCCTTAAGCCATATTGGTTACGCATGTGCGAGCCAAATGCAGAATGCCAGCGAGACCTAGCCGGAACCCTTTTACGACTTTGAGGTGTACCGTTTATTGGAAAATAGTAGTTAAGTTTCTCGTTTACGTTCATTTCGTAATGTGTAAATATGGGCGAAATAAAATACACGAGAACAATGGAGGTAATTTTGCGGTGCTCATAATACATGTGAGTGGAATGTTAAAGCTGTGTTAATACTAATAAATCTAAAAATAACACCTTCACATGAGACTCGAACTCGAGCGCATGCCTTAGTGATTCGCGTGCCAATGTGTAATTTTTTCAACTTACGAATATGATACTCGGTGCTGCTAAATCCGTAACCTTTAAGTAATAAAATTGTACAAGTGTTAGATTTCTTGCATATTAAACACTATAGCCTATGCTAATATATATTTTTATTTGGGATATTTAACTAGCGCTTTCTGAACAAATTCATAATATAAATATATGACTTACAAACTAACTTAATTCTGGAACAAACGCAACATCTAGTCTCCCGGTCGTTAATCCATCAACCTATAGGACCAAGCCTCAATTTCACCAATGATGAATTTCTCAAACATCCTGGGGATCGAACCCTGGGCCCTTAGCTTTAAGCTTTGACCTTAGGTAGACTCACTTTTGACTGAGCGGAGGTGTCGAACGTAGTTTTTTAGTATGTAAAATACAATATAATAAATCACAGCTATTCTCCATTGAATGCGCTGAGTCTTCCATTGCGCAACCTTAAAGGCCCGTATTTCGTAAACATGCTTTAAATATTTAGTGTTTTACTCAGTAAACTATTAGTACTCTTTTTAAAAAATACGTGCCATTGGCTCTCTGCTTGTGGGCGTTGGACTCTAATTGCCCAAGGTCGCCCTAAACGTGGAGGTCGAATTTCTTATGTCCGGACGGGTGCACTGAAAGAGATTACCACAGATGTTATTTATAACTTTGTTTTTCACATCCTTTCCATACACTTATGCGGGTGCACTTCCTTCCAAAACTAATCTACTCTTCTTTACTTACTTCCTCTGTGCCATTTGGAATTTTAAAGTTAATTGCCGCACTTACAAAAGTACGCTCTATATCACTATCTTGAGCTAGTTTTATCCAGTCCACCTCATTACACCCTATCTCTTACAGGTACATTTTAATGTTATCCACCCATCTGCGTCTCGGTCTTCCCACTGGTCTCTTCCCTTTGAGTCTGCCAGTCAATGCTCTGCACAAGGTTCTAGAATCTCTCATTTGCGCTGCGTGTCTTGCCCAGCGTCATCTACGAGACTTGATTATCCTAACCATGTCTTGGGATGAGTACAGGGTATGCAACTCATCATTATGTAACCTCCTCCACTTCCCAGTAGCCTCATCCCTCCTTCTTCTCTACTCCTTGGGCACAGACAAGGACCTTGGGTTAAATTGTAACTAACTCTTTTGTAGAACGAACTGACAAAAAATCCTTTAAAAATACATTATTTAATATTATTTTATATTGAACAGAATCACACTAGGTGACCCATGTGATTTGTGGACACTATTCTCCTCACCTAAGATTGGCTTCACTGATATACACAACTATGCCAAAGGCTTTGTATAGTAAATAATATCGATGTTCTGAAACGTATCGTTGTTACTTTGGCACGTTACAACTACATTCAACCCGTTTTGGTGGTTGCATGGTATAAGGTGCTACTCTCGTGGTATACTAGACCACCGATGATGGGGAGATCGAGGTTTGATTCCGGGTCTGGTGTACTGAGGGTGGTTTTATAAAATGGTTTTCCATTATCCATGTAAATGCGGGATCACTTCCTCTAAATATAACCTTACGCATCCCTAAAATCATTAGCGTAGTTAGTAAATAAGCGTGTAAAACCATAACTGGTAGGGTTACCTGGCAGTCTAGGGGTAAGGTGTCAGACTTCTGTGCTGGGGGACCGGGGTTCAATCCTCGGTCCCGGCACAGATTTATCTGATTACCAAACCCTTTCTTCACCTCTGACAAGACGTGTATTAATAACAACTTGTGAATGTGTGGAATGCCTGGCCTTCACCGTGGTTCGGATCCCATGTTAAACTGTAGATCCTCCATTTCATCTCACAATCACCATACCATTACACATTAGCTTAAGTGCGTACAACCCGAACGGGTAGTAAGACGTGGTGCTAATAAATCATCATAGCTGGTAGTAAAACACGGTGCTAAAAAAAAGTTTATTAATATAATTTATAATATTTTTAAAATGTCCACCTTGAGTTATTATGGATTTACTCCACATGTTGTTTATTCGCATATTTACACTGATTGGGTATCAATAAGAAAGGTATAATTTGGAAGAGATGTACCCGTATTCGATGTAAAGGAAGAGTGGGAAACCATTAAGTAAAACCTTCCTTAATGCACTCGACTTAGATACAAACCCCGATCTCACCGTCACCACTGATAGAATATTTGGTGAGAGTGATCCCTTGGACCATGTAACCATTGACTTGGGAATGTTGACGGTTGTTTAGAGGAAGTGTGCCCGCATTATCGGGGATAGAGGATGAAAACCACAGGGATGAATCAATCACACAAAGAAAACTATCCTCCTACCTGTCCCCCAGTCAATGTGACAGATTCGTATCCCGACCTTCCCATGGCAGGCGTATCAGAGCATGTATGTTACGTGCACGGCACTGCGGGTGGACGCACTATTGATGGGGTTTTGTGCATTGAACTACACCTCTGCATTTTTATGACATGTCAGAAAGTCAGCAGAAATCTAGTTGAAGATACAAGTTTCGAATCCATGTTGTTCTATTATTTTAATTCGTTCAGTTCTGAGTCCACACGCTGAGCTGAAAGTCCCGGGTTTGATTCCCAACACGATCGAAAAATTGATCATTGACGAAATTGAAACTTTCCCTTTCACGGTGATGAATCGAAAATAGTTGGAAGGTTTGATGTTGGATTTGTTCTCTAGCTGTTAGCAAGTCACGTTTTTTACTCACTTGGTTAGGAAAGTGCACGTTAAATACTCCTAGTAAAATAATTCACTAATTCTTGTTTAATACATCTTTTTAAAAAGTTATACAATGCATTTTGTAAATGAACATAAAATTATGAACCGTAAAGATGGACAAGTAGACTAAAATGTTAGGTTCGTATAGTCTGATTTTATGATGAGGAAGTCGTGATTCGAATCTCGTCAAGGTCTAGTTTTTTTTCTAAATGGTATCCGTCTCCAAGCAAATAATGCTACATTTTATATACATTCTAAAATTCCTCATCTCTACCTCATTATCATAATTAAATGCGGATAGTCCGGAAGATGCGTTGGAAAAAAAACATACACCGTATTAAATATCTGGGTTAGGGCACATCTCTAAGAGTTATTGAACCTTAGACTTTGTTTCCATAGCTGCCTATGGTACGGCCTGTACCCCTCTCTCTACTCGAGCGAATCAGGTCCAGTGAGGAGTGCCCCATCTTCCCATTCCTCTCCCTTCACCACCCTCAAACCTAATTGCAACTTGTCGAGGCTTGGATTGGTATTTCACCCTGCGGTTTATACTGCTCAAGTATTGCATTACTGGCCGGTAACATCATCAGCTGGATGTTGTGTTCGTACACCTTAAGGCAGGTCAACCAAGCGTTCGTTCTATAATGTGCGTCGAAATACATTAATTAATATACAATTTAAAAATACAAATTAAACGGCCGCCACTCACTGACTCTTGTGTTAACGCTGTGACCTGCTTTTCCTGTAGCGGGAAGTCAAGATAGACATATTAATGTATTTCATTTTTTTTTTCTCTCAACGAGTTTCTTAAGTTTCAACTTTGAGACAAATAGTGCCAGTGGGCACATATACAAAGGCGTCAGTATAGTCTTGTCTGATTTGTCTTTGACGAGGAGGTCACGGGTCGAATCATGGCCGGGTGTGCTGAAGTGTTTTTTTTCCAAAATGGATTCGCAGTTTAACTTTACGAAAATGCAGATACACTACCGCATAAATTACACATTCCTCATTATCACATTAGTATAAATATACGGATAGCCTGTACTGGTAATAGGCTTAAAATGCTGTGAACACACAAACCAACGACGACACTTTGTGTGTTTGCTAAGAGAATAACATATTAGTAATACAAATAATAACCTAATTACAAGATAATCTTATTATTGATTGAACCCCCGTGCCCCGAAGTTGTAATTCGAACAACACCACTGGTCAATAAAACTTATAATTAATGCTGTATCATTCTTAATCGAGTCCTGGCTTCTAGGAAATATGAGCAAGTAAATAACAATTATAATATACTTACTATTATTTTATTGATTTGTTTTTAACGTCAATCTGCTGGCTTTTAGCGAACTATCCTCATCTTATTTTAGGGAACACACAGCACCGTCTCACCAAGCAGCTACGTTATCTATTAGAGATATGTAACAAATTCGATTTCCAAATTATATTTGTTTTATTCCCATCAGAAATCGAACCATATACTTTTTGCTGGGATCATGTTCACCTTAACGTTAATGTAATGGTGTGTCCACTTTATGTTTACGTAACATATTAAACATATGGTGTGTTCAAATTAACATAACGTGGTAAAGGTAATATGACGTAAAATTTGAGAAAATGCAGACATTTAATTTGAACTTTTTGAAAACGAATTGTTCACAAAATTGTAACTCGAGCAGTTAAGGTGAGGTAGAAGGGATAGCAAGTGTTTTTACAGTTTTTATAGAATTGAAAGTTTTTGGCCAAAATAAATCAAATATTTCTCCAGTAGCAACATAGAGTTTAGTTTTCTGCACATGCTAATATCGACAGATCTTGAATATCTGTCAAGAGTGTCCTGGAATTTTGTCAAAACTTTTGAAATAAAGAGAAAAAGTTTTGACAAAATTCCAGGACACTCTTGACAGATATTCAAGATCTATTGATATTAGCATGTGCAGAAAACTAAACTCTATGTTGCTACTGGAGAAATATTTGATTTATTTTGGCCAAAAACTTTCAATTCTATAAAAACTGTAAAATTACTCGCGCACCCTTCTGCCTCACCTTAAGGACGACTATCTCTCAAGTACTTGCAATTGAAGCTTACAGCAGTTAAGAAAAGATGTCTAAGGAGAGTCCACGAGTCTTTAGGGTTGGCGATACGTGAATTATTCTTAAGAATACGTTTGCACAGCATACAAAAAATTTAGGCACTAAAAATGTGTTGACATTGCTCTCTACATGATTGTTTGGCAGGGACACGTGGTGTCTACATTCCACTTAATGTAACGTGAAAATTCTCCTTTGTACAACTCTTATATTGAGTGAACGTTTCATCAGTATTAAGACCGTAAGTGCATTGTGATGAGTTCTATTTAAAATTGTAAGCCAACTTTTAGGCTAGGTTAAATTGATCGTGACCTCGGGATAAGTTCATCTATTAATATGCGTACCCGGTGACCTGGCGGTCTAGGGGTAAGGTGTCGGACTTCTGTGCTGACGGCCGGGGTTCAATCCTCGGTCCCGGAACAAATTTATCTGATTACCAAACCCTCCCTTCACCTCTGACAAGACATCTTGTGAATGTGAGGAATGCCAGGCCTCCACCGTGGTTCGGATTCCACGTTAAACTGTAGGTCCTCCATTTCATCTCACAATCACCCTACCATTACACATTAGCGTAAGTGCGTGTAACCCGAATGGGTAGTAAGACGTGGTGCTAATAATAATAATAATAATAATAATAATAATAATAATATGCGTACCACCAAGTGACTTAATGGTTTGGGATGAAATACATTATGATAATAAAGATGTTGCTAAGTCGACGTCGATGGTTTATGGGTAAAGTGCTCACCTCAGGATCCTATGCTTGTGGGTTCAAACCCAGCCTAGGAAGACGAATTTTTATTGAGCGATAAAAATCTTTGGCACAACTGGGGAACTAAAGCGGTCGGTCTCACGTCGATTGTGAAAATACCTCTCCCGCTCAAATTGGTATAAGCCCTTTCATAGAAACTCAGCGTGGAAGGCAACGGTGAAACACATCACACTTTCTTAACTCCTCTAGTATATTAGATTTCTACCACATCACCATCCATCTGATGACAGACAGAACTAACCAGCGGAAGAACTGGGTGCATGCCCAGAGTCGGATTGATAGAAATCACTTCAAACCAACCTTCGGGTTGTTGACTTGTGTTGCGCAGCTTTGATAGTAACAGTTTCTGTCAATTGTAAACTATACTGTCTAATAGTGGAACCTGTTTATCATCCGGGAACTAATTCTACTAATGAAGACCAGAACGCATTTAAAATAGTCGAGTTGATTTGACCGGATTGTGGTTTGAGGTTATGAGAATGAAAATAATTAAGAACAAGGAAAATATTTATAATTATAGAAGTTCACTACTTAGCACAGTTAATAATCAAAGTTTAGATACCACGTCTTTCACAATGATGCATTAACAGCCTGGAGACTGTGTGTTATGTTTGTACTAGAATTAAGCTAGATTGAAAGTCATGTGCTGATATAAACTGTCTGTTCATAAAATGCTCATACCCCAAAATAAATAAATACATCTGTTCCAACGATAACTCTAAGGCCCCTACCATTTCACTTTACCATATAGATACATTATTGTAATCGTGAATATTTTCAAAATCAAGAATATTATGAATTTTCATGTTTTTCCTGACCCCGAACTAAAATATGTGGGTTTTACCTATTCCGTCTGTCCGCCTATAGAGTCTCTTCATAATAGGTTTTTATCTGGATGACAGTTCAAAAATCATATGTTAAGGTTTTAGGTTGCCATCACTTGTAAAAGATTACTGTTTTGTTATAAATGTAAGGTTTTTAATTACACGCTGTATTTTACATTAAAAATAATGTAAACTTAAGTTTTCTTACACTGTTTCGTAACTCTTAATCATTTCTTTCCACCCAATCCTAAACATAATATTTAAAAATAATAATAATAATTATTATTATTATTATTAATATTATTATTATTATTATTATTATTATTATTATTATTAGCACCGCGTCTTAATACCCATTCGGGCTATACGCATTTAAATATAATTAAAAGTAGGCCTACTTATTCTATGTTTTAGAATGTTATCTATTATGTGTAATATAGTGCACACATCAATATCTTTTAATACAGGCATCATATTTACTTGGAAACGAGAAAATACTTGCCATTTTTATATAGATAATTATTTTATGATTGTTTTATCGTATTTCGAAGTATTCACCTGAATAAAATATTTTTATCCATTGCGTGGGAGCATCATTATAAAGAACTTGTTTCCGTCACGTTCAATCACACGATTTTAATTCGTCGGTCGCCATTTTGAAGCTATGTTAATTATACCTTTTGTGAAAGTGTTGTGAATAGTAATGTTTTTAAGTGGAATAAAACGAGAAATAAGCTTTGTGCCCGACCTCAAATAAATATATAAATAATATTAGCCTAAATTACACATTCATACATTACCACATGGTTTCATTACAGTTTTCCAAAGTGACGTCGGCTGTTGGTGTAGGGATATATTAGAGATTATTTTTAGTAACTTATTGAGCTGTCATCCAAGTAAACTAAGGTCGTGAATGCATTATATGTATATTTGTAACCGGTACTACGGCAGACGGTTTGTTGAATTTCATTCACACTTGATAGTTACAGTCCAATTTTCATAGGAAGGACCTTATCCGAGGGCTAAAATGTTACTTGCCTCGCTCGGTGGCCACATGATCTGAGGCTTCAATCCAGCAATAAACTGGACTACCGACGATGGGGAGATTGAGGTTTGAATCGTATTTGGGTGTGCTGAGGTTTTTTAAAATAAATTGTTTTACACTTTACCAAACTCGGGTACATTACCTCTAAATTAAACCTTCCTTGTCACTACCATATGAACGTTTATATTATTATTATATTATTATTAAGCACCGCGTTTTACTACCCGTTCGGGTTATACGCACTTACGCTAATGTGTAATGGTAGGGTGATTGTGAGATGAAATGAAGGACCTACAGTTTAACGTGGAATCCGAACCACGGTGGCGGCCTGGCATTCCCCACACTCACAAGATGTCTTGTCAGAGGTGAAGGAAGGGTTTGGAAATCAGATAAATCTGTGCCGGGACCGAGGATTGAACCCCGGCCGCCAGATAGAAGTCTGACACCTTACCCCTAGACCACCAGGTCCCCTACCATAGGAACGTAGTTATTACATATAGTATATATAACCTGGATGGATATTAAGAGCATTATTAAAAAAAAAAGTAAAGCAGGATACAAATAATGGTTATATATCCATTTGTAAAGGTTTACTTCTTTTACAATTATTTATATAGATACCTACTGTACTTTCTATTCATATATAAAACAAATGAACATATATTTAAATATAAGTTTTATAAGCCCATTTCCGATAGTAGAATTAAGAGAAAGTGGCTGAAAAGGTTTTGAAAAACGACCTCTTGTTTTAAAGATTAGCAGGATTTCTATAGCTTCCAACGAAACTCCTATTTTCACAGCGAATTCTCAGCTTTTCATTCCTCATTTACATCACCATGGAAACCCTGATTTGTGCATGGTTTATACGTGTAAATAAAATATTTTTTCTTGATTAAAAATAATAGTTCAGTTTTTTAGTAAAATATTTTTCCTTGGTTAAAAATAAAAGCTCATTCATAAATAAAATATTTTTCTATTGGTTAAAAATAACAAACTTTTACTTAAGTTATACAGTGCAACAAAATGTATAAAATTTATGGTAAAAATGTATATTACCAAACAAACCAATTATAGTAGGTTAGAAATATATAATTTTGTTTGCATTGATAGTTTCCTTTTTTATTTTTGCATATTTACCTCTTTTATCACAAAACGACCGATATAAAAAATGCTGGTCCAAGCACATCTTTTACATAGATTTTTTAATTGAAGGAATTAATTTCCTAAATTGGGGAAGCATTAATTTTTATTGGAATGTTGATATCGTTGATTCGCATTTAAATCAACAAATTGACTATAATTTTCAAATTAGTTAAGTAGCCAATTTCGCGAAACAATTTTCTTACGTTTTGTTTCGCACGTGAATTATAAATAAAAAACTATACAGGTGTGATTAAACATGTTTTGGTATGTATTATAATTTTAAAAATTTATAAAATGATCTTGTAAAGTGTTTAGATAGCGATTTTAATTGTTTAAGTATGGGGTTTCCCGTCCATTTTTTATCGAATAGTATCACAATACCAATATGTTCAGTTATGACTATACCCCATCTATCTTCTCACACACACTCCTCTCTCACACACACACACACACACACACACACTTTCTCGTACACTCTCTCACACACACTCTTTCACACACAATCTCTTTCACACACTCTTTCACAAACAATCTCTTTCACACACTCTTTCACACACAATCTCTTTCACACACAATCTCTTTCACACACTCTTTCACACACAATACTCTTTCCACAACATTTTCCACTCTCTTTCACACACTTTTCAACACTACTTTCACAACATTTCTCTCTCTTACTCACAAAAACACACAACACTTTCTCGTACACTCTCTCACATACCACTCCTTTTTCACACACAATCTTTTCACACACAATCTCTTTACACCACACAATCTCTTTCACACACAATCTCTTTCACACACTCTTTCACAAAATCCTTCACACACTCTTTCACACACATCTCTTTCACACAACTCTTTCACACTCTCTTTCACACCTCTCTTCACACACCTCACACACACACACACTCTCTCTCTCTCTCATACACATGCTCTCACACTCTCTCACACTCTAGCTTTTACACACACTCTTTTTCACTACCACTCACTCGCTTACTTTTATTCTTTCCCTCACATTCTCACACTCCCTTTCTCGCACTCATTTTCTTTTACTAAAGATCTCAATTTTAGACTCACTCACACAATCACACACTCGTACACTCTAACACTCATTCAAAATTTTCACAACCCCTCACTCCTTCTGTATTTTATATATAATTTGATAAGCCCATTTACAAAAGTTGAAGTTACGAGAAAAGGGTTTAACCGATTTTGACCAACCAACACTCATTTTAAAAGTTTGGGGTTGAAGATGCAAAAAAAAAAAAAAAAAGTAGCATAAAACTAAAAAGCAATGGTCCTAGCAAATTTTACATCTTTTACTTCTGTGTATGTAGCGGCTCATCTGTACAGCCAATCTTTGTTTAGGGGTCCAAGATGCCGGCAAAAATAGTGGCCTAGAACTAAAACCCGTTTTTCCTAGTGAATTTTCCATATAAAATTTTCCTTCTGTGTGTACGATGGTTCATTTGTAAAATAGTTTTTTGTTTACATCACCATGGAAACCATGATTTGTTTATAGTTATATATCGGTTAATATAATATTTTTATTGGGTTAGAAATATTAACAACTCAATTTTGACTTGAGTGGTTTGGTGCAACGAATATATAGAGAGCAGAGACTGGGGTAGTTTAAAGTTCTCATTGTGGCGTGAAGGCGGAAAATTAAACGCTTTTAATCAAATTAAACACACGAAAGCTAAATTTCTATATAAAGTTAATAGTCTTTGACGAGTAAACTTTAAACAAAAAAAATATATAATGGCTTACTATATAAAACTTTTCCCAATACAATATTGGAATAGGCCAACATTTTCGCTGCAACGATCCACTAGTAGAATAATAATGTTCTTATTTATTAGAGTTAAATAGTCCTAAACTTGCGATTTGTAACCCCTCCCTCCAAATTAAATTACCCCTAAGCTCATGGTTAAAAACAGATCTAGCCTTACTCAAACAGGTATTTTATGAGGGCTACAAAATAACATTTTAAGATATTTGATGATTGCTTCGGTAGTTTTGAAGCTTCAAAACTGCCATTTCATTAAGAAATACCGCATTGTGAGGATATTTTCTTTCAAGTAGGCAGGGTCCTTAACGAACCATTTCACCACAAGCGTATTTTTTTTAGTCCTTGACATTTTATCTAATATAAAATAAGAAAACTTGAAAACGCATAATTTGTTGAAATTATGTTGCCTACAGTTTAAAGGTTATAAAAGGCAAATAAAAGGCTTACATTTAAGGAAATAGAGATAATTGAATTTTTAAGAGAGTATTTTGTATCGATAATATCTTATTTTAAAGCTTGGTATGAAATATATTACATTTCAATGGGATTTTAAAAAAAGGTATTTTTTGTACTCATTCATTCGCCAGTCGGATTTTAAAATAATTTTCAAATTAAATTTTAACCAAGCACCTTTGCCTAAGTGAGTGATACATATTAAGAACATCACAGTGTACACGAACTAAATAAAAACTCCCTATACAAATATAAATAAGATTAGAAAACAGAGTGGAAATGAATAAAAAGAATATTAGGAATAACAGAGCAGCCAGCGCAGCGCGCACGAGTAACCATAACGTTCGTCTTGCCGGTTATCAGGGGTTATGACCGAGGAAGGAGGTATAGCCTACGGGACGTCGATGCTGTCAGGCTCACCCCGAGGAGATAGACGTGGTCGGACAGAAATTGGGTTCACGATCAAAATATTCGAAATTAAAAGTGTGTGTGCAATACACAATCTACTCTTTAAAGGCACCACCTACTTGAAGGGAAATATCCTCACATTGCTGTATTTATCATCGCATTACAGTTGTGTAGCTTCAAAACCACTAAAATAATCATTGTCTTATATTCTGCCATGACCCTGTTAATAAATGACCTTATTTGTTTAAGGAAAGCTAGATCTATGTTTATATCTACTTACTCTATCTCAGAAGTGCGACATTTCGTGTGAGACGGACTTGTAAATGAACTAATTTCACCTTGTCACATTAAAAAAAATTATGAAATCTTAAATGTAAGTTTTATAGTACTATAAGGAAATTTTGATACCTTTCATCTCCATTTTGTTGTGAACCATATTTTGAAAAAATAAACCACTTATCAAATAGGGTATGGATGAGGAAGGTAGCATTTTTAGGAAGTGTAACAGCATTTGCGTGGAAGAAAATTAGGGAACAACGCGTTTTATTACCTGTTCGGGCTATACACATATATTATAATTACTCTAAATGGATAGGGATGAGGGAGGAAGCATTTTAGAGGTAATCTACCCGCATTTGCGTGGAAGACAAGTGGTAAACTATTTAGGAAAAGGCACTCTCATTAGACCCTACCGAGATTCGAAACCTCATCTTATCGACATTATCAAGCCCTCCTCCCAGTAGAGTAATGCGTTCCTTATACCATTCGGCTACTGAAGCGGCTCCTTTCTTGATGTTTGTGAAAAATTAAAACTGTGTGTCCATTTAAAAGTGTCATTGATAAAAATCACGACAAGTGGTAATCACCAGCTTGACAAATCAACAGGTGTGGTTCCTAGTAAAAAAAACATGTTCTCTTGTTTCGACGACTTTGGACCTGTCATTCGTTGAGAGGTAGAGAGATATGTCTTGATCTGAATATACTGAATTGATATCTTATATAAACTAATTAGTAGAACCATTACGTTTTTATGTAGACGTTCGTCGGCATTTATAAAATAACATGATTTTTTTTACTCTCTTCGCGATACAGATAATTTATTTATTCACTTTATTATCAGATGACTTATCGAGTACTACCTATCAAAACTATATCGACACATTCCATTTTAATTAAACCTGTATGTCTCCAAGTGACTGTGCTCCGAATAGACACAATACAAGGTGTCTAATAATTTGCAGATTAAGCTGGGGTACGCCCGCATCGGGGGAAACGCGTACTAGGCCTATGTCTAGGCTAGCTTGTTGGTGACAGGTTGGGCGCTCAAATCCCGGGCGAGTGTACTGAAGGTTTCTCTCTCTCTCTCTCTCTCTCTCTCTCCCTCTCTCTCCTCTCTCTCTCTCTCTCTCCTCCCACCCCCCCCCTTAAATGGCTTCCCACTATCCCTCCAAGCAAGAGGGGGAAAATGTTTTGGTCTTATGCTGGCTTAACAAGCTTCGGTGGCTGCATGGTCTTAAGTTGCCATTGTCATAATAGACTGTCGGTGACGGGGAGATCATGGTTCGAATCCCTGACTGGTGTGTTGAGGGTGGTTTTCCCCTCTACATCCACGCAAATATGGGTATACACCTCCTATGAAATGAAACTTATTCATCCTTATCACACTAGCGTAATTAGTTCGAATACATATTAGTACAAACCGGACGGGTAATAACTAGGGATGGGTCCAATCCCATATTTATCGAATCCGAATCTCGAATCTAAATTCGAATCCTCGAATCTTCAAAAACACATTTTTAATAAAAGTAAAAATAATTTGAAATTCTCTTTTTAAAAACAAACAAATGGGCATAAATAAAATGGTAGAGATAAAACATGTATTGTTTGACTATAAAATGTGACTGTTAAATAAAGAAAGCAATTTAGTGTTTTAGTTCGATATTCACTTAAGCCTGGTTAGCCGATTTTGAAACTATTTTAACAATTGTATAGAGGAATGCCAGGTCTCCACCGTGGTTCGGATTCTACGTTAAACTGTAGGTCCTTCATTTCATCTCACAATCACCCTACCATTACACATTAGCGTAAGTGCGTATAACCCGAACGGTAGTAAGACGCGGTGCTAATAATAATAATAATAATAATAACAATTGTATAACTTAATTTATCATACAATTGAAACTAATTGGCCAAAAAGTGTAGTTACATTTATTTATTTATCCTTACTTTCTGTCCTGAGGCTTAGACTGTGACTTAGGACCTATGTTACATTGTTTATCTACCTCCGCTAATTGCTAGTTTATCCCATTTACAATCATATTATTTAATTTGATGTTGATTATAGCTCCTAATCTAAGTGTCCCTATATTTTAATTTTATTCTACTTGATGGTCCGCTCGGGGTATTTTACGCCCCAAGTACCCTGCTCCGCTAGGTGTCCCACCGCTTCCGGATCTAATAGTCCCAGGATCGGTGCGAGCCCCTATCCACCACCTGGGGAGGCACCCTACCAGAAATTTCGTTCCATCTACCTCCAGCTAAAATCACACTACCTTGGACCTAAAACTAAATATGATACAACATAAGAAAATATAAACTAACTTAACCTAATAAATAGTCTACAGTGGGTAAATATATGTACATATTTTTTATATCTCGAACTAAGTAACTATTGATTTGTATAATATATAGTGAGATTTAATTGGCCCACAAAGTTCTACAACGTTATCCTTCACCCAGAGGCCTAACGTTTAAAATGTTTAATCAGTTTTTTCAAATGCATTTAACTTGCATTTTGCATAGTTTGCATTTGTTTGGGAAATGTTAAAGCTGTCCCACACTTTACTAGACATATTGAATATTAAGAACTACTCGGATAATATATTTAATGGCAGAATAACGCACTAGGAGTTAAATTGAAATGTTAGTTTCTAAAAAGTATAATAATTCCACACAAAAAACATAAAGTTAACGTCTAAAGGTTAAAACAACAACCGGTTCAAATCAAAGATAACTATGAATGGTAGTAGTCTTTTTACTTTTTAGTTTTCAGGGAAGAGTTAATGTCAAGGCCCGTCTATACATAAAACATATAATTCTGTGGTCAGTTAAGGTTCGTCTAAACCGTCTTAAATGAGCCTGTTAATTTTCCTAGGTAGCCTGGTGGCGGGTGCAAATACTGATCGGAGAAAGTGAAAATATTTTTAAAGGAAATTGGCATAGTAAATAAAACTTTTTTTTAGAAGACTTGGTGCTTGGTACAACTGAACATTCCTATTATGTTTGTTTATCTGTCCTTTTCATAACGTTTTAATAACAACGAAGACACCCAAGGAAAATTAGTATACCGTAGACAAATGTTTCATATTTTATTTGGTGATTTTGTTGTTTTATTTTTATCTAACCGAAGCCAAGTTTTCGTGTTTTCCCAATTTCATTAGTTTATTTAATTATTCCTTTTACCAATTGCATGGAGTTTTAGTCAAGGCCTTCATATTTGGATTCGAGATAAAAATTTTTTTTTTAGAACCTCGAATCTCTCGAATACCATAGGATTAGAGAGATTCGAGGGTTTGAACGTCTTTTAGTACATCTCTAGTAAAAAAATTGTACCCACATTAGCGTGAAGGGAGAGTGAGTAACTATGTAAGAAAAATACCCTCAATACACCCAACTGTGGTTCGAACCTCGATCTCCCTGTCACTAGCAGTCTAGTATATTGTAAGAGTGGCGCCCTAGACCATATGGTCTCCGGTACGGGTTTTTATGTTCCATACTCCCGTTAATTTGAGGTTAGTAAGCCGCGCCTTACAAGGCTCATGGTATTCACAACTGAGCTGCGTGGCCTACTTCAAACCGGGCATATCGCCAGTGCTATTATCTAGATTAGTATTATTATATTTACTGTTATTATTGAGCGGCGTGTTTTTGTCATCAGGAGCAGACTCGAATTTATTCCCCCCTCCTCCCCCAACCCCACCTGTCATGTGATGCTAATCACATACTTATTTATGATTGTTCTTATACGTATGCCTCTTTTCTATCCCGGGCTATTCCAGCTACACCAATGAGGTAGAGATGTAGAACGTAGTGTATAGAATAAATGCACCCCAATTTGTGTCGAGGGAGTGTGGAAAAATGTTTTAAAAATATCCCTCAGTACACCCAGCCAGAATTCAAACCCCGATCTCAACGTTATCGGCTAACTGAACTATAATTATGATTCTGACATCTAGTTGGCGTTGAGATGCCTTTATTTCTCTACGTATTATTATGGTTAACTGATGATAAAATAATATATTTGAACTATTTATTTAAATATGAACAATTATTTTTGATCCTATATTTGATATTTGAAAAGTTGGATGCGATTCTTAGGTAGGCCTACCAGCAAACTGGATCAGACCCATCCTTAGAAGGAACTATCTTCTGCCCTACGCCATAGGAGGCAAGGTTGAGGGAAAGAGGAGATTAGGAGTAAGGGTGATTCAAATATTTGATGACTTGGGAAAATTCTGGGAGCTGGAGGAGGCAGAAGACAGGGCGCATTGATTTCTAAATTCAATGATAAAAGGAATGGACCTGTCATAAGACAGAACAAATAGTAATATTAATAATAATATTATACAAAGGTTGTACCAGCACCCATAGTCAATAGATGCGAGTAAATTGTATTTACTTAATAGGGAATATTATTTAGAAGATATAGCGCAGCATTGTAAACGCGTAATAAACGTCAAGCTCATCTAGTCTGGTTTCCCGCTGATATGGAGGTCACTGTTCGAATCCTGTTTAGGTGTACCAAGGGTGGTTTTTACAAAATGGTTTTCCACTCTTACTCAACGCAACTAAGAGTACATTTCCTTAATAGGCTAGCTTCCTCATATTAACTAAATTAGTATGATTAAATTTGTATAAAATATTACGAAACATTAGATCTTAACGGACCGTTTCAACGCTAACGTGCCATTTACAATATTCGTGGACACAGTTTTTCATTCATAATAAAATGTAACTACGCACGAGTGTTTGAAATTAATAATGTTACTTACGAGTAAAATATTATTAATGTTATTATTATTATTATTATTATTATTATTATTATTTTATTATTATTATTACCGCTTCTTACTACCTGTTCACGTTATACGTACTTACGCTAATGTGTAATGCAAGGGTGATTGAGAGATGAAATGGAGGACCTACAGTTTAACGTGAGATCCGAACCACGGTGGAGGCCTGGGTAGTGAGACGTGGTAACGAAAAAAATAATAATTTTGGAATCAAAGCTCATCTGTAGAAGTGCGCCATTTAAGAAGTGTTTATAAAGGTTCTTCTTGAATAAAAAAGGTCACTTTACGAGATATTTGACCAAACAGATGTATCTTAGCCATCATGTCCTAGTATGATCTCGAGATCGTGAATTAAACCCTATTAATAAACGTAATGCTTGAATCTAATAATCTAATTCTCTGTTAGACGTCACTCCACAGTGACCCCGACGAACGCACGCCAACCATTCCAATCATAAGTACGTGTGTTCTCTCTCTTCATCCTACGAGTAAGTTCTGTACACAAGCATTTCTGGGGCTGGCCCGTGAAATGACCTGCGTGTCAGGATGTTGTTTAACGTGCGGCTCACACTCGGGGCCTAGGGACGCTCAGAGACCTAAGAGGGGGACTCGCTTCCGTCGTGGTTACACTCGCGATCAAACGCACCCCGATTGAAGGGATGACTCTTCAAACTACGTTTTTATTATAGAAATAGCACGTCTGAAGGTTCCAAACCACTAAAACAATCGTCTTAGAACTGGCACTGCGGTATAGCGACCAGCTCTCGTGGCTACTAACCTAGGAGTCCTGAGTTTAATTCTCGGTTGGTATCATAGTTAATTCTCCCACAAGGGGAATTACACCAATGCTCACCAGAGTATAGCTAATTAGGCTTAAGTTTGATTAAGTATTTCCACTTGTTCCACACCCTCATACTCATCATAATCTCATCGAGACATGGAAAGACTCTCCACGGATGTACTATTCAACTATTCAGTACATTCGGGCGTCCCCTGGGTAACGATACATTACTACCGGCTTATCTTTCCACAAAACGGGGCTAAAAGTGATGTAGCCATGCGTAAATAAACAAAAATCGTCTTATTATTACCCTGTTGAAAATTACTTTGAAGGTTTTAGTAACCTAAACATTTTCATTTAATGGGCAATAGGCTTAAACAGTGGTGACCAAATAACGGACCGCAGATACATTTTAAGGACCTTGATGAGATATCTATAAACCGAAGAAATAATGCTATTTTAGTGGTGGGCGGGTAGTAGACAATAATATTATTATTATTATTATTAGCACCGCGTCTTACTACCCGTTCGGGTTATACGCTCTTACGCTAATGTGTAATGGTAGGGTGATTATGAGATGAAATGAAGGACCTACAGTTTAACGTGGAATCCGAACCACGGTGGAGGCCTGGCATTCCCCACATTCACAAGATAACTTGTCAGAGGTGAAGGAAGGGTTTGGAAATCAGATAAATCTGTGCCGGGACCGAGGATTGAACCCCGGCCGCCAGCACATAGACAATAATAAATAAGTAAAATAACTAAAAGGAAGAAAATCACGTTTTTGAATTAATATAGTCTTAGAGGTTTGAACTTGAGTCACTGTTAAAATTTTAACGGACCGCGGAAGTATGTCAAGTTTTTGAAACGGATTTCCACCAAAAATATTTGGTGATCCATGGGCTATAATTACATTATAATTCTTAAGAAAAAACTTTAAATTTATGAAACTTGACCACAAATGGAAGCGAAAACTAGGAAATAGTGCACACGTATAGATCAAACAAACCATTTACAAATTAAAGTTAAAATATATCGGTATGCAATGAAAAACTTTAAGCAAATTATACTCTTGCATTTAGGTAAACATGAGCAAGGATTTACAAATACCAGCTTGTGAAACAATAGTCACTTCCTTCCTTCACACATAAATCTTCCCAACTTAATTGCAGTGCTTCACCAGGAATGTGGCTTTTTTGCGACAGAAGAAAAAGTTGATCAAAGTTTATTTGAAGCCTAAATTATCCTGTCAGTTCAACATATGTATGGTGAAAATTATTATGTTTAAGTATTAAATAATTTAACACAATTACCTAAGAGTGACTAAAAAATATCCAAAGCATGTAAATATGACCTAAAATTACAAAAAATTACTTTGAAAATATACATTTATATAACCAGAGTATCAAGAACAAAGTTTATAGGAACATGTGCAATATCTGTAATGTTCCCCCTCCCCCCCCCCCACACAAAAAAAAGACTAAAAAATTACATGTCATCTAAATCTGGGCTCTGTTTATAGTAATTTAGTCTCAAAATTGAGTTATTTTGCGTGAAACGTCGTTGTAAAATGAGCTAATTTACACCTTTTCCTTATACATTTTATTAATTTTAAACCTTAAATTGTAAGGTTTTTAATTATATGGGGATATGGTTCTAACTTTCACCTCCATTTTAGCGCGAATCATTTTTGGAATAACATTTAATTCACTTGTGGTATTTAACGTGTACTTTCTGAACCATCTGATTATTTCAGCACACGATAATTTCTATGGGCGAGACTGAAAGGGTCTACCAATTTTGCCGAAAAAGGTATTTTTCCATACCTTCTAGAGTTATTTTACTGTACATGCCACAATTGACATAGGACTGATGGCTTTACTTCCCCCCCGAAGAAAGTTGGGCTACATATTTTAATCGTTCAAGAAAATTCCGTCGAGCTTGGTTGAGTTTGAACTCAAGAGCATCGGATCCTGAGGCGAACACTATACTCCAAGACCACCGAGGTTGACTTGAAATAACAAATCATTTCTTAAATAATTAGGAGCTTTTAGATATCGGCAAAGTGGCTGTCTTAAAGTCGTCAGTCTTGCAACGTACTGGAATGCCTTCGAGGAGAGTAGACGAGGTTTTAATCTTGGCCAGATACAATGCAGGTGGTTTTACACGGGTGTTGTAACTGAGGTTTTCCTCATTTCCTCTCCTCCATTTACTCTAAACTAAACTACTTCCTCTTTCTTAGATTGTCATTGATAAACAAAGGTGTAAAATGCATTTACCCGCCTCGGTGGCGTAGTTAGCTAACGCGCTGGTTTCGCGTTGGAACTAGACTGCAGAGGACGGAGAGATGGAGGTTCGAATCTAGGTCGGGTGAATCGGGGGTGGTGTTTCCTAAATGGTTTTCCACTCTCCCCCACGCACATGTGGGTTCACTTCCTCTGAGTTTAACTTTCCCAATTCCTAACCCATTAGCGTAATTAGTACTTAAGCATATAACCCGAACGGCTAGTGAGACGCGGTGCTTAATAAAAAAATAATATAATGCACTTGTAATACATAAAAACAGGTTGAAAGTAATGGGTCTAGTGCCTCTTTTAGAGTTAAGTTAGTTTGTTAGCCTTGTGCTGGTGTACTCAGTTTATTTAGAAAGGCCCGAAATGGTAGGCAGGTGAACCAAGGAACCAGTCTCGTCTTCTCGGGCTCGCCTGTGACGGGAAGTTTGGGGCTACAGATGTGAGACTGAACATTTTTCAATTCATTTCTTTCTGCAAAACTTCTCAGCTTTGTAAATGGACCAAATTAACTGGAGACATCCCAAGTTTAATTCCTGCTGAGAACGTTAACATAAAATACATCAAAAGAGTTACAATAAAGCAATATTTTCTCTTCTCACAATTTGCATATAGACTACAGCATTTGGTGGCTGATTCATGAATGTATCACTAACTTCGGGTCTGTTGTAGACTAGATATGTTACTACTTTTATTTTATAATCAAAGCCTTAACAAATATATACCCATCCCCTGGTATACTTATCACGGTAGAATTACTCTCTGAAAGGTCTTTTTTCCTAACATATCCTACTATATAATAGATTTCTGTAGGAAAAAAGGTCTTTCAGAGAACAATTCCTACGGTGAACGGACTTTATGCAATGATATGACATACAATTTTACAGAAAATGTTCATCTCTAATTACCAACATTTGTTTGAATCTAGTATTTACTAACAAACTTGCTTCCCCCCCGACCCCCACACTTTTTCCCCACTCGTCCCTTAACAAACTATTTTATGGCTTTCTTTATATTGTATAACAGGCTCTATGTGCCACCACCCCCGCCACAGCCTTTTCACCCACTTAGTAGGTAACAGGCCAACACTACGGAAAATTTTCCTATAGGAGATCGGGGTTTGTATCTAAGTCGAGTGCATTAAGGAAGGTTGTACTTAATTGTTTCCCACTCTTCCTTTACACCAAATACGGGTACATTTCCTCTAAATTCTACCTTCCTCATCGATACCCAATCAGTGTAAATATGCGAATAAACAACATGGGGAGTAAAATGAGGTGGCAAAAAAAGAGGATGTTATTAAACACAATAACCTAGAAAATGAGAAGATTCCAATGCGATCCATGCTCTGAAAAATTGAAAATTAAGTGTTCGTCAAAAGTGAAATCCCTAATAACTCGAGGTGAACATTTTAAAAATATAATAAATTATATTAATACACTTTTTTTTAGCACCGTGTTTTACTACCAGTTATTATGATTTATTAGCACCGCGTCTTACTACCCGTTCGGTTTATATACACTTACGCTAATGTGTAATGGTAAGGTGATTCTGAGATGAAATGGAGGACCTAAGTTTAACGTGGGATCCGAACCACGATGGAGGCCTGGCATTCCACACATTAACAAGTTGTGATTAATACACGTCTTGTCAGAGGTAAAGGCATCTTACCTGGACCGCCAGGTCACCTAAAATTACTAAACAAGCTTACTTTTGGGAGATAACATATTAAATTTCTAAATGATGCTTCATGACATTGGAAGGTGCATTGTATTTACATATTTTGGTCAATAATTTTTGGTCTAATTGATAATCATTATTATTATTAGCACCGCGTCTTACTACCCGTTTCGGGTTATACGCACTTACGCTAATGTGTAATGGTAGGGTGATTGTGAGATTGAAATGAAGGACCTACAGTTAACGTGGAATCCGAACCACGGTGGCGACCTGGAATTGATAATAAATCACTAGCAAACTTTCACTGATTGAAACATCATCAAAACAATTTACTTGTTTCATAATTTTTTGGACTCTTTTGTTGATTAAAGTCGCATCAAAAAAGGCTGTATGCTTTATTTTCTGATGTTGAGTTTTTGCCAAAGTTTTTTCATATTATTTTATATCTTTGTAGAGTTTTTTTTTTAACATTTGGTGTCTTCAAGTTTATCGACCTTTATGTATAACTCATAGAAATAGGATTTGGCTAAGAGCCATCTTCACATTTAACCCTAAACCCTCCTTGGCCTCTCTTAATCTCTAAAATAATCGTTACAACCCTCCTTGAGATCTGTGGGGGCCATCCTACAGATGAAAATTTCACGCATTTGCGGGGAGGGGGTTAAATGGTAGAACTGGCACCTAGAGCCTATTATACTTGAAAATATAGTTTGTTAGGTGACGAGTGTGCCATAAGAAGGGGGGAGGGGGACGAGGGTGGGGGAGGGTCAGATAGGAGGCACGGGGGTTGGAAGGAGGAGACAAATTTCGGGCCAACCTTAAAATTATTTTAATTAACTTACTGATGATAAAAAATGGAAGCATGATTTATGAACATAACGGGTCGACAAAGGCTCGCATTAATTTTTTATTACTTTTTTTTTTTTAGCACCACGTCCCCGTTTGGATTGTACGCCTATTTACTAATTACGCTAATATGTTAGGGATGAGGAAGGTTGAATTTAGAGGAATTGCAGCCATGAAAGTGGAAAACTATTAGGAAAAACCGCTCTCAGTGCAACCGACTGGTATCGAACACCGATCTCCATGTCATCGGTAGTCTAGTCTATTGCGAGCGTAGCGCGTTAGACCATGCGGTGAACCACCCACGCACCATACTTTAATATGTCTCTTCTTTTGAAAATCGAATAAAATAACTATTTCTTCCTGTATTCACCTTCATCTTATATCCTTATATCTTGACGGTTGAAGAGAGAATTTGTTACTGCTACTCTCGTCGATAAATCACTGTATGAATAGTGCGTGAGTTGAACGGTGATACATCACTACATCCTCCCCTCCTCCTTTCAACTAAGAGATATAATGCTTGCTTCATGCTCAAAAAATAAGACGCTGTGTGTGAAGCAACTATTTCAGGGGAACTTTGTTTTTAAATTATCTGACCCATATTTGAAACTTAACATGATAAGTCTAACTAATCATAAATACCGGTAGCAGAGTCCTCTAGCGTAGTTAAACTATTAAAATGTAAAGTCATTTTTTTTTCAAAGATAAAGCATTACTAAAATTAAATACGTATATATTTTTTAAATTTAAATTACCTTAAAATAAATATTCACTATTATAATCACGCAAAATAAAATACAAACCAATTAATATTCCAATCCACGGAAATTATCATATTCCTATCAACGGAAATTATCTTCTGATTGTTTGAAAGAATATCTTTTCATGATAAAATACTTAAACTTGCTTAAATCTATCAACGGCCTAGGTAAACATTAAACCGTACATGACCTGTCAAAACACGGTTATGAACCACACACTTTAAAACTCGGTTCTTTTTAGCATGAACCAGGCTTGCTTCATGCTCAAAAAATAAGACGCTGTGTGTGAAGCAACTATTTCAGGGGAACTTTGTTTTTAAATTATCTGACCCATATTTGAAACTTAACATGATAAGTCTAACTAATCATAAATACCGGTAGCAGAGTCCTCTAGCGTAGTTAAACTATTAAAATGTAAAGTCATTTTTTTTTCAAAGATAAAGCATTACTAAAATTAAATACGTATATATTTTTTAAATTTAAATTACCTTAAAATAAATATTCACTATTATAATCACGCAAAATAAAATACAAACCAATTAATATTCCAATCCACGGAAATTATCATATTCCTATCAACGGAAATTATCTTCTGATTGTTTGAAAGAATATCTTTTCATGATAAAATACTTAAACTTGCTTAAATCTATCAACGGCCTAGGTAAACATTAAACCGTACATGACCTGTCAAAACACGGTTATGAACCACACACTTTAAAACTCGGTTCTTTTTAGCATGAACCAGGCTTAACATAACCTTGACCGCTGCCTGCAGTCCCTAGATTAAGCGCAGTCTAACCCAAACACGCGCGCGGCTAGTATCTGGAGCCCAGGGCACCCCACAATACACACAGCGTCTCATCCCCTTATACACGGTTGATGTTTCCGTACATAATTGAGTACTTAATTGATCACAGTAAACATTTACTGTGTGAGCTACCACCTTTCATGGCGACTATTAGTAAAAAAAGGACCTACCATGAAATATTGTGCTTAATTTTGTAGTAGTTAAGTTCGTAGTTTACAATGATTTTTAAATATAAACAAACGCATGCGCAGAAGAGACACAAATATTAGAAAATTGAACATTTTTTTTTCTTCTTTAAAACAAAAGTAAAACTAAATATCTTTGTTTTGAAATAAAAAGTTGAGGGGAACGTATTTTTTTAAATATATATATTCACTACTTGAAAAATTAACCAGATTGTTTCTATATCTTCATTAAACTTTTAATTGCTACATACACTAATTATTTTCTAAAATGAATTTGAGTTTTAGGGTAGCATTCACTATTCCTAAAACAAAACACGTACTAGGCCTACATACTACGGCCGTTTGGCCGGGATATTAAATACAAGAATACGCTCAAACCAAAAATCGCACTGTCGTTTAGTTTTCTGTATTCTTTATTTTCTAAGATTAAAATTTGGATCAAGGGAATATGTTTTTAAATTTTTTAAATCATTAGGTTTTCATTTATATTGTGGGAAAACCTAGATGCAGATGGGAGGATAACATTAGAATGGACATGAAACTAGCTCAGGATAAGAATATGTGGCCTACTTTTTTTAAGTGCGGCGATTAACTCTCAAGTTCCTAATGTCACAGAGTAAGTAAACTTTTTTTAAAAATACATGGAAGATGCTTTGACTGGTCTCAATTCCATTGTTTCCTAATGAAACCCTCACCATAATTCGACGCCTCGTTCGTCCTGTATTACAGTTCAATTTTTATAAGAAGGGCCTCCTATTAATAAGTCAAGTAATGTGAACCGAGTTGTCAATTTTGGTATCGTCAAAATATTTATAAAATAACCCTAATAAAATCGTTAAATGATATTAAGTTTGCCCGTAAAGTTTGTATTTTATAAAAGGCCTTAACTATGAAAATTGGACTCTACCTACATAGGTAATGAACTGTTGAGCGAGATGGGTTCTTAAAGACACATTTCATTCGAATAACTCCGTTTTAACATTTAATTTTACTAAAAAAATAGTCGACAATAGTCTTTAAAAAACTGGCTAGACATATCGATACTATGCAATACTGTTAATACAATTAGTTTAAATACAGTGGAGTCTGATTAATTGGGGCACCGGTTAGTCAAGGCAGCCGTTTATTTGGAACAACATTTGAAAAAAACAACAAAACAAGTATTTCGCCTGACTTTTACTGCCTACTTGCCGCTTATTTGGGGCAATGAAGGGGAATAGCATATTATTTTTAAGGGCTTATTGAAAATGGCACACACACACACTCTGAAACTACCATTTAGGCACCTGTTAGAACTAAATTAGTGAATGGCTGACTAAATGAATCAGTGATGCACAAATTCTTAGCGAGCTGCGTCCAACAAAATACCAGGGGGGGGGGGGCTTACCGCTCTAACGAAAGGCACTGTTAGAACAAGACAGTTTTAAAATAACTCATTCATCTTTCCATTCAACCATCAAAATTTGATTTCCCAATTATAACAAGTTTATAGTTATAAACCATAAATAGATTTTCAATGATTTTAAATCATTACAGTTCACGAATTATCAGGTGTCAAACTTGCTATTTTATGCTTATTACGTACCATTGTAAAGGTAAAGTAATTCAAGTATGAAGCATAAATTTAGCATAACTAGAAATCCGAATGAGGTGTAGAAAATGAAATATTTATAATATTAATGTTATGAATAACATTTATGTATGTCATTTATAATATTAATATCAATATTAAAATGATATTTATAATGTTATTTATAATATCGATATTCAACAATAATATTAATGTTATAAATATTTCATTTTGTACACCTCTTATGACTATCTATAGTTATACTAAATTAAGCACAATACACGATACATTAATCACGTTACCTAAACAATGTTACGCAAAAAACATATAATAGCAAGCTTGACCCCTGATAACTCGTGAACTCTAATGATTTGAAATCATTGAATCATTATTTATAGTTTATAATTATAAACGTGTTAGAATTATGCAATAAAATTTTGATGGTTGATTGACCTTAATAAAAATTTAAAGTTCATATTATTTGTATGGCAAAATACATGTGTAATAGTTCAATATTCCGGTTAATCTGCCATAAAAATGGGCTCTTAAAGCGCATTACACAAAATTTAAAAAATCTCTAACCATGAAAGATGAAGTTTTTACTTTGACAAGGTGACCTGGTGGTCTAGGGGTAAGGTGTCAGACTTCTGTGATGGCGGCCGGGGTTCAATCCTCGGTCCCGGCACAGATTTATCTGATTACCAAACCATTCCTTCACCTCTGACAAGACATCTTGTGAATGTGGGGAATGCCAGGCCTCCACCGTGGTTCGGATTCCACGTTAAACTGTAGGTCCTTCATTTCATCTCACAATCACCCTACCATTACACATTAGCTAAGTGCGTATAACCCGAATGGGTAGTAAGACGCGGTTCTAATATTAATAATAATAAATACTTTGACAAACTTGTTATTTTCGACAATACTTTTTAATATCTTTACTAAATGTAAACATTAATCCAAAATAAAATCAAGGATCGCGAAGCTACAATATCATATTTCGTTCATAATTAAATAGCAATGCTATAGATTCAATTTTAATTTAGTTTTTATAAAGTAATTTTTCTTAAAAATGAAAGTATAAATTACTTGCTTACCAATTCATGCAAACTAGGGCTGACGTTTTGTAGAATATTGTATGTGTGTGTATATAAACTTTTTTTTTGTGAAAAAGTAGAAATAGTATACCTGGCCTATTAGAATTCGAATAGGTGGGCACGTGGACTATGACTAAATCATTATTTTGCCTAATTAACAGAGGATGGAATTTGGTGTTCGAATCCAAGTAATTTCATATTTTCTTTTCAAGCAAATGCAGACCCATTTCCTCCAAAGTATACCCACCTCATCTTTATTTTAAGCATGTAAATGCGAGTATTTCGGACGGGTAGTAAGGCGCGATACACATAAAAGAAAATTGCATTCGGTACTAATTACTTTGAATATCCCCCCCTCTAAAGATGCTTTTCTTTTTAGCACCACGTCTTACTACCCATCCGGGTTATACGTTTATGCACTAATTGTTATAATAGTTTTAGGGATGATAAGGGTTATATTTATAGTAAGTGTACCCACATTTGCATAGATGGAGAGTGGAAAACAATTTCAAAAAACTACCCTCAGAACATTCAACCTAGATTTGTGCCTCGATCTCCCCGTCATTGGTGGTCTAGTCTACTGTGAGAGTATCGCATTAGACCACGTGGCCACCGAAGTGGGTAAGATGTTGCCTTACTGTTTAGTGTTTTAACATAGGTATACATTATTACTATGAAAGATGCGATGTTCCCCCTTAATTGGAACCTTACCCAGTAGTGATGAATCAACTCAGTCATCCCAATAGTTTTAGAAGGAAAAATACATACATGTTTGCCTTAAATTTTATTCCAGGGATAGAGTTTAAAACACTAAAACACATACAAGGTATATTTATTATTGTTAAAAAAAATTCTCTTTTATTTATTAGGTCGATCCAGATACAAACAAAATAATCATATCACTCCGCGACGGATATAATCATGATTGGTATATGGTTGGTTGTTAGCCCTTGAATCGTGAGGCAAGGTACAGTCCACATCGTAATCAAGTAGATCACCAAAAGGATTCTCTTTTTAATGGTCTTAGATCTAAACAATTACACTTTTTCTTTTTCCATGGGGTCCGCTTCTGCGGATAAGCTTTATTCTCACATTTAAACTTACTAAAAGTTAATTTGAAATGTATTTAAAAAATTTATAACACACATTAGTACCATACAACACTGCTTCTAACAACTTCGATGGCCGAATAGTATAAGGCGTAGACCCGCGACTGACCAAACCAACGATGATGGAGAGATCTGGGTTAGAATCTCATTCGGTTGTATTAAAGGTGTTTTCCCCCAAATGGTTTTCCGTGCAAATACGGGAACACTTCCTCTAAATGCAACCTTCCTCATCCCTAACACTTTTCTTACATAATCGATAGCCCGAACGGGTAGTAGGCCTAAGACACGGTGCTAAAAACACTTAATTTAATGTTATTTAAGATGTATAAAATATCAGTCTTAAGGATAAGAGGTTATTACCAAGATTAGAAATGTTCCTAATAAACTATATTCTCGGCCTTTTATTTGAATTGAACAGTTTTATTTACATATATAAGCCACTATATATAACACGAGTTTAAACAATAATTATGTATAGACTATTTTAACTATTTCATATAAATCAAATTATATCTTAAAAACTATTGAAAATGTTACATTAGGCTGAAATGACCCGTTATGGAGAACACTTACAGGGATGGTATGAAATACATTATTAAAGATGGCGTTTGTTATTAAAAGTATGGTTCATGCCAAAAATGGCGGTGAAATACACACAGAGGTGGAGAGCCATTCTCGTGACAGTTTTCGGGACGCCTTTATCTATTCAAGGTTTGCGTATAACCCGAATGGGTAGTAAGACGCGGTGATAATAATAATAATAATATAATATTAAAACAAGGTTCCAACTGAATACTAGTCAGCTTCCAGATGTATGTTTGCCCTAGGAACCTTCACAACCCTTACTAAAAGTACGGCTCTTAAGGAACTAAAGTGGCCAACTGCAACCCTTAGAGTCCCTAATTTTATTAAGATAGGAGTCAATAATTTAGCTATTTGTAATAGTTATCCAGTTATTAGATAATCTCTGCGTTAGTCTGTCGTATTAGACGTGCTGCCCCAATTCATGTTATTTTGATTCAAATACTGACGCACTATTTGGTCTTTATTAATTTTTGTGTCAAGATTTAACGTTAAGTCGATGTTGACACTTTGACAAATTTGACATATTTTTTTTTTAGCACAGCGTCTCACTACTAGTTCGGATTATACGTTTATGAATGATTATGCTAACGGCTTTAGGGATTGGGAAGGTTATATTTATGGAAAGTGTAACCAAATTTTCGTATTGGGAGAGAGGAAAACCATTCCAAAAACACCACAGTACACCCGACTGATATTCGAACCTTGATCTCCCCGTTATCGGCAGTATAGTCTACCGCGAAAGTAGCGCGTTAACCATGCAGTCATCGAAACGGGTCATTTACAAATTGAAACTAAAAAGATATGTATGCAACGAAAAACTTTTATCAAATAAACTCTTCCATTTCGCTAAACAGGAACAATGATTTACAAATGCCGAATTCACAGGCAATAAATAGCCAGCCACTCCCACACAAATGTTTCCAGCCTAGGTGCAATGTTCAACAGGACTGTGGATTTTTCCTTCTACAAAAGTAAAACTTGTACAAAGTTTATTTGAGGCCTACATTATCTTGTATCATCGTGTCAATGTTTGGTGAAAATCCTTTTGATGAATTTATAAAACATTGATAATATTTTACATTAATACCTAAAGCAACTCAAAAAATACTCAAAACATGAAAATATGACTTAAAAATCCAAAATGACACAACAATTACCTAAAAATCTACATTTCTACAATCACAGGATCATGAACAGAGTTTATGTACACATTAACACCATTTGTGATGTGGAAAAAAGAGATCACATGCCATCAAAATTTGGGTGCTTTCCCATATCCTCTTCCACGACAATTATGGTGCATTTCCTCTAAGCTACTCTCTCGCTCCTAAAATTTTAGATTATGATGTTAATAATTCTTTGCTGAAAGTACTAATAAATTAAACTAAACAAAGTTGGGTACATTAGGCACTGCCTGGATTCGAACTATATAACTCTTCCACTTAAGCATTTGGGTGTACCTAGGCAGTGATCACAAAAAAGACTGGTTTATAATCCCATAAAGTCATAAATGACAGTTAAAGCATTAAAAATATATAAAAAATGTCTAAATTAAAAGAAAAGTGTGGGTCGTTTTGTCATTCCCAGTGATTGAAAACCACTCAATGGTTGGGGGGAGGGGGGGAGAACCTTTTACAACTATTCCTGTTTGATATGTTCACCTCGATACAAATTCTCTTGGGATTATCGGTGGGTAAGGCGATTACTGTCTGACTGTCTAGTTCTTGATAGGTCAGAGAAGATTCTGGGAGTGGCTAGTAACGTGGGACATTTTTCCTGCAGTGACACATCCACTACCTCCTACTCTCACAGAAATTTAATCACATGGAATTAACTATTAACAATTAAGTTTTATTCCCAATTTTTCAACATTTGTGTTTACTTTGTTGACGTAATTTTATTTATTTTCAGGGCTAGGCCCCAAAAAATTAATTCAAAGTAAGGGTTAGGGGAAAAGAAGAGGGTAGCTCGGATAACAAGTTCTTAAACTTTTTCATTTGTGATACACCTTTTCATGAGAAAATTTAATAGTGACTCCGGACAACAATGGTTAAGTTGAGTTTTTTTGTACTCCAATGTCAGTTTTTGAACAGTTTTGGATCAAATAAGGTATAACATAATCCTATTTATTGAAAAAACAAGTTCATACTTGCAGTCATACTAAATATTATTGATTACATATTTATAATCTACAAACTTTATTTATGCTGATAAGCATGGATTACCTTTAGCTCACCTTAGTTAATCATACGAATATTTGAATAAATAGAAAAATGACACCTGAACACGGGAATTGTTTAATTTTTTTAACTTATTCAAATATGATTCATATATGGCTGATTTCCATGATTATAGTAATTCATTCCCCAAACCTCGCCTTTCTTATACCTAATTGTATAGCGTTGCTTTTCTTCCATATACTAACAATTATTAAAATTGTGTTCGTTTAATCATGGCAAAGGATGTTTATTTCTCCAATAAACTAAATAATTATAGAATGAAAGGTTATAGTGTAGTTAGATTTAAATAGTTATATTAACAATATTTACTTTACTCACGTTTATCAATGTTTTCTGCGACCCACAGTTAAAGAAACTGTGGTTTACGTGACATGCACTCACTCTAGCGCGAAGAAAGAGTGAGCTAACCACATTGATGAATTAATGTTTTAAAAATATGTGTTGTCTGTATGTTCAGAGTTTTTTTTAAACTTCCCGATAAGTAACAGTTCTGAAACATCGCACACTGATTAATTATTTAAGTAATGTAGCTACCCCCAAAATATTAAAACTGATGTATTTTGCAATGGGGATTCAATACAGAACGATCACGTGAGTAGGCATTGGAGTCAAGTAAAACTTCACTTTTCTTTCTAGAATTTTCTTTTCAGATAATCCAGTTTTTTAAGGATAAAGACAATGACCAAGACAATATTATTGTATTATTGACCTTGTCGTAAACAAACTTTCATCTAGTTCTGGGTCCGAATTTTGGATGACATTTAACTATTTATTTTTTTGTGCTGTACATCACCGACGATGCTTATGTATACATAAATTCAATTATTTTATAATCCCCTGGTTGTGAAAACTTTTTTATAGGTCATTATTTTGTAAATTTATATCACTTTGGATTTTTAGATCATATTTTCTTGGTTTGCGACATTTTTGAGACATTTTTAGGTATTTATCTTGAATGAGTATATTTGTGAATACCATCATATTTTATAAATGCATTAATTCTAAAACATATTAAAATAAATTGTACGGGACTCTTCACGGACTTTCTCACTTCATTGTTTAAAAATGAAGATATTTACTCAAAACTTGTAATATATGTGAAACCAAATAATATACTCTAGCAAACCCGAGCAAAAATTGCGTTATATTTACGTTAAACATTTTTTGACTCCCCGATTTACATTTTATGATTTTCATTTTAAAGAATTAAAGTCCTCACTAGAATGTTTGGACTATATAATATCGATATTGGGTTCAGAAGGTCAACACTTCGTATTAAAAATTTTACGCCCGGCTAAAATTTTCGACATTTTATTAGAGGGTAACACATCTTAAGGTTATTGCATTACTATTAAATTCCTCATTAATAAATTTAGACAAGTAAAAAGGTAAATATTGAATAATGAGTCTAAAATTATAAATATAGATCGTTTCTGTATCAAACATTTCCCTTAATAGGTTAAAGGATAAACCTTTTGAGAGGCTAACTTATTTACTCACTCCATGGCATTAGATGATTATTACGTTAGTTGAGAATTGTTGCGTTAGAACTTAAGTAGTATATCTTTACAACTAAAACTTACAATATTGTATTAGTATATTTGCCAATATCTCATAAACTATTGGTTTTATGAAAGCAATATTTCAAATAAAAGTTTATTTTATTTTTAATAGCCCTACAATTTTGCAATGATAAGTTATTTTGTATCTTAAATATTTGCGGAGATGAGGAAATTTCCGCTTATGTAATGTACCCTAAAAGTTATTTTGATATGAAAATGAAAATAACAATTTTTTTATAATCTTAATCAACGCTAGATACGAATTTTAATCAAAATCGTTCGAGCCTATTTTGATAAAAAAAATATTCTCTTTTCGCCCTTTAATAACTATTTTTAATTCTAGGTTTAAACAGACAGACAGACGCGCATTGCAAAAAACACTTTTAGGGCTCGAGGGGTCATGAAACGTCGACATCCATCAACAACTCGGGTTAAAAAAATTTTAACAGTCGCAATACTTGACCTTTAGTGTTCGAAAATATTTATATATATATATATATATTCGTTTAGCTTGAAATTATTGGTTTTATAAAAATATGTTTCAAATAAAATAATTGTATAATAACTAGCCCTACATATTTGCAATGATAAGTAATTTCATATCTCAAATATATAGTTTCGGAGATGTGATAAAAAAAAAGAGAATTTACGCCTCAGACCAGAACCCTTAAAATAATTTTGCCGAAAAAATGAGACTAGCCATTTTGTTTTTAATACCTAGTGATCAATGTTATAATATTGATCATTGCACAGAAATTAAATTTAATCAAAATAGTTAGAGCCAATTTTGAGAAGATCGACATTTTCTATTTTCACCCTTCAGTAAACTACCCTTAATTTTAGGGTTAGATATCCAATTCCAAAAACCCCTCGGGGCAACCCTATGAAAACCCTAGATACCAAGTTTTAGCCCGATCGGTAAAATAGTTTAGGTTCTAGTCCGAGGTACAGGCAGACGGAAATTCAAAAACTACTTTTTCGGATTGGGGGTGGGGGTTGGTGGTGTATGAAACGTTGAAATTCATCAAAATCTCGAGTACTTTATCTACCTGTAAGATAGCGCGAGAGTAAAAACACAACTGTCGACATGAAAATATAATATAGTCAATAAACTCTGTATCTTCTTATCTTCTTTACGTGTTTGGTTGTAAAATACACATTCCTGATGAGACATAGGTTTCACTGTGAAGGGGATAGCTTTTTTTACTAAGCAAATATTTCTAAATATTGTTTATAGTCAACCGAATGGAAGTGTTTAGTTGTAAGGACTTTTAGTTGCAAATATAAATTATTAGTATTATTATTATTATTATTATTATTAGCACCGCGTCTTACTACCCGTTCGGGTCATACGCACAAATATAAATGTTCTAGTTTCTAGACAAGTGTGTGTTGCAAAAGGGATGGACGGCTTATCCTGTCCCCAGATTGGGAAGTGATACTCGAGAGACAAGTTTTCACCCTTTATCCCCAGTTTATCAGGAATTATATTTTAAAATAATACATCACTTGTGGGATTTCAAAAAGTATTCAAAGCAGCTCTCTAGTTGGCACTCCCCTTAAATAGGATGACACACTGTCCAACACTCAATAAAAAGTACCATCAACTAAATTACGGTCACTACTTTTTTTTTACTCATTTCATCTTCAGTTCCTTTGTTTCAAAACAAGTGAAGGCCCTTATAGCGTGGGAACAAATCAGAAATAAAGTAATAAGAAAGGTAGACGCATTGATCGTTGAAAGGTTGTTAGTTTGTAAAGGTGAGGCGGTCCATAGGGAAGGAGTTTAAAAAGAGTGCGTCTGCAAAGGTAGGGGAGGAGTGTGAACGGACATCTTCACCTGCACTCAAGAGCATCGTCACACTCCACGCCTGATTGGTCTTTTGAACCGCTGCCGCTCAAACATCGAGAGGAAGCTGCTTAGCAGTTCGTTTCTCTTAGTCTCATGTAGCCAACTTCTTGGAGTCACGCATCTTGAATAATTAATGTAAACAAATTTATTTTGTTACTATTTTGGGAAGACATCACGTTTTACTACCCGCCCTGGCTATTCTCATGTTTACACTAATGGCGTAAGGATGAGGAAGGTATAGTTTTAGAAGAAACCTATCCACATTCTCTTGGGGGAATGTGGGGAACTATTTAGGGAAAGAGTACCCTCACTATAAACAGCCAGGATTATAACCTTGTTACTGCCGTTTCTGGCAAACCAGGGTATTGCGAGAGGAATTCTTCTGGTTAGTCGGCCCACGATGCGAGTTTGTTAGATAAAAACGCCAACCGCAACGGGGGGTATGCGTTCTAAGTGTAAAGTTAATTTAGTTTGCTTGTGACGGGTCGGGGCTCAAATCCTGAAGCATTGTACAGTCATTTTTACTAAATGGTTTCTCCTCCTTCCACGAAAATATAGCTAAATTTGGCCTTAACTCTACCTTTCTTATAACACACTAGAAAACTATATATATAGTTGAATAACCCAAACTATTATTGAGACACAATGAAAAATAAATTAAAGCTTGAATCATACAATCTTTTGGCGATATTCAATAGTCCAAAACGAGTAATAATTTGAGTAGTTATATAATTTATGTTTTGAGGGGGAAGTCGTGTTAGTATACAGTGCTACCACTGAAAACAATTGAAAAAGGGAGGGAATATTTTTTTTAACAAGTGACAGTTGGTACATACAATGGTATTGTATTCCTGATTCATTATGTCAACCTCAAAATTTGAACTCAAAGGTTCAAACTCTTCCACAAACTGGGCCGGATATAATATAACCTGTGGTAAGCTTTGGTCTCCGCATGCACGATATTTCACAATGCTCTTTGAGATATGTGAGGAAAGGTGGAATGTATTCAGTCTGAAGTGTGGCTACTTGTCACAGGCGCAGGCGAGCTACAGCGAGGTAAATTATGGAAAACCTGAAAATGTCAGGAAAATCAGGGAAATATTAGGAAATTTGATCATTGAGCAGGGGAAATGAGTCAGGAAAATTATAATTTATGATTGTGAAAAATTCAGGGAAGATTTCGTGACCATTCATTCTGAGGCGTTACTGAGACACTTACTTTAATAAAGCCCTTTCCTCCTTTGATCCACGTAACTTTGTGTCGAGGGTAAAGGATAGTTTTAAACTCATTTACCCCCACTTGATATTATATCCTTGGTTGATAAATAATTAGCCTGCAATTATTTTTTATTTTTTAGGTTTTTGTTTAAGTGAATCCTTGTTTGTCTTTATATAAATAAAACTACACATTATTTAAAGATATTTAAATTTAAAAAAAAAGTTTGGTCACCTATTTCCTATAGCTTGTATTGAACTGGTTTCCAAAGAGTTTATGAATAACGAGACTTTAGGAAGGAATTTCTTTCGCTGTTGGCAATGCACGAGTTACCGATAGTATTATTATAACTCAAACTTATATTTCCACATGCTCTTTTAAACTATTTAAAGGAGTAAAAGAAGACTTGTGGGGCCATGTACACAAAGGAGTCAGTCTCGTCTGTTTGTCAGGTGGTGGGGTGGAAGGTTGGGTTTAGAATTCTTACCGGGTATAGTAAGGTGTTTTTGCATTGTTCCTTCACCATCCTTACATGCAAATGTGTGTGCTTTTACTCTAAACCCTGCTTCTCATCCGTACCTAATTAGTGAAAATATTCGGGTAGTTTTAACCGGTAATAAGATGTGGTGCGTGTGTACTCATGCACAACACACACACACACACACACACACGCACAAACGTTACAAGGAGGCCACAATCCAGTTAAAAATAAATGTAAATGTTGAAAAATATAAAACTGTAAGCCAAATCAATAACGTTCAGGAAATTTTATAACTGGTATATTTGACTGTATAGGGAAGGTAAATATTGCATATTTCAAACCAGATGTTTAATTAAGTCTTCCTATGTTTATTTATATTTTGGTTGCATTCCAAACAAAATTTATTTTAACAATTTTTTTTTTAAATTTGTTGGTCAGATAAATTAGGAATTTTTATCTGAGAAAAGTCAGTATTTTTGAAACCCCTCTCTCCACCCTGTTCTAAAAAAAGTTAATTAACTGAATAATAATAATAATAATAATAATAATAATAATAAAGAAGACATCCAAAGGAGATTAGCGTAGAGAAGTAAAGTAATCCAAGAATATATATATATTTAGCACCGCGTTTTACTAACTGATCAGGTTACATACCTATGTACTAATTAAGCTAATGAGCTGGGGATGAGGCAGGTTGAATTTATATTAAATGTACCAGCATTTACGTGAAGGGAGATTGTAAAACAATGTACGAAAAACCACCCTCAATACACCCGACCGAGGTTCAAACCCCGATATCCCTGTCATTGGCAGTCTAGTATATTTCGAAAGTGAAGATTTAGTTCTTGCGGTAACAAAGCAGGTTGAGATTTTATTTGAAATGAAATAAATATGAAATAAATCGACAATTTGTTGAACTCTTACTTCGGGACAAAATGATGAGCAATACAAATACTTGCAGCCCGGACTGATGAAGAACACCACATCACTCCCCTTATTTAATTAAGTGACTTTTCAAAGTGCCGTGTCTGGGATCGGCACCTACTTGTCTGGGGAACCGTAATTCAAAATCATTTGTCACAAAGTTTCACAACTGGAGGTACAGCCTTTTAAAATATCGGGAAAATGATTTTACTTTGCCATACAAACTAGAAATTTTTCTTGAATTTAATTCTAGAGTTTGGGTGGCCACCTCCAAATTTATGAAACATAAATAATTGAGTCTGATACTCTGTTTTAGATCATATTGTACTTTGGAAAGTACAATTTTATCAACAACAAAATAAAATACGCAAATAATACAAACTTAGAAGAGCCATCTAAAGTTTGATGTTGACTATCATGAATCAACCATCAATGATAAAAGCTAAAGCTTTTATTGCATAGATTTTTTTTTAGTATTGCATCTTACTACCTGTTAATGTTATACACATGTGCTATTCTAAACAAGCTAGTGAGCTAGAGATGAGTAATGTTGAATTTTATCAAATGTACTCATTTGCAAGGAGGGAGAGTGGAAAACCATTTTGGAAAATCTACCCTACTCTGACAGGAATTTGAACCCCGACCTCCCTGTCACTGCCAGTCTGTCTAACATGAGAGTGATGCCTTAAACCATATGGCCACTGAAGCAGGTATTATTTTAATTAATATTTTGGCAGTTGTTTGATCATTAGAGTTCCACAGATTGTTGTTCTAAAGTGCTATAAGCTCTTTATATAGCATACGATCAAAGATGAGCCACCCCAAATTATTTATTGTTCTTGAAGTAGTACAAGTATAATGTCCCAGATAGCGCCTGCCCTTAGGATGAGCCAGTTCGAGTTCATGTTGGTGAAGTAGCAGCAGTATATGTGTACTAGATAGCGCATGCGCCTAAGGGTGAGCGGATGGAAGACGACCAAATCTCGCGTGCAAGTACCACGAGAGGATGAAACATCCCAAGACCAATTTCAAACCGGTTTGCAATGATTTAAATCTTGTCTACGAACTGTAACATATCAAACTGAATTCATCCAAAAAGAATATAAACTATAAGGGGGAATAACATTGATGTAATTTACCTTTCACTGTTGATTCAAGACAGAAAATAAAACAATATATCGAAAACTGATTTCTTATTTCATTATCTTATTTGAGTGCGGTGTTAATTTTAAAATTAAAATCACATGGACTGGAAAATGTTCTATCATAATTGGTCATGATGTGTGTAATAACATAGTCATTAATGTATTTAATGGGCGTTTAGCAATCACGGATATTTTTATATCTTACTATTTTTTTAATCATATTTTCGTTATACAGTAGACGTAAGTCCATCCACGTAAATGGTTGGTTAAAGAGACCTAATTATAGATATAAAGGACACTCATTCGTTCCCAGTTGATTATCAATAAGTGTTTTGTCTTATTACAGGCCCATTTCTTTTGTCATTGAACTTAGACCACCAATTCGCCCTGTCCTTTACCTCCTTATTTAGCTCCCAGTTAAGCGTACAACCCGAATGGGTAGTAAGACGCGGTGATAAATAAATAATTTAAAAAAAAGCTTCCAGTTGATGTCTAAAATAATTGAGATTTTGTTTTTAGGTATATTTTAGTAACCATAATAATACTTCTGGAATCAACATTGATAGACAGGGAGGCTAAGGCATCAACATTGTCTGGGTTGGGGACAATCAGGCTGGTGATGGAATCCCGGTTGGATGTATTGAAGATGTTATTTTTTTAAGCATTTTTCCTCCACACACATGTGGGTACATTTCCTTGAAATTTTACCTTCCTCGGATCTAATCTTAAAGTTTGATTATGTGGCTAGCCTAGACGTATGCCAAAAAAAACAACAAATCTGCTTAGGTATTTTGTATTAGGTATTAGTTTGTATTAGGTATTAGCTTTTCTTTTTGTAAGCGCGTCTAACTTCGTCCGGGCTGTGCGCAAATAAACTGCACTGGAGGAGGGGGGGGGGGTTGTTGAGGTTTAAGAACACCAACCCTGGTAGTCCCTGGGGTGCACATACATACAAGTACATAAAAGAAATGAGAACAAGAGGAAATTAGAATGTATGCAATTTAATGAGATAAGATACAAGGTCATAATAACACACACATATATATATATCACGTAATCTCAGTAAGCATATGTTCATACAAGCTAGTTATGATATGAGGCAGCTTTGCCCTAACCCTAGGCTTACAAAGAGCGAGAGGTGCTGGGATTATAAACTCAGACACTTGAGTTAAGTGACTGATCCCATAATCAACAAGGTATGTTGGCCGTGCAGGCAGAGTTATTATTTACATCAGGCAAGTTCAGGTTCAGTTACATGAGAGAGCCCTGGATACAGAGCAACAACCCTTACTAAGGGTAAAAACTATTTACATGGATATATCAGAATACACGGGCCAGTCCAGGACGAGCCACGTCCCACTAGTTGAGCACCCACCGGGTGACCAACACCACAAAATATAAATAAGTAATTAAAGACAGCTACAGCCGAGCCTGAGGGGCAGAAGCGGCTCAAGCTGAATATTCCTAAAGCGAGTGTGACAATGCAATGACTAAGATTTAACCACGGGCCAATCATGAGAGGCATGAACGGCCCACAGGTTAACTGCCCAACACAAATATTGGGATTGACAAGTGAACCCAGTTAGGTATGGATCCCAGGTCTCCACATAACATGAACAGTCTCCTGCCCCTGGCAAGCTACCATTGAGTTACATCTATGGACACATCGTGTGTGCCGCGGGATTCACCATCCCGTCGTGAGGCTGGCCAAAATGGCTCAGTCTCCCAAACGCGAGAAGCGCGCTACACCACAAGTGTAGTTTGTAGCCTGTTCTCCTGATAAAGGAGACTCAACTCCTTACATAATCTATACAACTAGCCTAACCATAATATCATAATCGTGTCTCAAAATAGACACGGGTTATTCCTATCCCTAACTCTTACAATAAGATTATCCTATCCATCCTGCCAAGAGTAGACTAAACCTAACATTTAACATTTAATCTGAAGTACTCGTAATATCATGCCCATGAAGTTGGCTAGTCCCGTGACTTCCTCCTGTCTAGAGGATCCATTTCCCTTGGAGCGTAAGTCCACCGTTGATTAGATAGTTTACTTTGACCAGATGAGAGTGCGTAGTAGGTCAACATCGCCGATGTTGTCCTATCGTGTTCTATATTTCTTCAAAGCAGCTCGGTGAATATATAGTCAGAGAGGACCACGTGGTGGAGCGGTGAGTATGAAGTGGAGGGGGAACTTCCCCGAGATTCTAGAATATTGACAGAGTGCAGGCATTTGCATGGAGCGAGAGGGAAAAATAAAATAAGGAAAAACACCCTCATTACACCCAATCGGGAATCGAAACTCCAACTCCCTGCTATCGAAAGTCCAATCTATTACGAGAGTGACGCCTTAGACGACTCGACCCCCGAAGTGGGTTTTAGGTGTTGCTTTCAGTTGGTAAATATTGATCAGAGAAAACCCTGATATTTTAAAGTTAACACTAAAAACACAGAGAGCCGCATCTCTGAGCACACGGACTAAATGACAGGTTCAGCTGCTAGACCAACTATTTCTTTTGTACTTGACGCGTAAATTCAATTGGTGAACACATGTCTACTAAACCAGTGGTTCCCAATCTTTCCTAATCAACGTACCAGAAAAATAATTTGTTTCGAAGGAAGGACTGCTCTAACATAAGAATTGTGGCACATGCAATGACGTTTACATAGCAGACCTAGTTTATGTCATATCTAGGCGGTGTAATACGTTTGTAGTGAGACTCCCATGTATATTGAGTTGTTTGACCCACAACTGAACCGAAGTAAACTTTTAACACTAGTTATTTAAAAACTAAATTGACTCTTTTAAAAAAAAAAAAGCAATAGTACTTTTCAAATGTGCTTTTAAATACATTTATATCTACAACTAAGAATGTATAAATGTCCTTCAGACCGGTACGCGGATCACTAGTCGGGAAACTCTTTAGTTAACTATTACCTTTTTTTTTCTCTCAAACTTGAATTTCAATAAAAATTGAGTACGTATTTTGTAAAAAAATAATAAATTTGTTTCCATTGGTTATGGTTAAAAGGCTGCCTATGTATTACATTTTAAAGTTCTAGCACATCTGGAAATACCTGATAAATGGTTGTACATTAAATAGTGAGTGACTTTACGATTAATGAAATGAATAAGACCTGTATACTTCTTAAATATGTGTTATTATATGAGACAGTGTAATTATTATTATTATTATATTTTTATTATTATTTTTAATAGCACCGCGTCTTACTACCCGTTCGGGTTATATGCACTTACGCTAATGTGTAATGGTAAGGTGATTGTGAGATGAAATGGAGGACCCACAGTTTAAGGTGGAATCCGAACCATGGTGGAGGCCTGGCACTCCCCACATTCACAAGATGTCTTGTCAGAGGTGAAGGAAGGGTTTGGTAATTAGATAAATCTGTGCCGGGACCGAGGATTGAACCCCGGCCGCCAGAACAGAAGTCCGACACCTTACCCCTAGACCACCAGGTCACCGACAGTGTAATTAGTGATAGCATTAACGTATTAATTGGTCTATCGAAGGTCGCTACATACGAAGGTTACGTTATCAGTGTTGTATGAAATCAGACGTGTATTTTTATACACAATACTCGCTTTGCTAGTTGGGGGTGGAGCACCCCGTGAGTTTTCTTTGCAAGTGGATGTAAACTAATGTAATTCCATAGCCGTTTTTGATAGGTCTTACCGTTTAGCCACAAGATACCTCCAAAGATAGGTCCGCACCGACTTTAAAGTTGTTCCGAGATTTTGAATTTTTTTCGGGGGTTAAAAATTTATAACTTTTTGGTATTTTTCCGTCGGTTACAGGCTAGAAGATAGAAGTTTGCCAAATTTCAAGTTTCTAGCTCATCTGGAAGTGGGTGAACATTGTCAGTGAGTGAGTCAGCCTTGTGACTTTATAGTAGTATAATTAAATCCTCGCCTGATTTAAAACCTTTATATCATCCCTTGCAAGCTTTCATAAACGAATGTTCGACCACGCTATGGCTAACAAACTTTTTTTTTATAACACGAGCCAAAATCACGATTTTCGGGAAGATACGTCATGTGCCATTATAATTTCGAGTGACAAAATAGACTATTGGCGTCATTCATCATTATTATTATTATTATATTACTATATTATAGTTCTAATTAGAGCTTGGATGTTTATTACCTTAAGGATCACGAGATATGCATGTAAATACAACCTTGAAAATACTAATATATGACCTAAAAGTGAACAAATATGCCCTACAAATTTATGTTAATGATAATGGATATTAATAAAAATATGCCTAAAAACAAGGAATTAGCTGACAAATATTTAATCACTGATCTGACAACCTCACAACTAATTCCCAGAAACATTCTAAAGATAACGATGAGAGTATTTACAATATAAAATGCGAAGCACGAGAAAAATTAGAAATATCACTTATTTAAGTAGTTTTAGTTGAAATATGACTTTATGATCCCAAAATTGTGGAAATATGACCTCAATAGAAAACTTCTCAAAATATGCACTTTAATGCAAAATTAAATGTGTATATTTGAAGTCGAGTTAGCATAAAAAATATTTATAGTTCATTACGCATTAAATTCGAGTTGAAACTAAAAATACGATGTGTCATATATTTCCGAGCCCTAGTTATAATATTAAAAATTATAGTTATTGAATGTTATGCTAAATATTATTGTAAAATAATAAAATATTACAGAGCTAGAGAACACAAAACAATTGAAGCGTTTTTAGGACACTTTTGGGCGATGCTTCTGAATCTTTATTGATAATAAATTCTGGGAAATTGCATTCTAATTATATCTATAGCTACTGTATCAATTAACACAATACATGCGGTAATTAGTTACATTTTGACAGTAATTAAAGGCCAATCTTATTCTTTTAAGATTAAAAAAATCTTACTTTACTTCACCGTGATTAAATAATCTTAAACAGCAGTGAATACCGAGTGCCAAGAAAATGTTGTTGCGTGTCACAGGTTTGATAAACATCCATCTACGTAATCAAATATCTATTTTTTTTATTTGTCTTTTAGCACCGCATCTTACTACCCGTTTGGGTTATACGCTTAAGTACTAATCACGCTAATGGGCTGGGGATTGGTAAGGGTAAATATAAAAGAAGTGAACCCGCATTTGCGTGGAGGGAGAGTGGAAAATCATTTAGGAAAAAACTCGTTCACCCAAGCGAGACTCGAACCTCAATCTTCCCGTCCTTGGTAGTCTAGCTTAACACGAGACTAGTGCGCTAGCTAACTACGCCACCGAGACGGGTATCAAATCTATTAAAAAAAAATTGTTAAATAATATATTCAGTACCAACGTGCCATTTTAAATATTTATCGACACACTTTGTCATTTACAATTACATAAAGTAAATTGAAATATCTTACAATTGTTCGGAATAGGGTTAATTTTATATAAAATATTTAACTAAAGGAAACAAAATAGTTCACTTTAATTAATAAAATCTTTAGTTAAATATTTGTTCTTGATAATATTTCATTATATTGAAGACTGTAGTGATATCTTTGTTGTATTGATGTGCGTCGTAAGATTTTAAAATCCATCTAATTAATTAGTAATTAAATTAAATATGAAATAATTGGTGTGCACGCAGACTAAAAGCCAAGCTCGTATATTCTGCAGGCTTGTTGGTGAAGTTGGGGGTCGGGTCTTATCTTAGCGGGTGTTTATTTTCTCTTAAACAATTTACCTTTCTCACGCCACCCAAATGCTGGTACATTTACTTTTAACTCTCCATTACCAATCCATACCACACTAAAGTAAAACAAATGCGGATAACCAGGAAGGAAAGCAAGACGTGATAGAATAAATTAATTATGAAATTGAAGCTTATAATACTGAAGCGGCCACTTTACGACGTTACAATTTTGTTTTCACACAGCGTCTCGCCACCCGTTTGGATTATACGCAAATATATTAATTATGCTATCTTATTAGGAATGAGAAAAGTATAATTTAAAGGAAGTGAATCGGAATTTGCCTGGAGGAAGAGTGAGAAAATATTTACACCGTTAACTTGTTGAATTTAGATTAGGTGTTGTGCGGGTAGCATTTCAAGTCACAAAAAGATCCCTGAAATCACCTGGGTGTAGAAGGGCTAGGCTGGTCACTGAACTAAATACCTGTCCAACCAAACAGAATCTTCTGGCTTTGTAAAGTACATCTGCATAAGCTTTGTCTGCGGCAAAGAGATACGTGGTTTTGAAGCTGTCACCCTATTGGTTTAGAGCTTACAAAAACCATTATTCCCTGCTCAGCACTTCAAACAGATGTATCCTTAATATATATATATATATATATATATATATATATATATATAATTATATTTATTTATTTATTTATTTTAAGGTAGGGATGTATGGAACTCCGAGAAAAGGTCAGTGTTATTTTTATGTGTAATTTTGGTAAAAATAAATCAAATAATGCTTCAGTACAAACAAAGCGTTTACTTTTCTTCACATTATGATATCAACAGTTCTTGAATAACTGTTAAGGATGTACTATAATTTAATATATACAGAACTGTTGATATCCCCATGCGAAGAAAATTAAACTCTGTTTGTAATGAAGCAATATTTGATTTATTTTGACGCAAAAAATATTGTGCTACAAAAACTGCAAAAACAAAAAACTGTCTTATTTCTCTCTTTATCTACATCTCCAACTAAAGGAGGTTCGTGGAGTCATGTCCATCAGATTGACATTTTATCGAACAAATAATGCTATCTCAATTTCTACAAGCTATTGCCGTACAACTGGGTTGAGTGGGGACTTTTAGTAAAAGAAGGGGCGTTTCTAGACAAAGATGAAATAAAGGGTAGATTGCTCATTCATTGTAGTTGTGCATTAACTCAGACGTGAGGCAATCATTGGAAACAGCTGATTATGGGAAAGAAATTAAAAGTTTCCGACGATAGAATGATGAGTTTGGCCTCGCTTGGTTGAACGGTGGTACATATAATTATTATTTTTTAGCACCGCGTTCTTACTATCTCTTCAGGTTATACGCATATGTACTAATTACACCAGTGAGCTAGGGATGGGGAAGATTAAGTTAAGAGAAGTATACACGAATTTTCTTGGAGGGAGAGTGGAAGATCAATTTGGAAAATCACCCAGAGTACATCCAGCCGTGATTAAAACCCCGATTTCCCTATCATCGAAAGTTTAGTTTAGCACGAGAGGAACACCTTAGACCATGTAGCCACCGAAGCAGTTTACATATAATTGAATTATTTACATGAATTTAGTATCGTGAGTGGGAAACTATAAATCGTACCAGACGAAATTTGTCTCTGTGTTGAATCCATTTAAACCAAATTGCAGTGCCGTAACATTATTTTAATATATAATAATTAATTATTATTATTATTATTAGCACCGCGTCTTACTACCCGTTCGGGTTATACGCACTTACGCTAATGTGCAATGGTAGGGTGATTGTGAGATGAAATGAAGGACCTAGAGTTTAACGTGGAATCCGAACCACGGTGGGGCCTGGATTATTTTAATTAATTAATTAGGGACGAGAAAGGCAAAATGCCGAGTAAATGTACCAGACATTTCATGGAGGGAAAGTGGAAAACAATGTAGGTAAAACCAACTTTGATTCACTCGATATTCTAGACCTGACCTTGTCACCGCCGACTAGATTAGATAAACTTGCCGTTTATTCCTGCGTGCCTACCCAAGGTTGCGATGTGATTCCTAAGGTGAGTTAGTTCCATCGCCCTTAAAAAAGAGTGAAACTAACCCTGTTTCATCCTTAAACTCTTAAAGAAAATGAATGTATTTCTCTTTTAACAAAAAAAAAAGTCTCTCTGTTCTCATTTAAATATGAATGCAGCCAACTAAACGAAACGTCATATTTTACCCCTTATTTTCCTTTTATAAAGGCTTCTTGTAAAAAACTGTATGGTTAAAAAAAAAGTTTTTTTTTTTTTTAGAATTTCATAGAATTAATTTTGTTTTTATTATTTACATGTCAAATATAATAACTGATGGACACATGGACAAAGGTGTCGGTCTCATCTTGTCTGGTTTGCTGTTGATGAGAGTTTGAGCCTAGTACTCCATCTGGTTGAACTATTACGTATATTTAGCTTTTTATCCATGCCAATAAGCCCACATTCCATGTAAATAACTCTCTCATCCTTCATTCTTGTAAGCCACCAACCAATAGCTCTTATGTTAAAGATGTAAAAATAAAAACACATAACCGAGGACCACTAAACATCCAGCTCAACCACCAGGAATTTAGACACCGTTTTTTATTCGCATCTTCCTTGGGCTATCAGCATTTAAGAATAAAGCTATTGGGGTAGCGATGAGTAAGGTATAGTTGAGAGGAAATGTTTTCACATTTTCGTGGTGGTAGAGGGGAAAACTATTTAGGAATAAACACTCAGTTCACCTGGCCGGGATTTGAACACCAACCTCATCACCGGCAATCCAGACTAGAGGAGCTTGACGTTTATCTTGCGTACCCACCTAAGTGCATGTTTAAAATATTCGGTGGCTGCATTGTCTTACATAAGCGTATAACCCGAATGGAAGTACACGCGATGCTAATATATATATATATAAATTTAATTCATCACCGCTAATAACCAAACCAGAATCCTACATGGTTGTAGTTGATGTCCCGAACCACTCAACCAAGGATAAGTATAATTAACGTCCTTTTTTTTTTTTTTTTTAGAAAAGGGGAAATAAATGTGATACGTTAAATTATAGGATTTAACTACATTATCGAATGATCAAAGCTACAAAATTACTATGTAGGCAAATTTTGGCAACACCCAAATTGTCGTTCTCGGCTATTTTCAAAATTAAATCATTTCAAATTTAGATCATAAAGATACATCTATTATTTATAGTGTAACCTCTCCTTGTTACGTGGCGGTAAAGAAGTATAACTACAGGTCTAGGATTCCTTGGTTCATCTTCTCATGTCCCAACTGCCTAACATGTATATTAATCAGGTATTAAATAGATTCAAATTCTGTTACATTTTTTTATGATATTTATGGCCCTGGGTAGCCACCGCTGGTGGTCACATGGTATAAGGTATCGGATTCACATTAGACTGGTTTGCCAACGACAGGGAGGTTCGAATCTTAGTCGCGTAGCTTGTAAATGGCTTTTCACATTTGACTTATTATTTTTGTTTTACTTTTTATCTAAATGCTAATGCGGGTAAAATTTATCTAAACAATTATACTCATCTCTACCTTATGAATTAAACCGTTAATAGGCATACTTTTTTGTTAATTTGCAAATGGTTAGCCTCGTATGTACACTATAAGGGTAGAGATGAATAAGGTATTACCAGAGTAAAAGCACCCGCATTTTCTTGGAGAGAGAGTGGGAAACAATCCAGGAAAACAATATCCTCAGTACACTTGGCCATAATTCGAGCTCCAATCTTGCCGTCACCAGCAGTTCAATCTATAGCGGGAGTGACGCGTTAGACCATGTGGCCATCGATAGACTGGACTACCGATGACGAGTATATCGGGGTTATAATACCAGCTGGGTGTATTGAAGGTAGGTTTTCTCAAAGGGTTTTTCCACTACCCCTACATGCAAATGTGGTCGCATTTTCTTTAACATCAACCTTCATTACCACTAACGTACTAGCGTGATTATAGTTAATATGCGTAAAACCCGAGTGGATTTAAAGACACGTGACAAAAGAAAAAGTGTTAAACACTATAATTTTAAAGTGCCTTAGCTAAAGTCAGTTTATTAATATAATGTGTACTGGTGTAGTGCTGTTTTAGTAAATGCACTTTAAATACGCTCAATAAAATAAAATATTCTGCCTTAACATTAACCTATGTTGGAAAAAAAAGAGGGTCTCCATTTTGTTGATAGTCTGACGTTACCAGTTTTAAGATTCTAGCGTGCGATACCGGAGTAAACAGTTCTAAACCGCGCTCCGCCCTACTTCTTTCAAAACTACGGGGCGATTAGAAGCTATAAAATATAAAAGCTTTTAATGTACTGCTCACATAAAACAAAAATATGAATCCTTTCTTTTTTGTTATTATTTTAACTGCCTTCTTTAAAAAAAACTATAATCTGTTATTTTAATATTATAGTGAAAAGGTTTATTAGAGATTATTGGATAGAGTGAACTTTCCTCTTATCCCCGTTCCCCTCTTCTTTGTGAAGTAAAATAAAGTAGGGATTTATAATGTTGATTTGGATGGCGTTGACGAATCTTTCTGATAGGCATTCAATGCCCCAAGAAAATTTCTATTGCTCGGTCTTGTGAGTCCACTTTGGATAAAAGTGGTATATATCCCCTTGGATATTTGGTGATAAGTTTTAATTACAACAAAGTTTAAATAATTTTATTTATACATACAATTTTATTTAGAATGCCTATTGATCCAATTTTCTCTAGATTGTAACAAAATAGGTTTTTAGATTCGTGGTGATATTAAAATAGTCTTTAAAAATTGCGTATGATCGAAATTTGGTAATCTACTTACATATACACTAAAGTCGCGATTATCTCAACCTTAGATTATCTGTCCTTAAATTAGCCACCCTCACCCCCATCCCCCTTATTATTCAACCGAGTTCTCGGTGTTAACAAGTGAGTTAGAAAAAACCCGTGCATATCTACTAGTAATTAATAAAATAAATCCTTTGCAAACGCCTTACAACTGTTACACTGCAGACAGCAAAGCATAATTGCTATCATTCGGTTGGCGTATAATAGTCACAGACTCTTTGGCGGTGTAGATAGCAGCACTGTTTGGATTTGGCTGGAAACGGAAGCTGTGTCAAGGATGGTGTAGATGGCAGCACATTTTGGATTTGCCGGGAAACAGAAGTTGTTTCAAAGGAAGATGTAAATAGCAGCACTGTTTTTATTTGGCTGAAAACGGAAGCTTTGTCAAGGGAGGTGTAGATGGCAGCACTCTTTGGATTTGGCTGGAAAAAGAAACTGTGTCAAGTGAGGTGTGCGCGAGGCGTAGCTACATGAGGCAAACCCATACTGAAAATTATTTACACTCTGATTCCGTATTATCCGGCTTTTCCACTATCCGGCTCGGAATGCCGCCAATTTAGGCCGGATAGTCACGACTATTGTGTATCTGTTTATAATTTTGACTTTATTTAAACTATTGTAGGAAATCTCCAAAATACCACTAATGGTCAATATTGCCAAATGTTTTGATTTTTTAGCAACGCGTCTTAATATCTATTCGGTTTAAGTACCTCGGGAAGATATAATTTAAAGATGTATTAACGGTAATGTACCCTTATGTGCGCGTGGAGGGAGAGAAAAAAACTATTTAGAAAAAAACTTGACTGGGATTAGGTCTTTGTCATCGGCAATCCAGTATTTGTGAGAGAGAATCCTTAGATCCGGGGTGGGCAACCCTGTCGCCACAAGGGGCGAATTGGCCATAAAAGTTTGGTGAATTTGAGTTTGGCAACTCTCACAGTCAAATATATTTTCATGATGGCGTACTGATTGTACCTTAATATTTCCTGCATATTTTTGGAAGCAAAATGATTGTAAGTTTCGTATTTAAGGTCTTACATTTTCAATTTAAACTGTTTTCATCATTTGCGTCTCAAACACTTGTAATCGAATAGAGTTAGTGTGTTCATATTTTGAATAAACTAGTTCAAAAAGTGTTTATTGTTTTTGAATGTTCGATTGAGAAACTTAATTTCTCAATTTTTACGTGGTAGGGGGAATTTCATTTCACTTCTCATTCGCCACACCTGTGGCTACATTGAAAATTATACTACTCACCTCTGCCTTAGACCACGCGACCACCGAGGTGGGTTGGATTGACGTTCATAGTACTGATTCACTACTAATATATTTATTTAAACCTTATATTTAAATCTTGCCTGCTATTTCCCAAATGCTCTCAAATCGACTTCTACTAAAGATTTAGACGTTAAAATTTCAATGGGTGATTTACCATTTGGAATTTTGAAATTGGCAGGAAGAATCGAACATTTTCAAAGTTTTGGTATAATTTTTTTTCTTCCACCGCGTCTTACTACGTTTTCAGTCTTAAGTGTTCATTTAATTACGTCAATGGGGTACCCTAACTACCCTTGGTCGAGATTTGAACACCGACCTCCCCATCATCGATAAAGCAGAATAAATGAGTTTGAAATTTGACCACGGATCCACCAGCGTGGCTAAGTTTCGGATAGGAATTGGTGCCTTGCTATTATAATTACTAAAGAGAGACAATAGCTTTTAAGGACGCCCTATTCGTCTGATGATTGGGTGAAAGATCAGAGCCAGGAGGGAGAGGGGAAACGACCCCTTTGTAGTACAGAGAGAAAATAAAATATTTTTTAGTCGAGGATCAAACGGCGACCACGTAACGTAGAAAGGACAAGATCGGCATAATAAATAACTTGTATCTAAGCGTACTTAATGTTTTCAACATAGGGGGTTAAAAAACTCTCCTTGCTTGTCGTATTTAAAATTGTGCAGAGCTATAAACAGAATTTGGTTAAAATACTCTTTTTTAGTACTGATCCACCCCCCCCCCCCCCCCCCCCACACACACACACACACACACAAACCGTAAATATCTTTGTAACATGGGATAGTAAAACTGTTCTAGGTTTTTTTTTTTTTATCTTGAGAAGGGTTGTACGAACTCGTGGACTGTCGCAAAGAAAGAAGACGTGGGGTCGGTATCCTTGCAACTTGTTTGTAAAGGTATGCGACGATGTTGGGTTTGTTTGCAAGGAGGTAAGGTGCGTGCGCATCGAGTAATGCAGTCTCAAGGTCGATAGACACACACGCGTGCGCGTGCGCGGGTCCCATACTCCCATATATGCGTCTCTGTCACCATGGTAACTAAGATCTTACCGGTTTGATGAGACGTCGACACCTGTAGAAGAAACTATTTTTATTATAGGCATGTTTTCGCGATTGACTTGGCATTGATGTTTACAACCAGAGCGTTTTCGCGCTCCTGGTATCGCGGCTGGCTACGAGTGTTTATTTCCTTGACCAAACTAAATAGTCTGGTATCAAAACAATAAACTGAGAGCTGTGCGGAAGTTTTAAAACTGCTTATGACTCTTTATATTCGATTTAAACTAGTATAGCTTCATAGTAAATGGATTTTAACAGTTTTATGTAAATAAAAATGGATAGCAATTACTAGCTACATATATATGACACTAAGTAGGTACTTAAAATCGTTTAATTATGGATAAAATAATGTCTTATATGAACTAAGTCTATTTACTCAAGGCCGTAGCCAGGGGAGGTTTTGTGGGTTCAAATCCCCTGCGAAATTTTATGAACAAAATATACATGGCTTTATTTATGGTTCAAACAATATCAAAATTAAGATATAAATACAAATTAGGGGGCTGTGTTACCATAAAAAGCACTTCAGAAAGCTTCTACAGGTGTTAAATATTTATAAATTTTACTAGCCTTCGTCATTTTGGGGGTTATTTTACCATAAAAAACTTCACAGAGCTTCAAAGAGTGTTTAATATTTAGAAATTTTCCAAGCCTTCGGCAGCTAGGGGTTATTATACCATGAAAAAAACCACTTCAGAGAGCGTCTAGAACTGTTTATCATTTAGAATTTTTTCTAGATTCCAGCAATTGGGGATATGCCCCCCAACCGCCCCCCTCCCCCCCAAATTTATTGGCTGGCTACGGCTTTGAATTTTGTAATGTAATTGATTTGCCCCTGAAAAGTATGTGAAAGCATTGACAATAATATCGTCCTAATTTTATAAACATATCTTATTTCATTTAAATTATGTAGTATATTAAATTGAGCTTAAAGCACTTCTTCTTCTAAGAAGGCAAAAGCCACTGAACAGTGACGTCACGCACGTGACACCAGTCAAGTCAGGTTGACAATATATATATTTCAAATAATAACTTCCTCTTCTCGAAGGTTCGAATAGAGATTTTAAAATGTAACTTGAGTCAGTTTTCGGCTCTCGAAGCTTCTAATAAGACCGAGATGTTTTTGTCTTGTATTTTGTTTTTCTAAACTAAACCTTCTCGAAGCTTCCATGAGCAATGGATATATACGAAGAATGGTGCAATGTAAAGGCAGTTGGTGCCCAGAACTGACAGAACTCACTTGGGCACTTGGCGTCCAGCAACACCTGTCCGCGCTCATACAATAGGCCGCGTATATATTTCAACTACATGATCTATTTTCTCATTAAATAAACAGATTCAGAAATAAAAAACCTGTCAAAATAATAAGTGTTTATTAATTATAATTCTTCAATTGGCGTCCATCGCGGCAGTAAAATATCAGAACATCACAATTGGCGCACAACGTAGGGACCCGTATTCAAGAACGTTTCAATTTACTCTTCATTACGTACTCCATGTTTTCTGTTGGTTATTTTTGGTAATATATATTGATCTTGGAATGTTGTGTAAGTATTAGGCCTAGTCAAAGTTAGCACAAATCTAGCTAACAATAAAATCAAAAAACTCAATTTTACGTTGATTTGCAGTTGATGTATTAGGTTTACCTCAATTAACCTACCAGCTGTTATATCTACTCTATCCCAACTGGCATTTTTATTTACGAAAAACAAAGCCGTTTTCGCGCTCCATCTTGGTCAGAACAACTTCGATAACACTCGATATCAAAACGTAACCAAGTCGATCGTGAAAGCTCATTAATTTTTATCCCCCCCCCCCCATACACATTATTAACATCCACACCAATGGTCCCGCTGTTGACGGCTCGCAATAAACTTTAGTTCTGGAAGCGGATAGGTTATGGTACGAATCTTGATCCAGATACACTTCGGGATGTTTTTACACATTTGATTTATAACTTTGGTTTCTCATCCCCTTTCTTAGTAGTGCCCTCAGTAGAGAAATATGTACCGAACCAATGATTCACAAATTAACCAGTGAATAGTGGCCATTGTTTTAATCCTTGCTTCGGGAATAGACAATAATACCGACAATAATCAAATTCCTTTTATAAAATGGTTTATGTATGAGTTTTATAAATTAAAACCTTAATGAATATCTTGAAATAATCTGGCATATTTTAAAAATGATGACTACATCTTGTAAGTACCGTTAAATATCTATAAAATCCATTCAACTCATGAGCAAATAAATTATTATTATTATTATTATTATTAGCACCGCGTCTTACTACCCGTTCGGGTTATACGCACTTACGCTAATGTGTAATGGTAGGGTGATTGTGAGATGAAATGAAGGACCTACAGTTTAACGTGGAATCCGAACCACGGTGGCGACCTGGCATTCTAGCAAATAGATAAAACTCTCATGCGACTATAACAAATATAGAAATACCACAGCTAGATACCACTAGTTTAAAAGTGCCACATCCATGCGACTAGATCTGGTACAATTTATTAAAATCTCTCTTCTAAAAGAAGAAAAGGGTGCAAGGGTGGTAGTGGTGAAAGTTGGATCTACTTAAAGTTTACACAGTGTGTCAAAACTCGCTTACCGAAATGGGGGCTTTAAAAGGTGTCGATTTTCTGTAATTAAATAACACTTCGTTCAAAACGGTTCGTGCCCATCTCGTGTAATAGGAAATTTCTACCTGAATTTGACTCATCTCATGCATTCAAATATTTGTGAGGCATCATTAAGTATTAAGACATTGTTTCTTATCTGTCCCATCTAGTGAACTTGTTTTTCACATCTCGTGTACTAAAGAAAGAAAGAATAGCTCACGACTTTGAATCGCTCGCGACTTTTACACTCCCTTTTCCCCTTTTTTATATTGAAGCGTTCATTTCTCGGGCACTAGGGCAGAGTGTACTTGCCATATTCAACCCCTCTTCCCCTTCTTTAACCAAGTACACGTCTAACCTAACCTAATAAATTAGTTAGTTAATTTGAAAGTATGCGTTATGGAGGTTGTTTTCACTTCAACAAGGGTGAAAAAGTCGCTAGCGATTCAAAATCGTAAGAAATTATTTTTTCTGTTCATCACACGAGATGGGACACATTTAGGTAGAAACTCCCGAATGCCCGAGATGGGAAGTCACCTCAAAAACCATATTTTATGCTTTGTGTATATATAAAACAAAATTACGTTTAGTTAAAACTACTTTCCTCACTCCAATTTTAAAAATACAGGTTTATTTTCTCATTTGTTTGAAAGACAAATCATAGCTCAAGGGTATTTATTCTTTTAGGTATGTGCCTGTACTTAACCATAGCTGAAAACCAGGCATACGTTCTCATGATTTCTACGGGCTTTGCGAATAGTCACCATAATGGCTAATCGTTTATGTGGTAGCAGTTGACTTGTACTGAATTCACTGATTAACTAAACATTGAAACATCGCCTTTGTGTACAGGAATCACATACTTTATCTTCGCTGATAACTATAGCTCCACCAAGCCCGCTGAGATATTAATTTTGTACTTAAACCAATTTAGTTTACTTTTGGGCCTCGTTCATCGAGAAATTAGCAATCGCTGTCAGGCCACACGTCTTAATGGTCTGTATCGTTTCTGGAATTACCTTTTCATTCTGTCTAAGCTTACACTTTCTTTTGCTTTTCACCTACAACCACCCTTTGTCATCTCAACCAGAAAGAGGAGAAGGAAAACTAACAAATTATTATTATTATTAGCACCGCGTCTTACTACCCATTCGGGTTATACGCACTTACGCTAATGTGTAATGGTAGGGTGATTGTGAGATGAAATGAAGGACCTACAGTTTAACGTGGAATCCGAACCACGGTGGAGGCCTGGCATTCCCCACATTCACAAGATGTCTTGTCAGAGGTGAAGGAAGGGTTTAGTAATCAGATAAATCTGTGCCGGGACCGAGGATTGAACCCCGGCCGCCAGCACAGAAGTCTGACACCTTACCCCTAGACCACCAGGTCACCTACAAAAAACTAACAAACTTTTTATCTTAAGATAAAGAGGAAAACTATCTGTTCTCAAATATCTTAAAACTCTGTTTTACAGTACTGTATTTGCCATAGGAAGACTAAATATAGAGCCCTTTTTCATCAGTCTTAGTGTCATAGCCCCACAAATATTCTTAAAAAGACGTTGAGATGAGCTAATGTCACATCTTTACCAATTTTTTTCTATTATTGAAACTCAAAGGGTCCAAGTTTCATAATCAGACTTAGTGCGCCTCAAGTGCGCGGTGCTAGACAAGACGACATATACCTAGATCGGAATGAATTGGGCCAGGGCAGAGTCAAAGATATACGGGTCTGGCTACTCTTTAGTTCCAGTGATCAGACATTGAAGCCAAATGGCGTTAGTGTCGTTGCGGAATAGCGCGCGCGCAATTTAAATTTCGAAGAGAAGTTTGAACCTCCAAGTTTACATTTTACCGTCAGACATTAATTATTTTATCCCGAATGTGATAACTAGTGAATAAAAAGAATAGACCACAACAAATGATATAATAAAAATTACAATTAATAATTTGCTCATCGATGTAAAATAATTTAAATTTGTTTGGTAAAATTTTATCATATACACATGTCTATAAATTATTATTTACAAAATATATTGATGTGTGAGAGCACTAAGGCATTAATCAGTCATACCATCTAGCTAATGACATGAGTAGCACTTAGGGTAATTTGAATACGAAAATTAGAGTCTTTCCTTCAATGAAGGGATAAAGCAAATTGCAAGAATGAAATAAGAATGAGAAGTGTGATATTTGAGTGGATTTAAAATATGTTAATTTACATTCGAACGTGTGAGTGGCGTTAATTAGCTATCTTATATGGTACATTCTTTTAGAAGGCTCAATACCGAGGCAAATCAATACCACTCACATTTCACTTTTACTCAATTCGATCTTGCACACAGTCTATAAAGTTTTAATATCGTATTCTTATTTTAAAAATGAGATTTAAACATAGTACTGTGGTACTTCTGTGTTTACAATGGTCCCAGGTTTGTTTCCCGCCTTCAAGTAAACATTTTTCAGGTATTATATTTGACTTAATTGCCAAGACAGTTATTGATAGTATCATCCCTAAATATTATTTAATTAAATTACTGTAGTAATACTGTAGTAATCAACATATCGATTGCTACTACCAAGCTGTAATACAGCCATATTAAGAGAGTTTAACATGTTAGGATGTTAGCAGTTTCAGTCCTCTATGAGTAATTTAATACTTTTGTGGCAAGTGCCATTAAAAAAAACTAAACAAATAGTCAAATAGTGTTACTTTTTAAATGTGATGTTGTCAAATGTTTTCGATTGTAAATAATATAAATTTAGTTTCTATCGATTCTCCATATATTTATGATTGTATTGATACAAAAAATTATCATTTTTTTATGTTTAACCTAAAAAAGGGAATATGTATAGGTAAGGTTTTTGAGCATCGTCCAATGCTTACCTAACCTTTCTAACCTTTCATGTGCAAATAAATTCAAACTTCGAATAATAGTGTTCAAATAATCAACTTTTCGATTAGGTCCTTCATCTGGATTTTTATTCTAGTGAGATGACTGAATATTAAAAAATCAAATTATTTTAAATAGGCTGAAACATGACTATAGTATCATTAGGTTTTCCGTTTAGAAATTTCTTAATGATTTGCTGTTTTGAGAAAATAGTGTTTTATTTGTATCAGTTCTAGAGCACCATCCCCAATTAAAAAGTAAACTTCTTTATTTGGTATATAAATAATGTATAAAGTTAAGGCATTAGAAAAATCACTGTTATAAATAAACATAAAAATAACCAACGACTAAGGAGTGGTGGTAACTGATATCTAGCAGAAGTTTTTTTATTGCAAACATTGATCAACATTGTGGAAATAATTTAAAGACAAATTATTGATCTTTAATTATAAAAAGCAATTGCACGTTTCCCTTTTGCAAAATTCTTTCGTCACTATATGCTACAATCCACTCTCTTAGAATATTTTAGCCAAAAATGTTTTTTACAAAAATTATCTTTAAATTACTTTTTCTCTACAGTTCTCCTCAACAGACATCTTTCTTGTATTTTTTTCCTCACAATCACGTCTCTCGAACTTTGAGGGCGTATAAACATTTACACGTCAGTTTTAAAACAATCTGGAAACTTACTTTTATTTTTGACATGTAAAGCCATTGTGCAGAAGTAAAATCTTATAAATCTGAACAGCGTTTATAAAACATCACCTATCCTCAACGATCACAACGCTTTCTAATATAACGGCAAATCGTGCAACTAAAAAGCTTCAAAGTCTGATAAACTTTTACGTAAGGTTTTAAGTAAAGTGTCATAGGGGCAGGGGCATGAAAAAGATCCAGGGGCCAATGAAACAGCCCATTCCATTCTGGTTTAGGTAAGTGTCGTACTTAATTTTGTATAGCACCGCACTTGAGGCGTACTAAGTCTATGAAACTGGACCAAGATGTATCTTGAGTTATCTTTCGATTTCTTTAGAAGTCTTCATTTATTTCCTTCTCTTTCCATCTCTATATATATGCGTTTATCTCTTTTTGTGCCTATACATCTCCCTCTTTGCCTATATATCTCGCTTTGTGCTATATATCTCTCTTTGCCTATATATCTCCTCTTTGCCTATAATCTCTTGCCTATCTCTCTTTGCCTATATATCTCTCTCTTTGCCTATATATCTCTCTCTTTGCCTATATTCTCTCTCTTTTGCCTATATATCTCTCTCTCTTTGCCTATATAAAATATCTCTCTCTCTTTGCCTATATATATCTCTCTCTCTTTGCCTATATATCTCTCTCTCTCTCTTTGCCTATATATCTCCTCTCTCTCTTTTGCTTATATCTCTCTCTTGTGCTCTATCTCTATTGCTGCCTTCCTTTCAGCTTATTTCTCTATGGTCTATAACTACAATTTACATGTGATAAAAAAAGTAACATTGTAAACCTTAACTCGCGAAGTCTATGATGGCCTCCTAAGTTTCCTTTTATTTATTGCTTCAATGTAACAATTTTAACAAACAAGTTCTCGCGGCTCAGTTTGAAAAGAAGGCGGGGAGAATATTTTGATGTCTCGTTTCATAGACGCGACAGCTTTTTATTTTCTTCTCAATTAAGACGTTTGTGGCAGCAATAAATTGAAACCTTTTGCGCGTCCCGAGGTGTTTATGGTTCGGATCACATCACGAATAAATTTGTTTAGGAGTTTCCTGTCGGGGTATTTTCGAGGTTGGCCCTCGCTCAGGGGCGATTCGCTCCTTCAGGAGCGGCTGTGCTGTTTTCCACCACATTCATGTGCCTATTGCTTTAGATTTTTTAAAGCTTTGTATGTGTACCACGTCTTAATATCAATTTGGCTTATCAAAATATTTACACTATAAGGGTTAGGGATCAGGAAGGCTAAAATCAGAGGAAATAGAAACGCATTTGCGGGAAGGGCTAGTGGGAAACCATCGAAAAACCAGTTCATTTTGAGAGTGACGCCTTAATCTTAAGATTACAGAAGGTTTTTTTTTTTAAACGGCAGCTATGCTCGTAATTTATACAAATAGTTCTTATTTTTAAAACAAGCATTGTTGCGGATCTTCCGCAATATTTTCTTTGTTTATTAAACTCTTTACATTATTGACTTACATTTTAAGACCTAGAGGCGCGCCTCATAGAATGAACTTCTTTCACAATTTGGCTATCGTTTGATTTGAGATGAATTTTAAAATGTGACATCACAGTATAGTAGACACTACTGTGAAAGTGTAAAGTATTTATTAATGAGAATATGAAAATATTACACTTAAAATATATCATGTTATAGCTTATTATTATTATTATTATTATTAGCACCGCGTCTTACTACCCATTCGGGTTATACGCACTTACGCTAATGTGTAATGGAAGGGTGATCGTGAGATGAAATGAAGGACCTACAGTTTAACGTGGAATCCGAACCACGGTGGAGGCCTGGCATTCTATAGCTTATTAAAGTAAATTAAAATAAATATATACTAAAAAGACGCAACATAAAAATATAAAACAAACAGAATATTTATTAATGGAAACTGTTTAAACTATGTTTCGTTAATAGTTCAACATTCGCTTGGCGCATAGAAATATTAAAAATATATCTAAATTCAACATTGTCTTAAACAACAGCTACACTACACATGGAGAACCGTTAAATAGGATAGCGTTGATTTTAATATTAAGGCTGCCGACTACTTGTGAAATATCACAGTACGGTATTTATTATGGAAATGGCAGTTCTGAAGTTTCAAAACTAAGACAATCCTCAATTATCTTAAATTTTCTGTTGTGGCCATGTTAAAAAATAACTTTTTGTTTGACGAATGCTAGATCTATGTTTCTAATCATTTAATTTGATGTCAGAACTACGGTATTCCTTGTGAAACGCCCTTGAAAACGAGTGAGTTTTCCATTTTAGTGAATATTTAATTACATTATTATTAAACCTTTTCTCTTCACTTCCAATATGTAGTGAGCTATATTTTAACCAAAAATCCCCTTTATAAAATCGTGAGATTTCTGAACGGCTTAAACTCATCTCAGTGCCCAGCTACACGGCCTACCTTTGAATTAGCCGCAAATCAGATAAGATTTATTCGCGAAAATGGCCATTGCAATCTTAAGGACTAAATTATGAAGGTCCGTAGACGCATACTGTTATCCAAATTAAGAAACATTAAATAATTAATTTTGAAATAAAAATCAATGTTTTTCAGGTTCAAATAAAGTGTATGCTTATACTCGTCATTGGATAAGAAGTATCAGCAGACACGTTAGCTCTTAATTTTGATTTTTTTTAAAGCACCTAATCTTACTTTTCATTCGGGCTATACGCTTTTGACATCGTTAATTATTATTTGTAATAAAACATGTAAACTAAATGTTTTAACTTAAAGAAAATACCAAGAGAACAAGTTTTAAAGAAACCATTTGATCTCGGTAAGATCTTCTTACTTTACACATACTGGAATGATTTATTTCAACAACGTCATATTGTAGGCAGTATAATATTGTAAGATATGCGTTTTCAGGTTTTAAAACTCCAATCAAACTAATCTTTGGTACAATCATGAAAATTAATCCCTTCCGTTAAACTGCGCCCTTAAGGATATTCCATATTAAGTATTGTTTATTAAGTTACATAGTTATAATGTTATGTTTCTTTTCAGGTAAGTGATGACTGCCAAATTGACGACCGAAGAGAGGGTAAGCCTGGTATTATTTTACGGAGACATGGTCCTATTTAGAAAAAAAAAAAATCAAAAACATTCCAAAGGGGGTTCAAGACTTAAATAATTATTTGGTTCGCCGTGCATTTATTACCTGTCCGATCTTTCTGTATATATACACTGGTGGGGTAAGGATGATTAAGGTATAATTTAGAGAAAGTGTATCCGTATTTACATGGAAGGAAAGTGGGATACAATTTAGAAAAATACCAATTTCAAAACACCCAACTCGAATTTTACTTCCGATATCTTCATCAT